>CM042178.1:13981995-14021995 GCA_023376005.1 Doryteuthis pealeii
TTAGACCTGGCTCTGTGCAAGACGGAGAAACACTCATCTGTATAGTCGACCCTACAAGCATTTATAGATAAGTGTTCAGCTATAGCCGAATCATATGTTTGGGAATACCTGGATGTATTATTAGCAATAACATTGCGAAGTGTGCGTGGGACATGCTGTTTTATTCTAATTTCAAGTCGCTGGGATGTATGTCCAATGTATACCGAACTACATCGGCATTTCAACTTATAAATGAGATTACTTTGCTGGAAGATTGGGAGTACATCTTTGTGAAAGGACCGAAATGCGGGTCGGGTGGTGATTATTGGACGCACTTTCACAGCATTGTAGCAACGCATGACCGAGGAGGAGATCTTATTAGCAATGGTCTGGCTAGTGGGGCCAATCCATGGGAGTCTAACGTAAACGGGACATTTAGAAGGGCCGAAAGGCTTGTTGTTTCTAAACTTGTTTACAGTTAGGTTAATTGTTTTAGTGATGACCTCATCTGGGTACCCATTGTTCAAGTTCACTCTCGATTTTATTGCTGAAACAAATTTTAAGGGCCCTAAATGTCAGACACTTAATTAAGTTGATTTTCCTCGATTTAGGGGTAAAGGCATCCCAACTTAAATAAAGCCCAGTGAATGTAGGTTTTTATGTAAATGCTAGTTACAAAAACCGACGAATTCTTTTCTACTAATAGATCCAAGAAAGGCAGTTTATTATTGTTTTCGGCCTCCATGGTAAAGGATAAGGAAGGATGTAAATTGTTAAGTTCATTGAAGAACACTAAAGCATCGTTATATATATATATATATATATATATATACATATATATATATATATATATATATACACTATGGCACTCTGTACAGTGGCAAATGCTACTGGCATGAAAAACAAAACAGAAAATGGTCTTATTCGAGCACGAATTGACAGCTAATACACACACACACACACACACACACACACACACACACATATATATATATATATATATATATATATATATATATATAATTTAATATACCAAGCGTGTTGATAGATCCTTGCGGAGAGAAAAAAAACCGGCAGAGAGTTTGATTGTAAAAATATACTACCAAACATCAACCAGGAAGAAAAAAATTTTTGAAAAAAAGAAAAGACCAAGATATTCGTACCAACAAAAAATAATCTATTGGTATAGTATTTGGCCAAAAGAAAAAACAATTTATATGTATCAGATTTTAGCCCTGAAGAGCTTTATGCGAAACTAATAGTAGGTTCGTCTGACTCAGTAGATTATCTTTATTATATATATATATATATATATATATATATATATAAGTTAAAAGAAAGGAAATGAATCCGACAGTATGCGTATGAAAACAATTTATAACATAATATATATATATATATATATATATATATATATATATATATATATATATATATATGTAATTAAAGGAGATTTTATGCTATTCAGTGATATACTCTTATTTTAATGGAGTATCTTCTGATCTCAGAATTGTCTTAGAAAAGGTTCACTTGAGTCTTGAAAAATAAGTAGCAAATTGATAAATCTGTAAAATAGGATTGGTCCTCACATCCCACATGTAACCACTATTAATACAATTTGTAATCTTGTAAAATGAGTTCTAGAGCTTTCTTACTCCTATAAATTTTAATTAATGATTTCTAATTTACAAAATATTAACTGATGCTGTAGCTTCGGTTCTGAGCTATCTCCAAACTATCTTTTTGGTACAAATAATGGTAAATACATGTGAAATAATAATAGAAAGAAATATTGTCATAGATTTAATTCCACATCGTATTATTGATCTTGCTATGAAAAAATCAGAAATCATTAATAACTTAAAATTGGTTAACTTTAACACTTTTTTTATAGCCTTTTTGGATTTCTTGGGCAAAAATGCTCTAATAAACCAATTTTTACGAGTAGGAAAGCTCTAGAACTCGTTTTACAGACAAAGATAGATTACAAAAGGTCACCATTTTTCGCCAACCTCACCAAATTTGGAGTAATTGTAAGAAACAAGTTTGATACTCTTCAGGAAACATTCGAAGAATATACTCCAAATGATATAAGAAAATGATATATTTTACACGCCATGCTTCACACTGAATCCCAAATAATATATATCATAGACATTTATATATACATAACATATATACTACTATAATATATGCACACTGAGAACCAGACTCACCATATATATATATATATATATTATATATATATATATATATATATATATGATAAAACTGAGTTCATGAGCTTCAGAAAGCAAGGGGGCATCTCCACACGCGACGGTAGGTCTCTTAAATCAGTGGAAAAATTCATATACCTAGGTAGTAATATCTCATCCACAGAAAGCGATGTTAACACACGAATAGGAAAGGCATGGTTGGCCACGAACAAATTATCAGTCGTATGGAAATCCGACTTCCCTGAGAAGCTAAAGAGACGATTCTTCCAGGCTGTGGTTGTATCGGTACTGCTATATGGCTGTACCACCTGGACCCTAACGAAGCGCCTTGAGAATAAGCTGGATGGGAGCTGCACAAGAATGCTGCGAGCGGTCCTGAATAAGTCGTGGAAACGGCTTCTCACAAAGAAGCAACTGTATGGCCAGCTGCCTCCCATCTCACAAATCATACGAGTAAGTAGGGCTAGGCACGCAGGACACTGCTGGAGAAGCAAAGATGAGCTCGTAAGCGACGTAATACTGTGGAGGCCAACACATGGACATGCTAATCTGGGCCGCCCAGCCAGGACCTACATAACTATGTAAGGATGCTGGCTGTTGCGCGGAGAGGCTCCCAGAGTTGATGAATGATAGGGAAGGTTGGCGAAAGATCGTCATGGATATCCGTGCAAATTGCGCGACATGATGATATATCTATCTATCTCTCTCTCTCTCTCTATATATATATATATATATATATATATATATATATATATTACCACACTTATTTCATTGATTTGTTCTTACTAATTACTGTAACAAAACCCAACTTATTATAATTCAAAGAAAGTGAAAAGAAGAAAAAAGACTCCTGTAATTTGTTTAGATTACCTATAAATATATATCCATAGACATGCACACACACACATTGCAGATTATAATTATGTGTATATATATATATATATATATATATATATATATATATATATGTAAACAAATATGGCTATTTTCAGCCGACAATATTTGAGAGAATATGTGATTAATTGAAGTCAAACCTAATTTTTTAGTTAATTCATTAATGATTAATTAGGCGGGATTTAACTACTTAAATGTAAGGCTAAACAAATCGAGAAAAATCAATCTCTGAATGTACATTTCGGCCTATTAGGCCTCACCAGCAGAGCTATAGATACGAAGATCGCCCCGTGTGTGATTTGAAACCTGTATGTCGGATCGACACGCAAGCCTCTTACCCTTACACCAAACGGACCTCGCAATTTTTCATCGCTTTGTTTAGGTAGTAGTAGTACTCATATTCCTCTTAAGAGACTTCGCACGAACTTACGATAATGTAAACAAATATGGCTATTTTCAGCCGACAATATTTGGGAGAATAAATACAGACACCCTCTGTAAATATGTCCAAAATAATATAAAAATAGGTAGGTTTTTACTCAACCTATTCACTATGGGTTGTATGGGGCACCCGGTGAGAATCAAACTCACATCAGTCTGTCAGCCAAAGATACAATACAAGACACCCTCTGTACATATTTCCAGTAATAATATAAACATAGCTAGGTATTTAGCCAACCTATTCACTATGGGTAACATATAACACTAGGCTGTAAGTATGTGGTACTCAGTGAGAATCAAACTCACATCAGTCTGCCAGCCAAATATACCATACAAGACACCCTCTGTACATATTTCCAGTAATAATATAAACATAGCTAGGTATTTAGCCAACCTATTCACTATGGGTAACATATAACACTAGGCTGTAAGTATGTGGTACTCAGTGAGAATCAAACTCACATCAGTCTGCCAGCCAAATATACCATACAAGATACCCTCTGTACATATTTCCAGTAATAATATAAACATAGCTAGGTATTAGCCAACCTATTCACTATGGGTAGCATATAACACTAGGCTGTAAGTATGTGGTACTCAGTGAGAATCAAACTCACATCAGTCTGCCAGCCAAATATACCATACAAGACACCCTCTGTACATATTTCCAGTAATAATATAAACATAGCTAGGTATTTAGCCAACCTATTCACTATGGGTAACATATAACACTAGGCTGTAAGTATGTGGTACTCAGTGAGAATCAAACTCACATCAGTCTGCCAGCCAAATATACCATACAAGACACCCTCTGTACATATTTCCAGTAATAATATAAACATAGCTAGGTATTTAGCCAACCTATTCACTATGGGTAACATATAACACTAGGCTGTAAGTATGTGGTACTCAGTGAGAATCAAACTCACATCAATCTGCCAGCCAAATATACCATACAAGACACCCTCTGTACATATTTCCAGTAATAATATAAACATAGCTAGGTATTTAGCCAACCTATTCACTATGGGTAACATATAACACTAGGCTGTAAGTATGTGGTACTCAGTGAGAATCAAACTCACATCAATCTGCCAGCCAAATATACCATACAAGACACCCTCTGTACATATTTCCAGTAATAATATAAACATAGCTAGGTATTTAGCCAACCTATTCACTATGGGTAACATATAACACTAGGCTGTAAGTATGTGGTACTCAGTGAGAATCAAACTCACATCAGTCTGCCAGCCAAATATACCATACAAGACACCCTCTGTACATATTTCCAGTAATAATATAAACATAGCTAGGTATTTAGCCAACCTATTCACTATGGGTAACATATAACACTAGGCTGTAAGTATGTGGTACTCAGTGAGAATCAAACTCACATCAGTCTGCCAGCCAAATATACCATACAAGACACCCTCTGTACATATTTCCAGTAATAATATAAACATAGCTAGGTATTTAGCCAACCTATTCACTATGGGTAACATATAACACTAGGCTGTAAGTATGTGGTACTCAGTGAGAATCAAACTCACATCAGTCTGCCAGCCAAATATACCATACAAGACACCCTCTGTACATATTTCCAGTAATAATATAAACATAGCTAGGTATTTAGCCAACCTATTCACTATGGGTAACATATAACACTAGGCTGTAAGTATGTGGTACTCAGTGAGAATCAAACTCACATCAGTCTGCCAGCCAAATATACCATACAAGACACCCTCTGTACATATTTCCAGTAATAATATAAACATAGCTAGGTATTTAGCCAACCTATTCACTATGGGTAGCATATAACACTAGGCTGTAAGTATGTGGTACTCAGTGAGAATCAAACTCACATCAGTCTGCCAGACAAATATACCATACAAGACACCCTCTGTACATATTTCCAGTAATAATATAAACATAGCTAGGTATTTAGCCAACCTATTCACTATGGGTAACATATAACACTAGGCTGTAAGTATGTGGTACTCAGTGAGAATCAAACTCACATCAGTCTGCCAGACAAATATACCATACAAGACACCCTCTGTACATATTTCCAGTAATAATATAAACATAGCTAGGTATTTAGCCAACCTATTCACTATGGGTAACATATAACACTAGGCTGTAAGTATGTGGTACTCAGTGAGAATCAAACTCACATCAGTCTGCCAGCCAAATATACCATACAAGACACCCTCTGTACATATTTCCAGTAATAATATAAACATAGCTAGGTATTTAGCCAACCTATTCACTATGGGTAACATATAACACTAGGCTGTAAGTATGTGGTACTCAGTGAGAATCAAACTCACATCAGTCTGCCAGCCAAATATACCATACAAGACACCCTCTGTACATATTTCCAGTAATAATATAAACATAGCTAGGTATTTAGCCAACCTATTCACTATGGGTAACATATAACACTAGGCTGTAAGTATGTGGTACTCAGTGAGAATCAAACTCACATCAGTCTGCCAGCCAAATATACCATACAAGACACCCTCTGTACATATTTCCAGTAATAATATAAACATAGCTAGGTATTTAGCCAACCTATTCACTATGGGTAACATATAACACTAGGCTGTAAGTATGTGGTACTCAGTGAGAATCAAACTCACATCAGTCTGCCAGCCAAATATACCATACAAGACACCCTCTGTACATATTTCCAGTAATAATATAAACATAGCTAGGTATTTAGCCAACCTATTCACTATGGGTAACATATAACACTAGGCTGTAAGTATGTGGTACTCAGTGAGAATCAAACTCACATCAGTCTGCCAGCCAAATATACCATACAAGACACCCTCTGTACATATTTCCAGTAATAATATAAACATAGCTAGGTATTTAGCCAACCTATTCACTATGGGTAACATATAACACTAGGCTGTAAGTATGTGGTACTCAGTGAGAATCAAACTCACATCAGTCTGCCAGCCAAATATACCATACAAGACACCCTCTGTACATATTTCCAGTAATAATATAAACATAGCTAGGTATTTAGCCAACCTATTCACTATGGGTAACATATAACACTAGGCTGTAAGTATGTGGTACTCAGTGAGAATCAAACTCACATCAGTCTGCCAGCCAAATATACCATACAAGACACCCTCTGTACATATTTCCAGTAATAATATAAACATAGCTAGGTATTTAGCCAACCTATTCACTATGGGTACATATAACACTAGGCTGTAAGTATGTGGTACTCAGTGAGAATCAAACTCACATCAGTCTGCCAGCCAAATATACCATACAAGACACCCTCTGTACATATTTCCAGTAATAATATAAACATAGCTAGGTATTTAGCCAACCTATTCACTATGGGTAACATATAACACTAGGCTGTAAGTATGTGGTACTCAGTGAGAATCAAACTCACATCAGTCTGCCAGCCAAATATACCATACAAGACACCCTCTGTACATATTTCCAGTAATAATATAAACATAGCTAGGTATTTAGCCAACCTATTCACTATGGGTAACATATAACACTAGGCTGTAAGTATGTGGTACTCAGTGAGAATCAAACTCACATCAGTCTGCCAGCCAAATATACCATACAAGACACCCTCTGTACATATTTCCAGTAATAATATAAACATAGCTAGGTATTTAGCCAACCTATTCACTATGGGTAACATATAACACTAGGCTGTAAGTATGTGGTACTCAGTGAGAATCAAACTCACATCAGTCTGCCAGCCAAATATACCATACAAGACACCCTCTGTACATATTTCCAGTAATAATATAAACATAGCTAGGTATTTAGCCAACCTATTCACTATGGGTACATATAACACTAGGCTGTAAGTATGTGGTACTCAGTGAGAATCAAACTCACATCAGTCTGCCAGCCAAATATACCATACAAGACACCCTCTGTACATATTTCCAGTAATAATATAAACATAGCTAGGTATTTAGCCAACCTATTCACTATGGGTAACATATAACACTAGGCTGTAAGTATGTGGTACTCAGTGAGAATCAAACTCACATCAGTCTGCCAGCCAAATATACCATACAAGACACCCTCTGTACATATTTCCAGTAATAATATAAACATAGCTAGGTATTTAGCCAACCTATTCACTATGGGTAACATATAACACTAGGCTGTAAGTATGTGGTACTCAGTGAGAATCAAACTCACATCAGTCTGCCAGCCAAATATACCATACAAGACACCCTCTGTACATATTTCCAGTAATAATATAAACATAGCTAGGTATTTAGCCAACCTATTCACTATGGGTAACATATAACACTAGGCTGTAAGTATGTGGTACTCAGTGAGAATCAAACTCACATCAGTCTGCCAGCCAAATATACCATACAAGACACCCTCTGTACATATTTCCAGTAATAATATAAACATAGCTAGGTATTTAGCCAACCTATTCACTATGGGTAACATATAACACTAGGCTGTAAGTATGTGGTACTCAGTGAGAATCAAACTCACATCAGTCTGCCAGCCAAATATACCATACAAGACACCCTCTGTACATATTTCCAGTAATAATATAAACATAGCTAGGTATTTAGCCAACCTATTCACTATGGGTAACATATAACACTAGGCTGTAAGTATGTGGTACTCAGTGAGAATCAAACTCACATCAGTCTGCCAGCCAAATATACCATACAAGACACCCTCTGTACATATTTCCAGTAATAATATAAACATAGCTAGGTATTTAGCCAACCTATTCACTATGGGTAACATATAACACTAGGCTGTAAGTATGTGGTACTCAGTGAGAATCAAACTCACATCAGTCTGCCAGCCAAATATACCATACAAGACACCCTCTGTACATATTTCCAGTAATAATATAAACATAGCTAGGTATTTAGCCAACCTATTCACTATGGGTAACATATAACACTAGGCTGTAAGTATGTGGTACTCAGTGAGAATCAAACTCACATCAGTCTGCCAGCCAAATATACCATACAAGACACCCTCTGTACATATTTCCAGTAATAATATAAACATAGCTAGGTATTTAGCCAACCTATTCACTATGGGTAACATATAACACTAGGCTGTAAGTATGTGGTACTCAGTGAGAATCAAACTCACATCAGTCTGCCAGCCAAATATACCATACAAGACACCCTCTGTACATATTTCCAGTAATAATATAAACATAGCTAGGTATTTAGCCAACCTATTCACTATGGGTAACATATAACACTAGGCTGTAAGTATGTGGTACTCAGTGAGAATCAAACTCACATCAGTCTGCCAGCCAAATATACCATACAAGACACCCTCTGTACATATTTCCAGTAATAATATAAACATAGCTAGGTATTTAGCCAACCTATTCACTATGGGTAACATATAACACTAGGCTGTAAGTATGTGGTACTCAGTGAGAATCAAACTCACATCAGTCTGCCAGCCAAATATACCATACAAGACACCCTCTGTACATATTTCCAGTAATAATATAAACATAGCTAGGTATTTAGCCAACCTATTCACTATGGGTAACATATAACACTAGGCTGTAAGTATGTGGTACTCAGTGAGAATCAAACTCACATCAGTCTGCCAGCCAAATATACCATACAAGACACCCTCTGTACATATTTCCAGTAATAATATAAACATAGCTAGGTATTTAGCCAACCTATTCACTATGGGTAACATATAACACTAGGCTGTAAGTATGTGGTACTCAGTGAGAATCAAACTCACATCAGTCTGCCAGCCAAATATACCATACAAGACACCCTCTGTACATATTTCCAGTAATAATATAAACATAGCTAGGTATTTAGCCAACCTATTCACTATGGGTAACATATAACACTAGGCTGTAAGTATGTGGTACTCAGTGAGAATCAAACTCACATCAGTCTGCCAGCCAAATATACCATACAAGACACCCTCTGTACATATTTCCAGTAATAATATAAACATAGCTAGGTATTTAGCCAACCTATTCACTATGGGTAACATATAACACTAGGCTGTAAGTATGTGGTACTCAGTGAGAATCAAACTCACATCAGTCTGCCAGCCAAAATATACCATACAAGACACCCTCTGTACATATTTCCAGTAATAATATAAACATAGCTAGGTATTTAGCCAACCTATTCACTATGGGTAACATATAACACTAGGCTGTAAGTATGTGGTACTCAGTGAGAATCAAACTCACATCAGTCTGCCAGCCAAATATACCATACAAGACACCCTCTGTACATATTTCCAGTAATAATATAAACATAGCTAGGTATTTAGCCAACCTATTCACTATGGGTAACATATAACACTAGGCTGTAAGTATGTGGTACTCAGTGAGAATCAAACTCACATCAGTCTGCCAGCCAAATATACCATACAAGACACCCTCTGTACATATTTCCAGTAATAATATAAACATAGCTAGGTATTTAGCCAACCTATTCACTATGGGTAACATATAACACTAGGCTGTAAGTATGTGGTACTCAGTGAGAATCAAACTCACATCAGTCTGCCAGCCAAATATACCATACAAGACACCCTCTGTACATATTTCCAGTAATAATATAAACATAGCTAGGTATTTAGCCAACCTATTCACTATGGGTAACATATAACACTAGGCTGTAAGTATGTGGTACTCAGTGAGAATCAAACTCACATCAGTCTGCCAGCCAAATATACCATACAAGACACCCTCTGTACATATTTCCAGTAATAATATAAACATAGCTAGGTATTTAGCCAACCTATTCACTATGGGTAACATATAACACTAGGCTGTAAGTATGTGGTACTCAGTGAGAATCAAACTCACATCAGTCTGCCAGCCAAATATACCATACAAGACACCCTCTGTACATATTTCCAGTAATAATATAAACATAGCTAGGTATTTAGCCAACCTATTCACTATGGGTAACATATAACACTAGGCTGTAAGTATGTGGTACTCAGTGAGAATCAAACTCACATCAGTCTGCCAGCCAAATATACCATACAAGACACCCTCTGTACATATTTCCAGTAATAATATAAACATAGCTAGGTATTTAGCCAACCTATTCACTATGGGTAACATATAACACTAGGCTGTAAGTATGTGGTACTCAGTGAGAATCAAACTCACATCAGTCTGCCAGCCAAATATACCATACAAGACACCCTCTGTACATATTTCCAGTAATAATATAAACATAGCTAGGTATTTAGCCAACCTATTCACTATGGGTAACATATAACACTAGGCTGTAAGTATGTGGTACTCAGTGAGAATCAAACTCACATCAGTCTGCCAGCCAAATATACCATACAAGACACCCTCTGTACATATTTCCAGTAATAATAAAACATAGCTAGGTATTTAGCCAACCTATTCACTATGGGTAACATATAACACTAGGCTGTAAGTATGTGGTACTCAGTGAGAATCAAACTCACATCAGTCTGCCAGCCAAATATACCATACAAGACACCCTCTGTACATATTTCCAGTAATAATATAAACATAGCTAGGTATTTAGCCAACCTATTCACTATGGGTAACATATAACACTAGGCTGTAAGTATGTGGTACTCAGTGAGAATCAAACTCACATCAGTCTGCCAGCCAAATATACCATACAAGACACCCTCTGTACATATTTCCAGTAATAATATAAACATAGCTAGGTATTTAGCCAACCTATTCACTATGGGTAACATATAACACTAGGCTGTAAGTATGTGGTACTCAGTGAGAATCAAACTCACATCAGTCTGCCAGCCAAATATACCATACAAGACACCCTCTGTACATATTTCCAGTAATAATATAAACATAGCTAGGTATTTAGCCAACCTATTCACTATGGGTAACATATAACACTAGGCTGTAAGTATGTGGTACTCAGTGAGAATCAAACTCACATCAGTCTGCCAGCCAAATATACCATACAAGACACCCTCTGTACATATTTCCAGTAATAATATAAACATAGCTAGGTATTTAGCCAACCTATTCACTATGGGTAACATATAACACTAGGCTGTAAGTATGTGGTACTCAGTGAGAATCAAACTCACATCAGTCTGCCAGCCAAATATACCATACAAGACACCCTCTGTACATATTTCCAGTAATAATATAAACATAGCTAGGTATTTAGCCAACCTATTCACTATGGGTACATATAACACTAGGCTGTAAGTATGTGGTACTCAGTGAGAATCAAACTCACATCAAGTCTGCCAGCCAAATATACCATACAAGACACCCTCTGTACATATTCCAGTAATAAATAAACATAGCTAGGTATTTGAGCAAACCTATTCACTATGGGTAGCATATAACACTAGGCTGTAAGTTGTGGTACTCAGTGAGATCAAACTCCATCAGTCTGCCAGCCAAATTACCATATAAGACACCCTCTTACATATTTCCAGTAATAATATAAACATGCTAGGTATTTAGCCAACCTATTCACTATGGGTAACATATAACACTAGGCTGTAAAGTATGTGGTACTCAGTGAGAATAAACTCACATCAGTCTGCCAGCCAAATATACCATACAAGACACCCTCTGTACATTTTCCAGTAATAATATAAACATAGCTAGGTATTAGCCAACCTATTCACTATGGGTAACATATAACACTAGGCTGTAAGTATGTGGTACTCAGTGAGAACAAACTTCAGTATCTGCCAGCCAAATACATAACAGACACCCTCTGTACATATTTCCAGTAATAATATAAACATAGCTAGGTATTTAGCAAAACCTATTACTATGGGTAACATTAACACTAGGCTGTAAGTATGTGGTACTCAGTGAGAATCAAACTCACATCAGTCTGCCAGCCAAATTATCCATACAAGACACCCTCTTACATATTTCCAGTATAATATAAACATAGCTAGGTATTTAGCCAACCATTCACTATGGTGCATATAACACTAAGGCTGTAAGTATGTGGTACTCAGTGAGAATCAAACTCACATCAGTCTGCCAGCCAAATATACCATACCAGACACCCTCTGTACATATTCCAGTAATATATAAACATAGCTAGGTATTTTAGCCAACCTATTCACTATGGTACATATAACACTAGGCTGTAAGTATGTGGTACTCAGTGAGAATCAAACTCACATCAGTCTGCCAGCCAAATATACATACCAAGACACCCTCTGTACATATTTCCAGTAATAATATAAACATAGCTAGGTATTTAGCCAACCTATTCACTATGGGTAATATAACACTAGGCTGTAGTTGTGGTACTCAGTGAGAATCAAACTCACATCAGTCTGCCAGCCAAATATACCATACAGACACCCTCTGTACATATTTCCAGTAATATATAAACATAGCTAGGTATTTAGCAACTATTCACTATGGGTACATATAACACTAGGCTGTAAGTATGTGGTATCAGTGAGATCAAACTCACATCAGTCGGCCAGCCAAATATACCATACCAGACACCCTCGTACATATTTCCAGTAATAATATAAACATAGCTAGGTATTTAGCCAACCTATTCACTATGGTAACATATAACACTAGGCTGTAAGTATGTGGTACTCAGTGAGAATCAAACTCACATCAGTTCGCCAGCACATATACCATACAACACCCTCTGTACATATTTCCAGTAATAATATAAACATAGCTAGTATTTAGCCAACCTATTCACTATGGTTGCATATAACACTAGGCTGTAAGTATGTGGTACTCAGTGAGAATCAAACTCACATCAGTCTGCCAGCCAAATATCCATCAGACACCCTCTGTACATATTTCCAGTAATAATATAAACATAGCTAGGTATTTAGCCAACCTATTCACTATGGGTGCATATAACACTAGGCTGTAAGTATGTGGTACTCAGTGAGAATCAAACTCACATCAGTCTGCCAGCCAAATATACGCATACAAGACACCCTCTGTACATATTTCCAGTAATAATATAAACATAGTGGTATTTAGCCACCTATTCACTATGGGTAACATATAACACTAGGCTGTAGTATGTGGTACTCAGTGAGAATCAAACTCACATCAGTCTGCCAGCCAAATATACCATACCAGAACACCCTCTGTACATATTTCCAGTAATAATATAAACATAGCTAGGTATTTAGCAACTATTCACTATGGGTAGCATATAACACTAGGCTGTAAGTATTGTGGTACTCAGTGAGAATCAAACTCACATCAGTCTGCCAGCCAAATATACCATACCAGACACCCTCTGTACATATTTCCAGTAATAATATAAACATAGCTAGGTATTTAGCCAACCTATTCACTATGGGTAACATATAACACTAGGCTGTAAGTATGTGGTACTCAGTGAGAATCAACTCACATCAGTCTGCCAGCCAAATATACAATACAGACACCTCTGTACATATTTCCAGTAATAATATAACATAGCTAGGTATTTAGCCAACCTATTCACTATGGTAACATATAACACTAGGCTGTAAGTATGTGGTACTCAGTGAGAATTAAACTCACATCAGTCTGCCAGCCAAATACCATACAAGACACCTCTGTACATATTTCCAGTAATAATATAAACATAGCTAGGTATTTAGCCAACCTATTCACTATGGGTAACATATAACACTAGGCTGTAAGTATGTGGTACTCAGTGAGATCAAACTCACATCAGTCTGCAGCCAAATATACCATACAGACACCCTCGTTCATATTTCCAGTAATAATATAAACATAGCTAGGTATTTAGCCAAACCTATTCACTATGGGTAACAATATACACTAGGCTGTAAGTATGTGGTACTCAGTGAGAATCAAACTCACATCAGTCTGCCAGCCAAATATACATACAAGACACCCTCTGTACATATTTCCAGTAATAATATAAACATAGCTAGGTATTTAGCCAACCTATTCACTATGGGTAACATATAACACTAGCCTGTAAGTATGTGGTACTCAGTGAGAATCAAACTCACATCAGTCTGCCAGCCAAATATACCATACCAGAACACCTCTGTACATTTCCAGTAATAATATAAACATAGCTAGGTATTTAGCAACCTATTCACTATGGGTAAGAATAACACTAGCCTGTAAGTATGTGGTACTCAGTGAGAATCAAACTCACATCAGTCTGCCAGCCAAAATATACCACAGACACCCTCTGTACATATTTCCAGTATAATAAAACATAGCTAGGTATTTAGCAAACCTTTCACTATGGGTAACATATAACATAGGCTGTAAGTATGTGGTACTCAGTGAGAATCAAACTCACATCAGTCTGCAGCCAAATATACCATACACAGACACCCTCTGTCATATTTCCAGTAATAATAATAACATAGCTAGGTATTTAGCCAACCTATTCACTATGGGTAACATATAACACTAGGTTAAGTATGTGGTCTCAGTGAGAATCAAACTCACATCAGTCTGCCAGCCAAATATACCATACCAAACACCCTCTGTACATATTTTCCAGTAATATATAAAATAGCTAGGTATTTAGCCAACCTATTCACTATGGGTAACATATAACACTAGGCTGTAAGTATGTGGTACTCAGTGAGAATCAAACTCACATCAGTCTGCAGCCAAATATACCATACCAAGACACCCTCTGTACATATTTCCAGTAATAATATAAACATAGCTAGGTATTTAGCCAACCTATTCACTATGGGTAGCATATAAACTAGGCTGTAAGTATGTGGTACTCAGTGAGAATCAAACTCACATCAGTCTGCCAGCCAAATATACCATACCAGACACCCTGTACATATTTCCAGTATAATATAAACATAGCTAGGTATTTAGCAACCTATTCACTATGGGTAGCATATAACACTAGGCTGTAAGTATGTGGTACTCAGTGAGAATCAACTCACATCAGTCTGCCAGCCAATATAACCATACAAGACACCCTCTGTACATATTTCCAGTAATAAATAACATAGCTAGGTTTTCGCCAACCTATTCACTATGGGTAACATATAACACTAGGTCTGTAAGTATGTGGTACTCAGTGAGAATCAAACTCACATCAGTCTGCAGCCAAATATACCATACAAGACACCCTCTGTACATATTTCAGTATAATATAAAATAGGCTAGGTATTTAGCCAACCTATTCACTAGGGTAACATATAACACTAGGCTGTAAGTAGTGGTAGCTCAGTGAGAATCAAACTCACATCAGTCTGCCAGCCAATATACCTAACCAGACACCCTCTGTACATATTTCCAGTAATAATATAAACATAGCTAGGTATTTAGCAAACCTATTCACTATGGGTAACATATAACACTAGGCTGTAAGTATGTGGTACTCAGTGAGAATCAAACTCACATCAGTCTGCCAGCCAATATACATACAGACACCCTCTGTAACATATTTCCAGTAATAATATAAACATAGCTAGGTATTAAGCAACACCTATTCACTATGGGTAACATATAACACTAGGCTGTAAGTATGTGGTACTCAGTGAGAATCAAACTCACATCAGTCTGCCAGCCAAAATATACCATACAAGACACCCTCTGTACAATATTTCCAGTAATAATAAAACATAGCTAGGTATTTTAGCAAACTATTCACTATGGGTAACATATAACACTAGGCTGTAAGTATGTGGTACTCAGTGAGATCAACTCACATCAGTCTGCAGACAAATATACCAACAAGACACCCTCTGTACATATTTCCAGTAATAATATAAACATAGCTAGGTATTAGCCAACTTATTCACTATGGGTAACATATAACACTAGGCTGTAAGTATGTGGTACTCAGTGAGAATCAAACTCACATCAGTCTGCAGCCAAATATACCATAAAGACACCTCTGTAATATTTCCAGTAATAATATAAACATAGCTAGGTATTTAGCCAACCTATCCACTATGGGTAACATATAACACTAGCTGTAAAGTATGTGGTACTCAGTGAGAATCAAACTCACATCAGTCTGCCAGCCAAATATACCATAAAGACACCCTCTGTACATATTTCCAGTTATATATAAACATAGCTAGGTATTTAGCAACCTATTCACTATGGGTACATATAACACTAGGCTGTAAGTATGTGGTACTCAGTGAGAATCAAACTCACATCAGTCTGCCAGCCAAATATAACATACAAGACACCCTCTGTACATATTTCAGTAATAATATAAACATAGCTAGGATTTAGCAAACCTATTCACTATGGGTAACATATAACACTAGGCTGTAAGTATGTGGTAACTCAGTGGAATACAACTCACATCAGTCTGCCAGCCAAATATAACATACAAACACCCTCTGTACATATTTCCAGTAATAATATAAACATAGCTAGGTATTTAGCAAACCTATTCACTATGGGTAACATATAACACTAGGCTGTAAGTATGTGGTACTCAGTGAGAATCAAACTCACATCAGCTGCCAGCCATATACCATACAAGACACCCTCTGTACATATTTCAGTAATAATATAAACATAGCTAGGTATTTAGCCAACTATTCACTATGGGTAACATATAACACTAGGCTGTAAGTATGTGGTACTCAGTGAGAATCAAACTCACATCAAGTCTGCCAGCCAAATATACCATACAAGACACCCTCTGTACATATTTCCAGTAATAATAAACATAGCTAGGTATTAGCCAACTTATTCACTATGGGTACATATAACACTAAGGCTGTAAGTATGTGGTACTCAGTGAGAATCAAACTCACATCAGTCTGCCAGCCAAATATACCATACAAGACACCCTCTGTACATATTTCCAGTAATAATATAAACATAGCTAGGTATTTAGCCAACTATTCACTATGGTAACATATAACACTAGGCTGTAAGTATGTGGTACTCAGTGAGAATCAAACTCACATCAGTCTGCCAGCAAATATACCATACAAGACACCCTCTGTACATATTTCCAGTAATTAATATAACATAGCTAGGTATTTAGCAACCTATTCACTAATGGTAGCATATAACACTAGGCTGTAAGTATGTGGTATCAGTGAGAATCAAACTCACATCAGTCTGCCAGCCAAATATACCATACAAACCCTCTGAACATATTTCCAGTAATAATATAACACATAGCTAGGTATTTAGCCAACCTATTAACTATGGGTAAATATAACACTAGGCTGTAAGTATGTGTACTCAGTGAGAATCAAACTCACATCAGTCTGCCAGCCAAATATACCATACAAGAACACCTCTGTACATATTTCCAGTAATAATATAAACATAGCTAGGTATTTAGGCCAACGCTATTCACTATGGGTAACTATAACACTAGGCTGTAAGTATGTGGTACTCAGTGAGAATCAAAACTCACATCAGTCTGCCAAGAAAAAACGTACTCCAAATGTACTCTTTTCGTTTTTTTCTCACTCCCTCATTTTTCCTCTTCCATATTTGTGTCTTTCCTTTTTTTCTCTTCTTTTCTTTTAACTATAATTTTTGTTTACTTTTTATCTTTCCTTCTTTTCTGTCTTCCTTCATTTCTTCTTTTCTCTTTCATTCCCTTTTAATTAATTTTCTTCTTCCTCTTCTTGTTCTTTTCTGTTTTTTCTTTCTTCTCTCTTTGTTTTCCAACATTTTTCCCTCTTCTTTCTTTCTTTCCGTTTCTCTTCTTTTTCCCTCCCCCATCTTTAGGCATTTCCTTCTCTATTCCTCTTACTCCACTTATCATTGATCTTTATTTCTCTCTCTCTCTCTCTCTCTCTCTCTCTCTCTCTCTATCTCCAAACACACACACCACACACACGCCACATACACACACACAACACCCTTTCCTGTCTCACCTTTTTCTTTTCTCTTCTTCATACTTTCTTTATCTCTCATATTTCTTTCTATTTGTTTCTTTTTTTAACTACATATTTTTCTTCTTCCATCTTCCTTCTACACTTTTTCTCTTTCAATTTATATTTATATTTGTTATTACCCTTAGTAGCAAGCAGCTGAATGCATACCGAGCAAAACAGATAATAGACTATGACTGTTATAATGATGATCTACACAGACGAAAGCAATGGTTCAGCACTAGATGATGACTAACTGGATTGCTTTGAATTCTTTCTGCATGAAATATATTAGCTGTATTCTATTTCTAATCTAACTAGTCGATGGACAAAGCAAAGGACAAAAAAGATTCTGGAGCAAATAAGGGGCAAAGAATATAATTAAAAGGAAAGGCCGAAGGATACATAGATATAGAAAGGAAACTGTAAGGAATCGAAACAGGACCCAAGGCAAAACATGCACATTAACTTGCCGAGGGGGAAACACGTAAGAAATACCAAACTAGAAAACCCCGGGTCATGAGTGGGAATTCATGATGCTGGTTTTAAAAATTTGCATCCATCCACAAAAGACTGGCTAGACAGGATGAATAATTGCTAGCAGCGAAGGAAAATGTACCCAACTGGATGACAAAAGGAAAAATTACTCATCCATAAAAAAATTAAGAAACTGTCCCAACAACGATATAGCCAATAACATGTTCCTATGATGTGGAAATACTGACCGCTCAGAATTAAAAGAAGAGATCTCTAATTAATTTGATTGCAAGCGAACTATTTCCAGACGAATGAAAAAAACTGCAAAGTTGTTCGTTACAATTCAAGCAGATATATCATTATATTAATATTCTTGTTCTTATATCTTCGACCGTTTATTATCTTGCAACACACCTCTGGTTAAGAGAGAGACCGTCATAATCGTCAAAAAGAAATGCAAAAATATAAATCGAATTCTTATTTATAATGAGTGTAGCTAAATACAAACATACCTACTTATTATAAAGAAAGGGTAAAAAAGGGTGGCTGTACACTGAAAAAAATAGAGAAAGAAAGAAAGAGAGTACAGGAGAATATAGTAAAGGGTATGGACCGCGCGCGGAAGTTGATAGCGTGTAATCAGTTCACTCGAACATTAATGAAAAGAGGAAAAAGAAAGACATAAGAAAGATAAAAAGAATGATAAGGAGATTTTAACTTCTACAAATTGAACTATTGATATAAGCTCTGTACGTAAACATATCAAACGTTGTTAATAATTTAAATCACCATAGTGCGGAGTACCCAGAGGTGGCCTGCTTAGTCAAGATTATTATTAGATTTTACATATTGAACTATTTAGCAATATCTCTTAAGCAAACATTATAAACTATGTAATAGTTAATTATCATATGGAGTGATTTTGAAAACATTAGATTATCATATTATTCCATATTATTATCATCTTTCAGGTATCAATTACTTAATTAGACCATAGATTTTATTATTCATTTAATTGACGCATAGATTTTATTATACTTAATTGAGCCATATGATGTTATTATTACTTAATGCCAAGATTTTATATTACTATCCTATTATTACCTATAGATTATTTCACTTTAATAGACCATAGATTTTATTATTACTTAAGTTGACCATAGATTTTTTAGTACTTAATAGACATAGATTTATTTATTACTTAATGACCATAGAATTTATTATTACTTTAATTGACCATAGATTTTATTATACTATTGACATAGATTTTATTATTACTAATAGACCATAGATTTATTACTTAATTGGACCATAGACTTTTATTTATTACTTAATAGACCATTAGATTTTTTATTATTAATTTGACCATAGATTTTATTTTAGTTAATTGAACCATAGATTTTTGATATTACTTAATAACCGCATAGATTGTATTTATACTTAATTGACCATAGTTTTATTATTACTTAATTAGACCATAGATTTTTGTAATTACTTAATTGACAATAGATTTTATTAATTAACTATACATTTAGTGGATCTATATCAATTGTATACCATAAGATATTTTATTTATTAATTGACCATATATTTTATTATGTAACTTAATAGACGCATAGATTTCATTATTACTAATGTACCATAAGATTTTATTATTACTTAATAGATCCATAGATTTTTCTATTATTACTTAATTGACCATAGATTTGTAATTATTACTTAATAGACCATAGATTTTTATATTACTTAATAGCATAGATTTAATATTACTTAATTGACCATAATTTTATTAATACTTAAATTGACCACAGATTTATTTAACAAAAATCTTTTCATTCGTGTTGAATTTTTACGCAATTTATCTCCCTTACGCCGTCCTTTTGTATCATACCTATAAATATAGCATGCACTTATATATAATATAATAAATATATATATTATATATATATATATATATATTATATTTGGAAGATATGTGCTTAACTGAAGTCGTATCAATTTTGAATGTTAAGTTAAAAAATAATTAATTAATTGGGGACATACCTATTCAAAATGTAAGGCTAAAAAATCGAGAAAAATCCATCTCTGTAGTACATTTCGGCCATACATCAAGATTGATTTTTCTCGATTGTTTAAACTATCATCTGAATAGGTATACCGCCTAATTAATTAGTTATTTAATTAATANAATTTACCCAATCTATTTCACTATGGTTGATATAACACTGGCTGTAATATGTGGTACTCAGTGAGAATCACACTCACATCATTCTGCCAGCCAATTTATTTTTCCATACCAGACCCCTCTGTAAGATATTCGTATAATATTAAACATAGCTAGTATTTAGCAACCTATTCATTATGGGTAGAATATACACTGGCTGTTAAGTATGTGGTACTCAGTGAGAATCAACTCAATCAGTTGCCAGCCAAATATACCATACCAGACACCCTCTGTACATATTTCCAGTAATTAATATACATAGTAGATTTAGCCAACTATTCACTATGGATAACATATACACTAGGCTGTAAGTATGTTGGTACTAGTGAGAATCAAAACCAATCGTTGCCAGCCAATATACCATACCAGACACCCTTTACTTTTCCAGTAATAATGATAAAAACATAGCTAGGTATTTTAGCCAACCTATTCACTTATGGGTTGGCATATAAACACTAGGCTGTAATATGTCGGTATCAGTGAGAATTCAAACTCACATCAGTGTGCCAGCCAAATTACCATACCAGACCCCTCGTGTACATATTCCATAATCAAATAAAACATAGATAGGTATTTAGCCAATCCTATTCACTATGGTTGCATTATAAACACTAGGCTGTAAGATGGGTACTTCTAGTGGAATCAAACTCACATCAGCTGCCAGCCAAATATACATTACCAGACACCCTCTTAATATTTCCAGTAATAATATAACATAGCTTGGTATTTAGCCAACCTATTCCATGGGTGATATAACACTAGCGCTGTCAGTTTGGGTACTCAGTTGAGAACAAACTCACATCAGTCTTGCAGCCAATATCCATCCAGGACCACTCTGTACTATTTCCAGTAATAATATAAAATAGCTAGGTATTTAGCAAAACTATTCACTATGGGGTAGCATATAACACTAGGCTGTAGTATTTGGTACTCAGTGAGAATCAAATCACATCAGTCTGCCAGCCAATACCATACCAGACACCCTCTGTACATCATTTCAGTAATAATATAAACATAGCTAGGTATTTAGCCAACCTTTCACTATTGGATAACAATAACACAGCTGTAAGTATGTGGTACTCAGTAGAATCAAAATACATCACGATCTTGCCAGCAAATTATACCATACCAGACACCGTCTGTACATAATTTCCTAAGTAATAATATAACATAGCTAGTATTTAGCCACCTTTCACATGGATAATCAGTATAACACGTAGGCTGTAAGTATGTGGTACTTCTAGTGAGAATTAAACTCACATCAGAATCTGCCAGCCAAATTATACCATTACAATACACCTATTACATATTTCCGTAATAATATACATAGCTAGTCATTTAGCCAACTTATTTCACTATGGAATAACATTATAACACTGAGGCTGTAAGTATGTGACTCAGGGACGAATCAAAACTCACATCAGCTGCCAGCCAAATATTACATACCAGACACCCTCGACATATTCCAGTAATAATATTAACATAGTAGGTATTTAGCCAAACCTATTCACTATGATGGGTACAATAACACTAGGGCTGTAAGTATAGTGGGTACTCAGTGAGAATCAAGGCACATCAGTCTCCAGCCAATTATACCATCCAGACACCTCTGTATCATATTTCCGTTAATAATATAAACATTAGTCTAGGATTTAGCCAACCTATTCACATGGATAACATATAACACTAGCTGTAGTATGTGGTACCTCATGAGAATCAAACTCACATCAGTCTGCCAGCCAAAGATACATACCAGACACCCTCTGTACATATTCCAGTAAACTTATAAACATAGCTATGGCTTATTTAGCCAATACCTTATTCACTATGGTAGCATACACTAGCTAAAGATGTGGTTACTCAGTGAGAATCAACGTCACATCAGTCTCGCCATGCCCAAACTATACCATACATACACCCTCTGTACATATTCCATAATAATATAACATAGTAGGTATTAGCAAACCTATTCACTTGGGTAACATATAACACTAGGCTGTAAGTATGTGTATCAGTGAGAATCAAACTCACATCAGTCTGCCAGCCAAATTATACCATACAAACACCCTCTGTTTACATCATTCCAGTAATAATATAGAACTAGCTACGTATTAGGCCACCTATTCACTATGAGAGGTACATTTAACATCTAGGTTCCGTAAGTATGTGGTAACTCAGTTGAGAATCAAACTCAACATCAGTCTCTGCCAGCAAATATACCATACCAGACACTCTTGTACATAGTTTCAGTAATTATAAAATAGCTAGGTATTTAGCCAACCTATTCACTATGGGAAACATATAACACTAGGCTGTAAGTATGTGGTACTCAGTGAGAATCAAACTCACATCAGTCTGCCAGCCAAATATACCATACCAAGACACCCTCTGTACATATTTCCAGTAATAATATAAACATAGCTAGGTATTTAGCCAACCTATTCACTATGGGTAACATATAACACTAGGCTGTATGTGGTACTCAGTGAGAATCAAACTCACATCAGTCTGCCAGCCAAATATACCATACCAGACACCCTCTGTACATATTTTTCAGTAATAATATAAAATAGCTAGGTATTTAGCAACCTATTCACTATGTGGGTAACATATAACACTAGGCTGTAAGTATGTGGACTCAGTGAGAATCAAACTCACATCAGTCTGCAGCCAAATATACCATACCAAGACACCCTCTGTACATATCCAGTAATAATAAAACATAGCTAGGTATTAAAGCCAACCTATTCACTATGGGTAAGCATATAACACTAGGCTGTAAGTATGTGGTACTCAGTGAGAATCAAACTCACATCAGTCTGCCAGCCAAATATACCATACCAGACACCCTCTGTACATATTTCCAGTAATAATATAACATAGCTAGGTATTTAGCCAACCTATTCACTATGGTAACATATAACACTAGGCTGTAAGTATGTGGTACTCAGTGAGAATCAAACTCACATCAGTCTGCCAGCCAAAAATATATACCATACCAGACACCCTCTGTACATATTTCCAGTAATATATAAACATAGCTAGGTATTTAGCAAACCTATTCACTATGGTAAACATATAACACTAGGCTGTAAGTATGTGGTACTCAGTGAGAATCAAACTCACATCAGTCTGCCAGCCAATATACCATACCACCCTCTACATAAGACATAATAGCAAACTCACACACTATTTGACCACCCTCTGTAATGACAGTAAATATAACATAGCTAGGTTTAGCAAACCACTATGGGGTAGACAGTATACACCTAGGGCTAGTGGGAAACATAGTCAGTTGGCCAGAGCGATATGGGACCATATAGGCAATTCCAGTTCATAGGTAAGCATAGTAGACACTAGGGGCTGTATAGTATGTGGTTGGTACTCAGTGAGAATCAAACTCACATCAGTCTGTGCCAGCCAAATATACCATATAACACCTCTTAAATTTCCAGTAATAATATAAACATAGCTAGGTATTTAGCCAAATTCACTATGGGTAACATATAACCACTAGGCTGGTAAGTATGTGGTACTCAGTGAGAATCAAAATCACATCAGTCTGCCAGACAAAATACCATATAAGACACCCTCTGTACATATTTCCAGTAATATATAAAACATAGCTAGGTATTTAGCAAACCTATTCACTATGGGTAACATATAACACTAGGCTGTAAGTATGTGGTACTCAGTGAGAATCAAACTCACATCAGTCTGCCAGCCAAATATACCATACAAGACACCCTCTGTACATATTTCCAGTAATAATATAAACATAGCTAGGTATTTAGCAACCTATTCACTATGGGTAACATATAACACTAGGCTGTAAGTATGTGGTACTCAGTGAGAATCAAACTCACATCAGTCTGCCAGCCAAATATACCATACAGACACCCTCTGTACATATTTCCAGTAATAATATAAACATAGCTAGGTATTTAGCAAACCTATTCACTATGGGTAACATATAACACTAGGCTGTAAGTATGTGGTACTCAGTGAGAATCAAACTCACATCAGTCTGCCAGCAAATATACCATACAAGACACCCTCTGTACATATTTCCAGTAATAATATAAACATAGCTAGGTATTTAGCCAACCTATTCACTATGGTAACATATAACACTAGGCTGTAAGTATGTGGTACTCAGTGAGAATCAAACTCACATCAGTCTGCCAGCCAAATATACCATACAAGACACCCTCTGTACATATTTCCAGTAATAATATAAACATAGCTAGGTATTTAGCCAACTATTCACTATGGGTAACATATAACACTAGGCTGTAAGTATGTGGTACTCAGTGAGAATCAAACTCACATCAGTCTGCCAGCCAAAATATACCATATAAGACACCCTCTGTACATATTCCAGTAATAATATTAAACATAGCTAGGTATTTAGCCAACCTATTCACTATGGGTAACATATAACACTAGGCTGTAAGTATGTGGTACTCAGTGAGAATCAAACTCACATCAGTCTGCCAGACAAATATACCATATAAGACACCCTCTGTACATATTTCCAGTAATAATATAAACATAGCTAGGTATTTAGCCAACCTATTCACTAAGGGTAACATATAACACTAGGCTGTAAGTATGTGGGTACTCAGTGAGAATCAAACTCACATCAGTCTGCCAGCCAAATATACCATACCAGACACCCTCTGTACATATTTCCAGTAATAATATAAACATAGCTAGGTATTTAGCCAACCTATTCACTATGGGTAACATATAACACTAGGCTGTAAGTATGTGGTACTCAGTGAGAATCAAACTCACATCAGTCTGCCAGCCAAATATACCATACAAGACACCCTCTGTACATATTTCCAGTAATAATATAAACATAGCTAGGTATTTAGCCAACCTATTCACTATGGGTAACATATAACACTAGGCTGTAAGTATGTGGTACTCAGTGAGAATCAAACTCACATCAGTCTGCCAGAAAAACGTACTCCAAATGTACTCTTTTCTTTTTTCTCACTCCCTCATTTTTCCTCTTCCATATTTTGTTTCCTTTTTTTCTTCTTCCTTTCTTTTAACTATAATTATTTGTTTACTTTTATCTTTCCTTCTTTTCTGTCTTTCCTTCATTTCTTTCTTTTCTCTTTCATTCTCCCTTTTAATTATTTTCTTCTTCCTCTTCTTGTCTTTTTCTGTTTTCTTCTTTCTTTCTCTCTTTGTTTTCCAACATTTTCCCTCTTTCTTTCTTTTCTTTCCTTTCTCTTCTTTTTTCCCCTCCCCCATCTTTAGGCATTTCCTTCTCTATTCCTCTTTACCTCACTTTATCTTGATCTTTATTTCTCTCTCTCTCTCTCTCCTCTCTCTTCTCTCCTCTCTCTCTCTCACACACACACACACACACACACACATACACACACACACACACCCTTTCCTGTCTCACCCTTTTTCTCTTTTCTCTTCTTCATACTTTTTCTTTATCTCTCATATTTTCTTTCCTATTTTGTTTCCTTTTTTTAACTACAATTATTTTTCTTCTTCCATCTTTCCTTCTACCTTTTTCTCTTTCAATTTATATTTTAATTTGTTACTTTTACCCTTAGTAGCAGCAGCTGAATGCATACCGAGCAAACAGATAATAGACTATGACTGTTATAATGATGATCTACACAGACGAAAGCAATGGTTCAGTCACTAGATGATGATACTGATTGCTTTGAATTCTTTCTGCCATGAAATATATTAGCTTTATTCCTATTTCTAATCTATCTAGTCGATGGACAAAGCAAAGGACACAAAAGACTTCTGGAGCAAAATAAGGGCAAAGAAATATAATAAAAGAAAGGCCGAATGGATACATAAGATATAGAAGGAACTGTAAGGAATCGAAACAGGACCCAAGGCAAACATGCACATGAACTTGCCGAGGGAAACACGTAAGAAAATACCAAACTAGAAAACCCCGGGTCATGATGGAATTCATGGATGCTGGTTTTAAAAATTTGCATCCATCCACAAAAGACTGGCTAGACAGATGAATAATTGCATACACGAAGGAAATGTACCCACATGGATGACAAAAGGAAAAATTACTCAATCCATAAAAAAATTAAGAAACTGTCCCCAACAACTATAGGCCAATAACATGTTTACCTATGATGTGGAAAATACTGACCGCTCAGATAAAAGAAGAGATCTACTAATAATTTGATTGCAGCGAACTATTTCCAGACGAACATAAAGAATACTGCAAAGTTTCGTTACAATATCAAGCAGATATATCTATATATTAATATTCTTGTTCCTTAATCTTTCGACCGTTATTATCTTGCAACACCCTCTGGTTAAAGATGAGACCGTCTAAATCGTTAAAAATGAAATGCAAAAATATAAATCTGAATTCTTATTTATAATGAGTGTAGCTAAATAACAAGCCATACCTTACTTATTATAAAGAAAGGGTAAAAAGGGGGCATGCTACACTGAAAAAATATAAGAAAGAAAGAAAGAGAGTAAGGGAAATATAGTGAAAGGGTATGGACGCGCGCGGAAGTGATAGCGTTAATCAGTTTCACTCGAACATTATGAAAAGAGGAAAAGAATGAAAGAAAGGATAAAAAAGAATGATAGAGAGATTATTATACTTCTACACATTGAACTATTTGGATATAGCTCTTACGTAAACATATCAAACGTTGTAATAATTAAATCACCATAGTGCGGTATACCCAGAGGTCCTGCTAGTCAAGATTATTATAGATTTTACATATTGAACTATTTAGCAATATCTCTTAAGCAAACATATCAAACTATGTAATAGTTAAATTATCATATTGGAGTATTTTGAAAACATTAGATTAGTTCATATTATTCATATTATTTATCATGTCAGGTATCAATACTTAATAGACCATAGATTTTATTATTATTTTACTTAATTGACATAGGACCATAGATTTATACTTAATTGACCATAGATTTTATTATTACTTAATAGACCATAGATTTTATTATTACTTAATTGACCATAGATTTTATTACTTAATGACCATAGATTTTATTATTACTTAATGACCATAGATTTTATTATTACTTAATTGACCTAGATTTTATTATTACTTAATTGACCATAGATTTTATTATACTTAATAGACCATAGATTTTATTATTACTTAATTGACCATAGATTTTATTTTACTTAATAGACCATAGATTTTATTATTACTTAATTGACCATAGATTTTATTATTACTTAATTGACCATAGATTTTATTATTACTTAATTAGACCATAGATTTATTATTACTTAATTGACCATAGATTTTATTATTACTTAATAGACCATAGATTTTATTATTATATAATTATTACTTAATAGACCATAGATTTTATTACTTAATTACCATAGATTTTATTTACTTAATAGACCATAGATTTTATTATTACTTAATTGACCATAGATTGTATTATTACTTAATAGACCATAGATTTTATTATTACTTAATAGACCATAGATTTTATTATTACTTAATTGACCATAGATTTTATTATTACTTAATTGACCACAGATTTTATTAACAAAAATCTTCTTCATTCGTGTTGATTTTTACGCATTTATCTCCCTTACGCCCGTCTTTTGTATCATACCTATAAATATAGCATGCATTATATATATATATATATATATATATATATATATATATATATATATATATATATATTTGGAAGAATATGTGCTTAACTGAAGTCGTATCTAATTTTGAATGTTAATTAAAAAATAATTAATTAATTAGGCGGACATACCTATTCAAATGTAAGGCTAAAAAAATCGAGAAAAATCCATCTCTGTATGTACATTTCGGCCATACATACAGAGATTGATTTTTCTCGATTTGTTTAAACTTACATCTGAATAGGTATACCCGCCTAATTAATTAGTTATTTATTAATTAACTTTCAAAATTAGGTACGACTTCAATTAAGCACATATTCTCCCAAAAATTGTCGGTTAAAAAAGCCATATCAAAACACATCGTTTGTGTATTTACTTCTCATATATATATATATATATATATATATTATATATATAATATATATATAATATAATATACGAACGACAAAATTTTTATGAAAATTTTTACACACTCACATACCCAATCCCATAATAAAAGACGTTTTTAACCCCCTCCCTCGGTCAGAATTATACTGAAGAAACCATTCGGGTGAAACCGAGGTTTTGAGTACCTGACACATGCAGTTTTTATATATATATATATATATATATATATATATATATATATATATATATATATATATATATGTGTGTGTGTGTGTGTGTGTGTGTGTGTGAACTAGGTAGTATGAATATAATATTATTTTTTGAAGGTGCTCTAATTAGTTTGGTTTAATTTTGTTTATTTTAATCGTATTTAACTTAATTTAAAGTATTTTAATTTATCTAATTTTATTTAATTTTAACTGATTTATTTTCTTACTTTTCTTTTAAATTCTTTTTTATCTTTTTTAATTTTTTGTATGTATAAATGTGTGTAGGCATGTGTGTATATATGTATATATGTATTATATAGTTGGGTGTGTAGCATATGTATGTTAAAATTTTATATATATGTATATTATACATATATTTGTGTGTATGTATGTGTATGTGCGTATGTGTGTGTACATAACCGGCGTGCCGTTTCGGCACAAAGGGTTCGAGTCACACGCTAGGCGGTCCTCGTATCTATAACTCTGCTGATGAGACCTAATAGGTCGAAATATATATTCAGAGATTGATTTTTCTCGATTTGTTTAGCCTCACATTTAAGTAGTTTAAATCCCGCCTAATTAAACATAAATGAATTAACTTTCAAAAATTAGGTCTGACTAAAATTAAAAAGCACATATTCTCCCAAATCTATCTATCTATCTATCTATCTCTATATATATATATATATATATATATATATATATATATATATATATACGTGTGTGTGTGTGTGTGTGTGTGTGTATGTGTGTATGCATAAATATATATGTTAATACGTTTAATATGTTTATATATTTATTATGTATGATATGTGTATATTTTATTAATAGTATATTTATACAATATTATATTATCTATTATATTTTACGGTTTTTTTACTATGTTTATTTGTTTAATAATAATAATAATAATAATAATAATAATAATAACAGCAGAAATCTGATCAAAGGAATTAATACCTGGGCTGTCCCCATTATAAGATACTCAGGACCATTCTTAAAATGGACAAAAGAAGAACTCAGACAGATAGACCAAAGGACGAGAAAATTAATGACCATGCACAAGGCTCTCCACCCTAGAGATGATAGAGATAGATTGTATGTGTCAAGAAAGGAAGGGGGAAGAGGTCTTGCCAACATAGAGGAATGCGTAGAAACCACAATCCAACAACTTGAAGATTACACAAGGAAGAGCAAAGACAAATTACTTATGGCGGCCAACAATAGTAGAAACGGCAGATGGACCAACAGAAGAACGACAAAGACTAGAAACAAAAATGGAAGAAAAACAATTATATGGACGCTTCAAACGACAAATAGATGAGGTTGCACATGGAAAGACTTGGACATGTTAAGAAAGGGAAACCTCAAAAGAGAAACAGAATCACTTATAATTGCTGCACAAAATAATGCCATAAGGACAAACTACATCAAGCGAAAATTGATAAGACCCAACAAAATAGTAAATGTAGACTTTGCGGTAATAGAGATGAGACTGTTAACCATATACTCTGCGAATGTAGCAAACTAGCACAACGAGAATACAAAACTAGACACGACTGGGTTGGAAGGTGATCCACTGAGAATTATGCAAAATATTAAATTTTGACCACACAACAAAATGGTATATGCATAAACCAGAATCTGTTTGAGAACGAAACGCACAAAATTCTCTGGGACTTTGAAATTAAAACGGATCACCTTATCCCAGCAAGAAGACCAGACCTAGTGTTGATTAACAAAAAAGAAAGAACTTGTCAACTGGTGGATTTTGCAGTGCCAGCGGATCACAGGGTGAAGTTAAAGGAAAATGAAAAAATTGACAAATATCTGGACCTTGCCAGAGAACTGAAAAAGTTATGGAATATGAAAGTGAAAGTTATACCAATTGTAGTTGGTGCACTTGGAACAGTCCCAAAAGGATTAGAAAAGGGTTTGGAAAGTTTGGATATCAGAGGAAGGATTGAAACCATTCAGAACATACACTGCTGCAATCTGCCAGAATACTCAGAAGAGTCCTGGAGACCTGAGGAGACTTGCTGTCACTCAGACTCCAGTGAAAGACCATCAGCTAACACTGATGTGAAAACTTATATTTTACGGTTTTTTTACTATGTTTATTTGTTTAATAATAATAATAATAATAATAATAATAATAATCAAATAATAATAATAATAATAATAATAATAATAATATTTTTTTATATATTATAATAATTGATAATTTTTATATTTTTTACATTTATTTTTTATATTTTATATTTTTGTTTTATTTTTGGTTCTTCCTTATTCAGATTTATTTAATTTTCATAGTTGTTAATTTCCTTGACCTCTATCCCTAAGAAACTTGGCCCTGAAACATGTTTTTTTTTCTCATTTGCAATGACTTCCTCTCACCATAGTGACAGTCTTTTAATGTATACATTTTGTAAGGAAAACATTTTTTTTTTCTACATTGAGGGAAATTTTTCTGTTATGCAATTCAAATTATTGATGATTATCCATCTGATGAGACTTGATTTTGGGAGCTTTGTTAAATCAATACTCACACACACACACACACACACACACACACACACACACACATATATATATATATATATATATTGGGGAGAATATGTGCTTAATTGAAGTCATACCTAATTTGAAAATTGATTAGTTGATAATTAATGAATTAGGCGGATATATCTGTTTAAATGTGAAGCGTAAACAAATCGAGAAAAAGTCATTCTCTGAATGTACATTTCTGCCTATTATGCCTCATCAGTAGTGTTATAGACTCGAAGCCGCTTTGTGTGTGATTCGAACCCTAACTGCCTGGCTGACAGTCGGAGATTCTAACCGTTACACTAGCGGTCTTTCTCGCTTTGTTTATAAACTCATATATCCTACATTTTGGGGGAGTTGCTGCACGACAGTATGAAAGTAAGCAAACAGCTAGCCATATCAAACTAACAGTTTGCTTACTTTCATATATATATGGCCATCCACAGACACGTGTTTTGACTTATCAAGTCTCTTCAGTGTGGCTAGATATTTTGTAAGCTACCTACAGCCGGAATTGAAATCCGATCGGTTGGGTGTCAGTCCGGCACCTTAACCAAAAAAAAAAATCCATCTGAACACTGCGTGCATTAACACCAAAGCAAGTTTGTTTGATTATAATGTTTTTTAAATACAAATTTAACGTCATAACATTACATCACGTGAACACGATCCACGTCACATAACGTTAAACAAGCCACAGTTTTAAAAACAATTTTTAGCTTTATATTTCCCATCGCGGGAAAACGCTTCACGTTTATATAAACGCTAAAAAATTACTGGTTTTTAAAATCTCAACCATTTCACGACTGGGTTTTAAGATCTCAACCATTGAACTCATCTGATGATTTGGATTACCATGAAACTTCAAGTTATGAGTGTAAACCCATAATATTACCATTGATTATAAAGCTGCTCTGCTTTATTAGCATTGAGCACCTTTTCATGCCAATACTTTTCTCATTTTTTCATTCTCTATTCATTATATATACTAGCAAATATATGCACCCTCCGGGTGCAAGTATTTAAGTTTTAATATTATAAAATATCATGTTAAATTAGAAAGGCTAATGAAACTGAATAAGAATTCAGATAAAAATATTTGGAACAGAGGGGGTATAATCGAAAAATAGAACAACTTTGAAACTAACTGTTCCACCATTTTCCCTTACTCCCGTCTTTCAGTGGTAAATTTCCCTAATTTAACTATTTAGTTAAAATAGGAAGAAAAGAATAAAATTACAGTTATTTCTTTATGTTAATAGATTTCTGTTAAGATTTATCCCCGAGATTTTTGCTCATATTTATTAAGATAAAACCAAACAATTAGAAATCAATAATACTAAGCATATATTTATTAAAATCAAATTTTTTAAGATCAATATGCAAATTAGCCTTTCCATTCACACTGTAAACCGCTATTTTTGAATATATAAATATAATTGCATATTATTGTGTAGATATTGTTAACACTTAATGGTGAAAAATTTTACTAATAATTGAGGTTTAAATAAAATAAAATCATGGAGAATGTGTGTAAATAACAAAGGGAATTGTGACTTGAGTAGTAATATAGTTTCGGTTACAGACAGAAAAACACACAATCTCCATTATAATAAGATATATATATATATATATATATATGGCCCATTATTTCAAGTGTGTGATATCACCGTATATATATTTTGTCGTTGTGTGTTTTTCAGGTAGTCGGTCGAGAATTACTTCTGCACCTCATTGAATACTTGGTGAGTAATTACGGGCGAAACCAAACAATCACCAGAATACTTGAAACGACCGTTATCCATATCCTCCCTACAATCAACCCCGATGGCTATGAACGAGCCAAAGTTGGAGATTGTATAAGTGCTACGGGAAGGTAAGTCAACTTTAATGAATTTTGAAACACTCATTATTTTTGTCTTCTAAATTATTTTTACTATAAAAATGCATTGGAAGTGATTTTTACTATAAAAATGCATTGGAAGTGATTTTTACTATAAAAATTCATTGGAAGTAATTTTTACTATAAAAATGTATTGGAAAGAATTCTTACTATGAAAGTGCATTGGAAATGATTTTTACTATGAAAATGCATTGGACAATGATTTTTACTATGAAAATGCATTGGAAAGGATTCTTACTATGAAAGTATATTGGAAATGATTTTTAATATGAAAATTCATAGGGCTTGATTTTTACAATGAAAATGTATTGGACAATTATTTTTACTATGAAAATGCATTGGAAAGGATTTTTACTATAAAAATGCATTGGAAATGATTTTTACTATAAAATTCATTGGAAAGGATTTTTACTATAAAAATGCATTGGAAATGATTTTTACTATAAAATTCATTGGAAATGATTTTTACTATGAAAGTGCATTGGAAAGGATTCTTACTATGAAAATGCATTGAAAATGATTTTTACTGTGAAAATGCATTGGAAAGGATTTTTACTATAAAAATGTATTGGAAAGTATTCTTACTATAAAAATGCATTGGAAATGATTTTTACTATAAAATTCATTGGAAATGATTTTTACTATAAAATTCATTGGAAATGATTTTTACTATAAAAATACATTGGATATGATTTTTTGCTATAAAATGCATTGGAAATGATTTTTACTATAAAAATGCATTGGAAATGATTTTTACTATGAAAGTGCATTGGAAATTATTTTTACTGTGAAAATGCATCGGAAATGATTTTTACTATAAAAATGCATTGGAAATGATTTTTACTATAAAAGTCATTGGAAAGGATCTTTACTATGAAAGTGCATTGGAAATTATTTTTACTATGAAAATGCATTGGAAAGGATTCTTACTATGAAAATGCATTGGAAATGATTTTTTTGCTATAAAAATGCTATATTTTGAAAATGAACGAAGATACAGAGACAGACACATAGCCAGATGTTGAGTTAAATTCAACTTAACAGGCTTAAATTCCACCATCGTATGTCACCCCGCCGAAAGAAAAAAAAATACCAAAAATCAGGGAATTAACCAAATTTAATGAAATGTTCAGTGTTGATATATTAATGAATAAAATATATAATGCACCAGTTATTTTATTTGAAAATTTTGCATTTTTCCAGGTCAGTGAACTTTGAACCACGTATTTTTGAGAATCTATGTTACGCCTCAACGATATCTGGTTCAAAGTTAACTGACCTGAAAAAATGTAAAAGTTTTATTTTTTATCATATATGGATGCTAGAAGGCGGTAGCTATGTGTCTTCATGTTCTGGAAATGACAATAGTGAGGTTCCAGTTCTGGAGGTCAGGGTAATGTGGAGCACCCCATCATCACCATTGCTCCCTGGTCCACTCTGACCCGAAGTGATAGTACCTGTTAGGGTCCAATCTATGGGTTCAATAGAAAAATGTGTTTTTAAAAAAACTGAGTATCCATTAAGAATGAAATTATTTAAAAACTTTGTCGGCATTAAATGACTTACCGAGGTTGATATGTCGTAAAACAAAACAAAAACAAAACGAAACTTATTCCTTAATTTTACGATTGAGTTTTTGGACTTAGATGGTTGATAACTTTATAAAAGGTTATATATATATATATATATATATATATATATATATATATATATATATATATATATCAAGTCGAGGTGGCTTAAAGTCGGTATCAGCCAGACAAAGAGGAAGTCAATCCCTTTTCACTAGCGCTAGACCAAGGAGATTGTTTTAGCGACTGAGACGGATCACCACACCTACCATCAGCTCCTCACTTTACCGCACAGATCCCTGGGCTATTAATACGCTGAGTTGGCGAGGGCCAGTATCGAACCAAGGTTCCGAGCTGAACACTATTCATACACACACACACACACACACACACACACACACACACATATATATATATATATATATATATATATATATATATATATATAATATATATATATATTAGCAGAAGTACCCGGTCCATATAAGGAACACCAGTGAATGAGATAGAAAGGCGAAGAGAGTAATAAGAGAAATTAATTTTAACTATAAAAGAAGCTTATTCGTTAGATACCTTTAAGAAAATCAACCGTCAGTGTTATTTAGAATGTTATATACATATATATATATATATATATATATATATATATATATATGTGTGTGTGTGTGTGTGTGTGTGTGTGTGTGTGTGTGTGTGTGTGTAATTCCATGTCAAATCATCCAGGCCAGGTCACCCGCCCCTTCAATTTTTCTGAAATTTTGTACAGGTGTGGACTATGTTAAAGTTAGACAATCCCCAAAATTTGAGCTTCCAATTCCGAAAAGCAGAGTTATGGCAATTTTTGGCAGAGTTATGTCAATTTTTAGCTTTTCAAATTTGAGAGGGGTCGCGAAAATGGCGAACTTTTGTTATATGTTTTTTTTTTCTGTAAAATGAGTTCTAGAGCTTCCTTACTCCTAAAATTGGTTTATAAAAGTATGTTTGCCCAAGGAATCTAAAAATATTATAAAAAAGTCTGAAAGTCAACCAATTTTAAGTTATTAATGATTTTTTGATTTTTTCATAGCAAGATCAATATCTCGATGTGGCACTACATCTATGACAAATATTTTTTTCTATTGTTATTTCATATCTATTGAACATTATTTGTACCAAAAAGATAGTTTGGTTTTTGCTCAGAAATCATCAATAACTTAAAATTGGTTGACTTTCAAACTTTAGCATTTTCTAATTTCTCGGGTAAAAACGCTTTTATAAGCCAATTTTTAGGAGTAGGGAAGTTCTAGAACTCATTTTACAGACAGAAATAGATTACAAAAGGTTGACATTTCTCGGGAAAGCCACTAAGTTTGGAGAGCTAAAAATCGATATAACTCCGTCAATTTTTGGAATTGGAAGCTCAAATTTTTGGGAATGCCTAAATTTAACATTGTCAACACATGTACAAAATTTCAGAAAAATCGAAGTGGGCGGATGACAATTTTACTTTTATCTGGATGATTTGACATAGAATTGCCCATATATATATATATATATATATATATATATATATGTGTGTGTGTGTGTGTGTGTGTGTGAAGAAAATATTTCAAAATATATAACAAACACAGGATGTTACGATCAGAGGAAACAATTTTATGTGTCTATACTTAAGTATTTCGGTATTAAACCATCATCAGGACACTGTTACAGAAATTTTTGTGAGGTAGAAAAATGAAAAATGTTAAGTGTAGAGTGAATGTGTGAATGTAATGTTATTAACCGTTAATTTTTATATGTGCGTTTGTTTACGAAAGCTGATGACGTGATCATTACATGTGAGAAAATGGAAAATGAAGATCGTACGATGACGCATGCATGAACGTGAATAGGCCGAGATTAAATGCTAACAAAGATATGACGTATTTCATGTGGATATTAATATTAATATATATATTAATATAAATATATATATATATATATATATATATATATATATATATATATATCATCATGTCGCGCTTTCAGCGCGGATATCCATGGCAATCTCTCTCCATCCGTCCCTATCGCTCATAATTCTCGGGAGGTCCTCTATGCAGCATACTGCATCCGCACAGTGCTGATCAACGTACGTTTTTGCTGGTCGGCCCACACTGGCTTGTCCATGTGCAAGGATTCCACAGGAGGACGTCGCTTATGCGTTCGTCCTTGCTTCTCCAGCAGTGTCCCGCGTGTCTTGTCCGTCTTACTCGGATGGTTTGGGTGATATGTGGTAGGTGGCCGTACAGCTGATTTCTCGTAGGGTGCTGTTTCCACGTCTTGTTCGTGATCACCCGCAGCATTCTTGTGCAGCTCCCATCTAGTTTATTCTCTAGTCGCTTAGTTAGGGTCCAGGTGGTACAGACATACAGCAGTACTGACACGACAACAGCCTGGAAGAACTGTCTCTTTAGCTTGTCTATGAGATTGGACCTCCATATGATAGATAATCTATTTATAGCGGCCCATGCCTTTCCTATGCGTGCATTAATGTCGTTTTCTATGGAGGAGATGTTACTGCGTAAGTATCTAAATTGTTCTACAGAGTTTAGGAGTTTGCCATACTTGACCGTAATAGATAGATAGTTTTGTTAAACGACTTCCATACAGTACCTGTTGTTGCTAAAATGGTTCACCCAATTATGCATTGAACAGGCTCGTCGTTGCTTAATATCGGAGATCTAGCGTGAAACAGTACTTTTATCGTGATTTGATTTAAGATGCTGCTTAACATCGATGATCTGGCAGTATTTTTCAGCTTACAGTACCTGCTGTTGTTTATGTGGTCACCCATCTGAAATCGCATAATTTTCTTTCAATCTTCAATTCATTTATTTCATGGAAAAGATTGTAGATTTCTATTTGTATTTAACAATTTCCAACATAGTTAATATTTTCTTGTTGTTACTGTCGTTCTTCCACTCTTCTCTTACGTTCATGTTGTTATTTTTAATGGAACAGTCCATCATTTATCTAAGGTAATGACAGGGTGTGACCCACCTACGTAGGTACTAGTGTATCAATATATAAATAAGGTAATTTACCAAGTCCAACCGTAACAAATTAACTAGTAATTTACTTGGTAATCTGAACATTAGTTACATAAATGTGAGTAACCCCCCTTGTTTCTTTCACTTTGAGGAAGCCGTCTGTTTTGGTCAGCGATTTTTATTTCGATGGTCTAGTGGGGTTTTCCGCGTGATTTGAAATCAGGGGGCTTACAAGGGTAGGTCGATTTTTCACTTTTATAAGATATCAAATTGTCCATCCATGCAAAAGTTGTGTGTTAGTATACTAAATACTGATACCAAAAATGAGATCTTTTACTAGCACCATTCTGGACTACATATTAGGGTAGGTCGATTTTTCACTTTTATAAGGTATCAAATTGTCCATCTATGCAAAAGTTGTGTGTTAGTATACTGAATAGTGATACCAAAATTTTGATCTTTTACTTTTTAGTGCATTTTAGTAGACGATCTTTGATGCTATTTCCTCAAACAAATGGTGCAAGTGAAATATCTATTTTTTTGGTATCAGTATTCTGTATACTATACCACCACTTTCGCATTGATGGACAATTTGATATTTTTAACAAGTGAAAAATCGACCTACCCTATTGCTTACAGTACTTGCTGTTGCTTAAGTGGTCACCCAATTATTTATTGAACACGTGGATTGCTGCTTAACTTTTATGCTTCTTGACGTTAATTTTCATGTTCATTCATTGTTTTGTTTTGTTTTTTTTCCTTTTTTTTTCATCAGGTATAACAGACGGAACGTTGACTTGAACAGAAATTTTCCCGATATTAGTGGGTATCAGGAAAAACTCCAGCCAGAAACACGAGCCATTATAAAATGGATGCAATCGGCCACTTTTGTTTTATCGGCAAGTTTCCACGGTGGCGCTGTAGTAGTAAATTATCCGTTTGATCAACGACAAGGAGGTAAGTGGAAAAGAGAGAGAGAGAGGGGGGAGAGAGAAAGTGTGTGTGTGTGTGTGTGTGTGTGTGTGTAAGAGAAAGAGGGAGGCTTCTGTTTTTATTTATTCAGAGTAAGCGGCATTAGACAGAGAGAGAGAGGGGAGGAGGAGAGAGAGGTAGAGGGGGAACGTGAGAGAGAGACAGAAAGAGGAAGCGACTTTTTCATGTTTTTATTCATTCAGTATTAGGTTAGAGAGAGAGAGAGAGAGAGAGAGGGGGGAGGAGAGAGTGGGGGGTATCTGTTTTATTTTTAATTCAGAGTAATGGGTAAGAGAGAGAGGGGGAAGAGACTTTTTAATATGTTTTTATTCATTCAGTGTAAGGTGAAGTAATAAAGAGAGAGAGAGAGAGAGAGAGAGAGAGAGAGAGAGAGAGAGGGTCTTTTATCTCAAATTGAGAGAGAGATAGTGAGGAGGGCCTTTTTATCTGTTTTTATTCATTCATGGGTAAGAGAGAGAGAGAGAGAGAGAGAGAGAGAGAGAGAGAGAGGGGGGAGACTTTTTTTATTTTGAGTAAGAAGAAGAGAGCAAGAGAGATTGTTATTTATTTTTGTTTATTCAGAGTTGTTAGAAAAGAGAGAGTGTGAGAGGGGAGGGGAAAAGAGGCGTGGCCTTTTATCTGTTTTTTATTTATGCAATGTAAGGAGA
>CM042178.1:14026995-14031995 GCA_023376005.1 Doryteuthis pealeii
CGCAATTTCTCTGTATGGCTTGCTAGTGTGTTCATGCCGCGTTACAATTTTCGTTCTCTTCCTTGGAGTAATCTCCATCGCAGACAATGGCTGTAGGACAACTAATCAGCAGTCGAGACAATAGTGTCGCGGCCTCATAAAAATCTGATGCAATCACGGATGACACAATATTCATTATACACCACTGCAAATGACCAAATCTGAGGGGAAAATAGGAATCGATTACACCCTGTCACTCCAGTGGGTCTAAAACTGATCGTATAAAGAGAGAAAGGAAACTAAATGGGACTAACAGACGAAATTTTGGTGGCTGAGCACTCCATGACATGCATCACTCCGTTTTGACCCTTACTTAGGCCAGACGGGCGGTCGGAGAGGCCCCTCCAGGCCTATCACATACGATGTACTTATGCAAAGTCCCCAACCCTTTTTATCATATATGAACTAATGGCGAGGTCCCGATTCTGGAGCTCTGCGGAGTGTTGAATACCCCTTCATCACCATTACTTACAGATCAACCCGTATCCGGAGTGGTAGTACCTGTTAGGGTCCTATATATGAATTAAATTTTTTTTTAAATGTCCCCCAATGGGGCCACCTGTTCGCCGTGGGTGGCGACCCGTGATGCTTAAGGATGGAGCCCAGGTGGATGAGCAGTTCATGACATGCAATACACCACTTTGGCCCTATCTTGGGCTAGACGGGCGGTCGGAGAGGCCCCCACCGATCAATTGGCTGGTCACGTCAAGCCCTAGCATCTATATGATTTTCCCAACCCTATTGCCCTTATGGCAAGCCCCGACCCCTTCTTATCATATGAGTGCTAGAAGGCGGTGACTGCGGGTCTACATGTCTTGGGAATGACGTTAAACTCTATCTGATGGTGAGGTTCCAGTTTTGGAGGTTTGGGGAATGTGGAGCACCCCTTCATCACCATTGCTCCCTGGTCCACTCTGACCCGGAGTGGTAGTACCTATTAGGGTCCCATCTATGGGTTAAATAGAAAAATGTATTTATAAAAGAATTGTATTATCCATTAAGAATTGATTTATTTCGCAACTTTATCGGCATTAAATGACCCACTGAGGTTGATATGCCGTAAAACAAAACAAACAAACAAACAAAAAAATGAGTTTAAAAGTTTTTTAAAAAATTTGATTTAAAAAAAATTGTCACATCCATCAAGTATGAATAAAACAGAAAATGATCGTAATTCTTCTCGTGATGATGACGTAAGGTCGAAACTTGTTGAGAAAAATAAACCTAAAAGAAATATTCCTGTTTGTTTTATCACTTTTTATTCACCCTATATATATATATATATATATATATATATATATATATATATATATATATATATATATATATATATAAAAGTAATTGGTAATTTGCTTGAAGCATTGTTAAGTATGTTATAAAATAATAAAATTCGAAGGCAATACAATGCGTAAAAAATAAAGACAAAAAGATGTTTTATATGTCTAATCGATTTCAAAGCAAAGCTTTATCATCAGAGTGTACTTTCAGAAATGACGTGCTTATGTTTTTTTTATTTGTGTGGTTATAATTTCTCTTCTTATTTCCTTTTCCTCTCCTTTTTTCCTCTCTTTCTTCTTCTCCTCCTTTATGAATGGGCGAATAACTGTAATTTCTTATTTCTCTCTTTCTCCTTTTTCTTTCTTTAAAAGTTTGTTGAGAACAAGGCTGACCGGATGTCAGCCTTGTAAGATGTTGCAATATGTTGCGACCGTGTGATGTCAAAATTTTTTTTGAAAACAAAAATGAACAAATAAATAAAAACCGTTAATAGAAAAAATTTTTTACATACTTAGCTTTTGTTTCGCTTTCACCTTTCCTTTCTTATTCTTTCTCCCTCTCTTTCTTTTTTTTTTTTTTGTGTTATTTCTCTTCTTTTTCTTTCTTTTTCTTTTTTATCCCCTTTGTTCTCTAATTTAAATTATTTTTTTTATAGTAAATAAGTAAATAAAAGATTATCTTAAATTATGTATTAGTATTGATAGAAAAAATAAATAATTCTTTTTTATTATTTTTTTTTTAAGAAAATATCTTTTATGAGTACTTTTTTCTCTTTTTCTTTTAAACTTAAATAGATTAAATATTATATTAATTATAAATATTATAATTAATATAATATTTAATATTTAATATTTATATATATTTAATATTTATATATATCTAATATATAATATTTAATATTTATATATATTTAATATATAATATTTAATATATAATATTTAATATTTATATATATTTAATATATAATATTTAATATTTATATATATTTAATATTTATATATATTTAATATATAATATTTAATATTTATATATATTTAATATTTATATATATTTAATATATAATATTTAATTTAATATAATATTATAATTAATATAATATTTAATCTATTTATGTTTAAAAGAAAAAGAGAAAAAAGTACTCATAAAAGATATTTTCTTTAAAAAAAAAATAATAAAAAAGAATTATTTATTTTTTCTATCAATACTAATACATAATTTAAGATAATCTTTTATTTACTTATTTACTATTAAAAAAAAATTAAATTAGAGAACAAAGGGGATAAAAAAGAAAAAGAAAGAAAAAGAAGAGAAATAACACAAAAAAAGAAAGAGAGGGAGAAAGAATAAGAAAGGAAAGGTGAAAGCGAAACAAAAGCTAAGTATGTAAAAAAAATGTTCTATTAACGGTTTTTATTTATTTGTTCATTTTTGTTTTCAAAAAAAATTTTGACATCACACGGTCGCAACATATTGCAACATCTTACAAGGCTGACATCCGGTCAGCCTTGTTCTCAACAAACTTTTAAAGAAAGAAAAAGGAGAAAGAGAGAAATAAGAAATTACAGTTATTCGCCCATTCATAAAGGAGGAGAAGAAGAAAGAGAGGAAAAAAGGAGAGGAAAAGGAAATAAGAAAAGAAATTATAACCACACAAATAAAAAAAACATAAGCACGTCATTTCTGAAAGTACACTCTGATGATAAAGCTTTGCTTTGAAATCGATTAGACATATAAAACATCTTTTTGTCTTTATTTTTTACACATTGTATTGCCTTCGAATTTTATTATATTATATATATATATATATATATATATATATATATATATATATATATATATATATATAAGTAAAGAAATAACAAAAGACTTAGAGATTTAGCTTATAGTCTATTTCAGGGAGCTTAAACAAATAGTCTAACTCTCCCGACTCATCAGATGCGAATAGATCATTCGCATCTGATGAGTCGGGAGAGTTAGACAATTTGTCTAAGCTCCCTGAAATTGACTATAATGCTAAATCTCTAAGTCTTTTGTTATTTCTTTACTTATATATTTGCTCTGTGACTCTAACATTAAGAGCACACATTGAGCTCTCAAACTGCGACTTGTTTTTTTTTTAAATAAAACTCTTGTGTCGTAAGAAAGATTTCTTCTCTGGACTTTTGTATATATATATATATATATATATATATATATATATATATATATATATATATATATATATATATGAGGAAATTAGGGTTTGAATGGATCCGACAGAATGAGGTAAAATATAAGGAATGAAAGAACAAAACTCAGACAAAAATGTGTATTATATTTCGCTGGAGTTTGAACTAGGCTTTTTCAGTTTATATTGAATTACTCAGATCATACTAGTGTTTTATAGAAGGGAGAGTAGGTAGGTGGTCATTTTATGGTCATCTAACAACCCCCCTTTTATTGCTCCCATTTGCTACTTCCTCTAATCAAATCTCTCTCGAAGAAAGGCTACTCCCCTATCAAGTATTTCTCACCATTCATTTTTTCTACCTACTTCCCTCAATTATTTTTCCAATCTGATTTCCTTGTCATCTACCCCAAAGATTTCCCCTATAACCAATCAAATCTTTTCCCCACCACAAAACTTACCCACCTACCTACTTCCCCCTTCTATAAAACAGTTCTATGATCTGAGTAATTCAATAAAAGCTGAAAAAGCCGAGTTCAAACTCCAGCGAAATATATATGTTACACTCACACACACACACACACACACACGACATACTTTGTATTCTGAAAATATTATATATATATATATATATATATATATATATATATATATATATATATAATTAATAGACGGGCAAAAACATAATGAAGTAATCTTTTTAAAAAAAGTTATTCGACACCTGTTTAATCAACTGTTAAACTATCGAATATGATTTCCCAGGTTGTATCGTCTCTATACTCGGATCCGCTAGAAACACCTGCGGAAGGCCGGAGGATACAACGGTCAAAGCGCTACGACAATAAAGGTGAGGACAACAGCCCGAGATATCAAAATTATACATATCAAGCCTAATAAAGTAAATGTATATAAGTATAAAGATAAAACGTATTCGGCATGAAATAACCCAACAAGTGATGATGTGCCGTTTGTTTTGTTTTGTTTTATGGCATATCAACCTCAGTGAGTCATTTAATGCCAACAAGGTTTTGAAATAAATTAATTCTTGATGGGTATTCAATTTATTTTATAAATACTTTTTTATTTAACCCATAGATGGGACCCTAATAGGTACTACCACTGCGGTCAGCGTGGACCTGGGAGTAATGGTGATGAAGGGATTCTCCACAATCCCCGAGCTCCATAATTGGAACTTCACCATCAGATAGAGTTTAACGTCACTCCCGGGAAAAATAAAGACCCTCATGCACCGCCTTCTAGTATATAATAAAAAGGGTTGGGGCTTGCTATAAGCGTAATAGGGTTGGGAAGATCATATAGGTGTTGGGGTGCGTGGTGTAATTGTTAGAGTTGTAGGAAAAGCATTCGTCGACCCGAGTTCAAATCCTGCACGAGGCTGTTTGCATTTCACACAGCGCTAATACACTTGGGAAAGGTATATCTACTCTCTCGCATCTGCTATGGCTAAATAGTAGAGTGGATTGGGTTCTTTAACCTTGCCAAGGTAACCCGTCTA
>CM042178.1:14039495-14064495 GCA_023376005.1 Doryteuthis pealeii
GTTAATTATTTTTCTATGTTACTGCCTCTACTTAGGATTGAACCCGGAATCCAGAGATAACTGTCACTTAGAACTGTCTTAACCTAACTACCTTATCCACTAGGCCATATTCAGAGAAATAAACAAAAAACCTTAAAACAAGGCATGAATGGGTCACTACTGTTGTTCAAAGGTGACTTTAGCATTAAATAACCCGCAAATCTTGATATGCCATTAAACCAAAGGAAGCCAAACCAGATTTTGTCCTCCTAAATTCTTTTTCTTACTATTATTTCTGAAAGCATTGGTAAGAAATCAAGATCTTGGTTATACCTGTCTTCATCGAAAACTACTATTGTATCTATGTACTATGTTGTTTCTAAGCAAGAAAGAATTCATGTGGCACGAGAGGCATATGAAAAATAAATTTTATAAATTGTGGGATACCATTTCTGAACAACATCCTTTATTTAAATAAAACATGAAAAATATTTTGTAAATAAAAACTATTTCATTTAAATAACATATCTGCTTTCGCAATTTCTCTTCTGATTAAATAAGAACTAGTTTAAATAAAAAATGTGTCTTTTATAAAACACTCCGGACGTCTTTCAACAGAAAAAATCTTACAGTGAAATTCTAATGTTCCAGAAAAATGTGTTGTTTGGTTTATTTGTAGATAAGCGGAAGTTGCGATCAGACGGCAAACTATGCTTATTGGATACTGGATCGAGACTTAAAACAATAAAAACTGATCAGACTATGCTAATCATAGTTTTCTTCATACTAAATAATGTGCAAGTACAATTATCAGTATGTATGTCACTTTCAAAGTTCAAGATTACCTACAAATTCTATTCACTTTTGGACTAAACTGTTGGAAAACTAAAATCGAAAAAAGAATATTGCGGATCTGTTCGCAAAACCATTGAATAAGATAAAACTTAATACTATTTCTCTGAATGTTTCAGATGAGGCTTGATGATTAGTATTATCTGTATTATATTCGTTGACTATACCCGATACTCTTCATTGTTATTTGTCAAGGGGTCTGCAGTATGCCCTCCGGCTTCTTCAGGTATTTCTTGTCGGACTGCGACAAGAAGAGTTCCCGAGTTCGCAGAAAAGAGGCCGAGTCCAAGAAGGTTCCGAGTCCGACAAGAAATACCTGAAGAAGCCGGAGGCATATCGGCCGAAACGTAGTACAAATAACAATGAAGATGGGGACATAGTCGAATAATACAGATATACAAAAACTTAATACTTAAAAAAAAGATATCATTGAGGATATCATTAAATGAACTTATGATTTCGCCTGTCGGTTTGAGCTGTAGATAATAAATTGAAATCACTGCTTCAATGACTCTTGTATATGTAAGATTAACATTTTAAAATTTTGTTGTCAGAAGTTAATTACATAAATTCAAAACCTAATGAGATTTTGAAAATAATCATTAATCAGATATAATTTGCAGATTTTAAGGGTGATTGTTATATATATTCATCGATGGTTACCAAGTCAATTGGAATGTTTGAGTAGTTCAGGTCCTATTGGTTGGTTTGGTTTTGTTTGTTTTACGGCATATCAACCTCAATGGGTCATTTTAATGCAATAAAGTTTTTGAAATAAATCAATTCTTAATGATAATACAATTCATTTATAAATACATTTTTATATTTAACCCATAGATGAGACCCTAACAGGGTGGACCAGGGAGCAATTGGGATGATGAAGGGGTGCTCCATTCCCAAAACTCCAGAACTGGAACCTCACCATCAGATAGAATTTAACGTCATTCCAGGACATGTAGACCCTCAGTCACCGCCTTCTAGTACCCATATGATTAAAGGGGGTTGGGGTTGCATAAGGGCAATAGGGTTGGGAAAATTCATTTAGGTGCTTAGGCTTGACGTGACTAGCCGATTGATTGGAGGGGGACTCGTCTAAGGCCAAAGTGGAGTATTGCAAGTCATGAACTGCTCATCCACCTGGGTTCTATCCTTAAACAGTCACGGGTCGCCCCACGGCCAACAGGTGGCCCTTGGGGGAGTCTTACCCCTCTGCAGAAGTGTAGTCGGTGCATTCTAACGCCCCACCGACAGGCCGGTCAGGTCCTAGTTGAGAGCTTGATGTTCAATATCATTAAACAGAGCAATATAATTGGTAAAAAAAGTCTAATGGCGCGCTATTGTGGTTATAATAATTTACATACCTCAGGTATCTGTGCATACCTAAGAGTTTCATCAAACCGCTTTTTCAACAAAGTTAACGGTCTAATGAAACTCCATAGGTTTACACATATACTTGTGGGTAGAAATAGATCTATAACCACAAAATGATATATATATATATATATATGTATATATATATGTGTGTGTGTGTGGTGTGTGTGTGTGTGTGTGGTGCACGATTAAGGTGAACACAATGGTATACACAGATTTATATATATGATTATATATATATATATTAATATATATATATTAAGTGCATTCGATTGAGAGAGAGCATGATGAAGATGAGCAAGAAGGATGAAGGATAGACGCTGTATGAAACTTTTTCTATCATTGCTAATGATTCGATTAAATATTGAGCCCTATTTTCAATCGCTCATCGAGAGAGTTTTTTCCTCCTCTCTCTCAAGATGATGGTTCGAGTAGAAAATGTATAGATATGTCTGTATGCAATGATTGTAAAGGTTGATAATTGATTTTCAATGTACAGGCATGTGTGTGTCATAGCGCTTATCTAATTCGTCGGATCATTCGTTAAACCTCTAACTGGTTACTTCCAAGTTGCCATACGACGGGCATGGATGATGACTGAATCGGCACAAGGCAATCGCGATGGTCGGGCTAAGTTCCGCATCCGGTAATCCTACTCACTGACGGAGTGGAGGGTGAGTCTGGTTAGAGAAAGAGGGAGGGAGATAACCAATCTTTAAATGATTACTACGTGCTAGTATGACTATTATTATAAATCATTTAGAGGTAAATCCACTGAAGGTTTTGCTCTCTCATGGTTCGATAAAGTGTCAATATGCAATATTTCATTAACGTTGGTTTTGCATATCTTTATCTAATATTCTGCGGATATTCTACTTAGTGTTTTCTCCTCTCCAGTGCGTGCTGAACCTTAAACGGCACCGCATAATATCTATGGAAGCTACAATTAGGATTCCTTATGAGAGATTACCGAGGATTCATTCGGAAGTTTTGTTAAGCAGATGTCATTAGTTACAATATATATATATATATATATATTCTAAAGATATATATATATATATATATACATATACCACACAAACTATCACAATATTATATATATATATATATATATTAATATTATATATATTGGTGGATAGTTTGTGTGGTATATTTGTAAGAATGACAGTTCTCAAATATCATGGTTAGATTATTTCATTTAAGTTAAGGTTGGGTCCCAAACACCTGATTACGTGACAGTTTCTCGCCGTTGTGTCTTTAAGACCAACTGGGTGTATGCTCCGACAAGCTCCATACTGCATGCAACAGGTGACATACATGTCTGCACAACCACCAGTAGAGTAGGGAAGGATAACAACACAATTTGTTAAATATAACGTACGTATCCGGATAAAACCCCACGAACACGCATAGAAATAACCAGACAAAATCCGGGTAACAAGTTATGAATAATTTGACCAAAATATGTTAAGTAAATGTCAGTAACCAGGTATTGACTGCATATTCATTGCTACTGTTCAAGTATATATATATATATATATATATATATATATTATATATAATCTAGCAATATATGCACCTCCGGGGTGAAAGTATTTAACGTTTTTGATATATAAATATCTATTAAAGTAGAGAAAGGATAATGAAACTGACTAAGATGCAGATAAAAAGATCTGCACAGAGGGGGTAATAATCGATAAGAATCAGATACAACTTTGAAACTCAACTATTCCATCATTTTCCATTAACTTCCCCTCTTTCATTGGTGATATTTCTGTAATTTAAACTATTAGTTAAAGTAGGAAGTAAAGTGATATATTATAGTTTATTTCTTCTGTAAAAATAATTTCCTTTTTAAGATTTTATCCACGAGATTTTTGTGTTATACATTTCCTAAGATAAAAACCAAACAATTAGAAATCAATAATACCAAGCGCAGTATTTTAATTTAAAATAAAATTTTAAAAATACTCAATATGCCAAATTAGACACTTCTCGTTTCAATAGCTGTAAACGCTATTTTGTGTATATATAATACGAATTTGCATGTTATTAGTAACGGATAGTATGGTCAACAGTATTAATAATGTAAAAAAACATTTGTTATTCAATAACTGAAAGGTTTTAAAAGATGAGATCATGGAGGGAGAATTTGAACGAGTAAATGAATTTAAGGGGAATTTGGTGACTTGAGTAGTAAATAATGTTTTCGGTTACAGACAGAGAAACACACAATCTCCATATAATAAGATATAAACCTAAATAATGCTCAGAGTTTCACTATCTCGATTTCCCCCCTAAAAGATTTCAGGATAATACAGTACTTGAAGATGCTGGTTTTGGAGGAAACCTAGTACGTTTAAGTCTGAACCCAATTTTGGGTTTATATATTTTGTTCTACTTTGTGGATTGAGCACTCCTTTTTTTTTCTTTTTTTACATTTAGCTTAGTTAACTCTTTTTACCGATGTGTGCGTTTGATTTTTTGCGCGGCCCAAGTGAAGATTCGGATTTATTTTTTTTCTTGCATTTTTTTCTTCCGGCTTCTTATTTTGTAAAATTTTCTTTATTTTACAAATTGGATAATAACTGTTTTTTTGTTTTTTTTTTTTTTTTTTTTNGCCAAGGGGGATAACTCTTTCAGTTTTCCTCTCAAGATACCTTAAACATAGAACCGGTTCCATTTGTCGGATTAATCCATGATTTAGAGACACTCTCTCTACACAGACACACAAATAGCAGAGAAACACACGTGCACACACGCACACACACACACACACACACACACACACACACACACACACACACGTGCGTAGATAGACATACGCAAATACGCATACTAACATGCACAGATTGTCACACACATATCTGTATGCCTTTTTTCTGCTCGTTCCATGCTTTTTTTGTGTGCGTGTGTGTCTATGTGTGTATGTGTGTGTGAGAGAGAGAGAGAGAGACAGACAGACAGACAGACAGACAGACAGACAGACAGAAACAGAGGCAGATACAGAGACAAAGATAGACAGTATGTGTGTGTATGTGTTATAGAACATGACAATGAAATAAATATATAGGAAGGAAACGAAAGAAAAATTGATTTAAGATATTAACTATATAAGATAGATATGAACAGACGATGACAGATAGAGAGGGAGATAGATATGAATACACTGAGATAGATAGATAGATAGATAGATAGATAAATAGATGGATAGATTGATATGAATACACTGAGATAGATAGATTGAGAGATGAATAGATAGACAGGAATACACTTAGATAGATCGATCGATAGATAGATAGATATATAGATAGATATGAATACATTGAAATAGATAGATATGAAATAAACTGAGATAGATAGATAGATAGATTGATAGATATGAATAAACTGAGATAGATAGATACATTGAGATAGATAGATAGATAGATAGATAGATAGATAGATATGAATATATGAGATAGATATGAATACACAGATAGATAGATAGATAGATAGATAGATATGAATACACTGAAATAGATAGATAGATAGATAGATAGATAGATATGAATAAAATGAGATAGATAGATAGAATACATTGAGATAGATATGAATAAAAATGAGATAGATCGATAGATGGATAGATAGATAGATATGAATAAACTGAGATAAATAGAATTTAATTTTAGGAACTTATAAACCTAATCTCTTGTTTTGGCTAGAATATCTACCTATTCGCTTAAGTATGTTTTTTTACCTAGACATATTGTGTGTGTGTGTTTTTTTGTAAAAAAACTAATCTAATCTAATTCAAAACGACCGAAACGTTGTACAGATAACAATGAAGATGAGGACAATAGTCCGAATAACGCAGATAATACTAATAATCAAGCCTCATCTCAAACGTTGTACAGATAACAATGAAGATGAGGACAATAGTCCGAATAACGCAGATGATACTAATCATCAAGCCTCATCTTAAACGTTGTACAGATAACAATGAAGATGAGGACAATAGTCCGAATAACGCAGATAATACTAATCATCAAGCCTCATCTCAAACGTTGTACAGATAACAATGAAGATGTGGACAATAGTCCGAATAACGCAGATAATACTAATCATCAAGCCTCATCTCAAACGTTGTACAGATAACAATGAAGATGAGGACAATAGTCCGAATAACGCAGATAATACTAATCATCAAGCCTCATCTTAAACGTTGTACAGATAACAATGAAGATGAGGACAATAGTCCGAATAACGCAGATAATACTAATCATCAAGCCTCATCTCAAACGTTGTACAGATAACAATGAAGATGAGGACAATAGTCCGAATAACGCAGATAATACTAATCATCAAGCCTCATCTCAAACGTTGTACAGATAACAATGAAGAGGACAATAGTCCGAATAACGCAGATAATACTAATCATCAAGCCTCATCTTAAACGTTGTACAGATAACAATGAAGAGGACAATAGTCCGAATAACGCAGATAATACTAATCATCAAGCCTCATCTCAAACGTTGTACAGATAACAATGAAGAGGACAATAGTCCGAATAACGCAGATAATACTAATCATCAAGCCTCATCTTAAACCTTGTACAGATAACAATGAAGATGAGGACAATGGTCCGAATAACGCAGATAATACTAATCATCAAGCCTCATCTTAAACGTTGTACAGATAACAATGAAGAGGACAATAGTCCGAATAACGCAGATAATACTAATCATCAAGCCTCATCTCAAACGTTGTACAGATAACAATGAAGAGGACAATAGTCCGAATAACGCAGATAATACTAATCATCAAGCCTCATCTTAAACGTTGTACAGATAACAATGAAGAGGACAATAGTCCGAATAACGCAGATAATACTAATCATCAAGCCTCATCTTAAACGTTGTACAGATAACAATGAAGATGAGGACAATAGTCGAATAACGCAGATAACACTAATCATCAAGCCTCATCTTTAAATGTTGTACAGATAACAATGAAGAGGACAATAGTCCGAATGAGGCTTGATGATTAGTATTATCTGCGTTATTCGGACTATTGTCCTCTTCATTGTTATCTGTACAACGTTTAAGATGAGGCTTGATGATTAGTATTATCTGCGTTATTCGGACTATTGTCCTCTTCATTGTTATCTGTACAACATTTAAGATGAGGCTTGATGATTAGTGTTATCTGCGTTATTCGGACTATTGTCCTCATCTTCATTGTTATCTGTACAACGTTTAAGATGAGGCTTGATGATTAGTATTATCTGCGTTATTCGGACTATTGTCCTCTTCATTGTTATCTGTACAACGTTTAAGATGAGGCTTGATGATTAGTATTATCTGCGTTATTCGGACTATTGTCCTCTTCATTGTTATCTGTACAACGTTTGAGATGAGGCTTGATGATTAGTATTATCTGCGTTATTCGGACTATTGTCCTCTTCATTGTTATCTGTACAACGTTTAAGATGAGGCTTGATGATTAGTATTATCTGCGTTATTCGGACCATTGTCCTCATCTTCATTGTTATCTGTACAAGGTTTAAGATGAGGCTTGATGATTAGTATTATCTGCGTTATTCGGACTATTGTCCTCTTCATTGTTATCTGTACAACGTTTGAGATGAGGCTTGATGATTAGTATTATCTGCGTTATTCGGACTATTGTCCTCTTCATTGTTATCTGTACAACGTTTAAGATGAGGCTTGATGATTAGTATTATCTGCGTTATTCGGACTATTGTCCTCTTCATTGTTATCTGTACAACGTTTGAGATGAGGCTTGATGATTAGTATTATCTGCGTTATTCGGACTATTGTCCTCATCTTCATTGTTATCTGTACAACGTTTGAGATGAGGCTTGATGATTAGTATTATCTGCGTTATTCGGACTATTGTCCTCATCTTCATTGTTATCTGTACAACGTTTAAGATGAGGCTTGATGATTAGTATTATCTGCGTTATTCGGACTATTGTCCTCATCTTCATTGTTATCTGTACAACGTTTGAGATGAGGCTTGATGATTAGTATTATCTGCGTTATTCGGACTATTGTCCTCATCTTCATTGTTATCTGTACAACGTTTGAGATGAGGCTTGATGATTAGTATTATCTGCGTTATTCGGACTATTGTCCTCATCTTCATTGTTATCTGTACAACGTTTAAGATGAGGCTTGATGATTAGTATCATCTGCGTTATTCGGACTATTGTCCTCATCTTCATTGTTATCTGTACAACGTTTGAGATGAGGCTTGATTATTAGTATTATCTGCGTTATTCGGACTATTGTCCTCATCTTCATTGTTATCTGTACAACGTTTCGGTCGTTTTGATTAGATTAGATTAGTTTTTTTACAAAAAAAACACACACACAATATGAGTCTAGGTAAAAAAACATACTTAAGCGAATAGGTAGATATTCTAGCCCAAAACAAGAGATTAGGTTTATAAGTTCCTAAAATTAAATTCTATTTATCTCAGTTTATTCATATCTATCTATCTATCCATCTATCGATCTATCTCATTTTATTCATATCTATCTCAATGTATTCTATCTATCTATCTCATTTTATTCATATCTATCTATCTATCTATCTATCTATCTATTTCAGTGTATTCATATCTATCTATCTATCTATCTATCTATCTGTGTATTCATATCTATCTCAATATATTCATATCTATCTATCTATCTATCTATCTATCTATCTATCTCAATGTATCTATCTATCTCAGTTTATTCATATCTATCAATCTATCTATCTATCTATCTCAGTTTATTCATATCTATCTATTTCAATGTATTCATATCTATCTATATATCTATCTATCTATCGATCGATCTATCTAAGTGTATTCCTGTCTATCTATTCATCTCTCAATCTATCTATCTCAGTGTATTCATATCAATCTATCCATCTATTTATCTATCTATCTATCTATCTATCTATCTCAGTGTATTCATATCTATCTCCCTCTCTATCTGTCATCGTCTGTTCATATCTATCTTATATAGTTAATATCTTAAATCAATTTTTCTTTCGTTTCCTTCCTATATATTTATTTCATTGTCATGTTCTATAACACATACACACACATACTGTCTATCTTTGTCTCTGTATCTGCCTCTGTTTCTGTCTGTCTGTCTGTCTGTCTGTCTGTCTCTCTCTCTCTCTCTCTCTCTCACACACACACACGCACACACACATACACACATAGACACACACGCACACAAAAAAAAGCATGGAACGAGCAGAAAAAAGGCATACAGATATGTGTGTGACAATCTGTGCATGTTAGTATGCGTATTTGCGTATGTCTATCTACGCACGTGTGTGTGTGTGTGTGTGTGTGTGTGTGTGTGTGTGTGTGTGTGTGCGTGTGCACGTGTGTTTCTGCCTATTTGTGTGTCTGTGTAGAGAGAGTGTCTCTAAATCATGGATTAATCCGACAAATGGAACCGGTTCTATGTTTAAGGTATCTTGAGAGGAAAACTGAAAGAGTTATCCCCCTTGGCAATCTTGGCAGCCATAACTCTTTCACTGGCAACGTCGGTGCTTTTTTTTGCTTCTTTTTTTTTTTTTAAGAAAAAAAAAATCTCTTCGTCTGTCATGTTCAATTTTCCGAGCATTGTGAAAAAATGTTTCTTTGTCGTGGAAAGAAAGAGGGGGAGGGAGCGAGGGAAATAAAGAGAGGGTGAGAGAAAGCGGGAGAGGCAAAAAGAGAAGAAGAATGAGAGAGAGAGAGTTAGAGGGAGGGACAGAGACGGACAGAGAAGGGGGAAAAGAGAAGAGAAGCGGAGAGAGAGTTTAGGAGGGAGAGAGTGATAGGAAGAGAGAGGGGGAAGAGGGAGAGAAAGAGTGGGGGAGGGGAATTAGAGAGGGGTAAAGCGAGAGAGTAAGGGGTATGGAGAGACAGGGGAAAAGTGAAGGGTAGAGAGAGGGGGAAAAAGACGGGAAATTGAGTGAGAAAATGCTCCTTTGTCATGGAAAGAGAGAGAGAGAGAGGGGTGATGAGGAAAGAGAGAGGAAGAGAGTGTAAGTGAGAGAGAAGGGGTGATAAGGAGGGAGAGGGGAAGAGAGGGGGAGAGAGAGTGACTTCGAAGAATTCGAAAGTGTCGTCAGATTTTATATTCATTACCTTCTCCAAGAATGAGTCTTTCTCTCTCTCTCTCTCTCTCTCTCTCTATATATATATATATATATATATATATATATATATATATATATATATATATATATATATAATATATACATATTATATTTTCATCTCTTTCACTCTCTCGCCCTATCTCTCTATCTCTGTCTGTCTGTCTGTCTGTCTGTCTGTCTGTCTGTCTCTCTCTCCTCTCTCTCTCTCTCTCTCTCTCTTTCTCTTACTCTCTTTATCTATTTCACAATCACTCTATCTATATATAGGTATCTATCTCATTCTCTCTCTCTATATATATATACTCCGAAATACGTGTATGTGGATTACTTATTTATTATATATATATATATATATATATATATATATATCACATCACATACATACTTCTTTCTCCCTTATATATATATATGTGTGTGTGTGTATGTGTGTGTGTGTGTGTTTGTGTGAGTGTATATATAACATACTCTCTCGCTCCATCTCTCCATCTCTCTCTCTCTCTCTCAGTTTGTTTATCTGTCTGTCTTCTCTCTATCTATCTATCTCACACTCACTCTCTCTATCTATCTATATCTATCTATATCTATCTATCAATCTCATTCTCTCTCTCTCTCTCTCTCTCTATATATATATATATATATATATATATATATATATATATATATATATCCATCTTTCTCTTTCTTTCACTCTCTCTTTCTCTTTCCTCCCCTCTCTTTCCCCCTTCTCTCTTTCTCTTTCCCCCTTTTCTCTCTTTCTCTCTAGCCCCCCCCCTCTCTCTCATACAAAAAAAAATGAAAAAGACGAAGAAATTTCTGTATAATCTAGTTACGCGATCCACAACAGATAATATTGAAAAATGGTTACGAATTTTCTGACCCATACACTTAAGGTATCAGTTAATATTAATCCAGTCCTGAGACATCCGTACATGACTAGCATATGTCAAGGTCGACAATAGAAGTAACAGTTTTATTTCTTTACTTTTCTTTTATACTGCTTCTCTGTCAAATATCATAACATGCGAGAGACAAGACAGAATTGTCAGATCTCTCGTGATGTGAATAAAAACAAAAAGGGAAAAGAGACTCAGATTTTTTTTCATGTGCCGCTTTAGCCGTGAGGGCATCCCAACGTGAAGTAATGGTTTGTTGGTTAAATTTTACGGCATGTCAACTCTTCTTGGGTTATTTTATGCCGAAGATATTCTATTTTATTCATTCTTGTTGGGTATTGATGTGAGACCACCCATGAACAGAAGCTCATGGGAGGCGGGTGCAAAAAATACATCGATTTCGTCGGCATTCCCCCTCAAGTGGGGCACCTCTGGCACCCGGCAATAAACTCAGCCCTGTCCCTTTAAATCAAGGAGGCAGGATTTGCCTTGCGGGTGGCCCCCTGGGATCAACAGTGTTAACTTATGCAGTCCAGGGCCAAAGCCCTCCGACCGAAATGGGTATTCATTTTTTTTCAAATTCAATTTTTTAAAACACATTTTAATACTCAATATTTATCTATTTATCCTATAGATGGGACCTTAACAGGTACTACCACTTCGGGTGATAGTGGACCTGAGAGTAATGGCAATGAAGGAATACTCCAAAAGCTGCAGAACTGAAACTTCGCCATTAAATAAAGTTTAACGATACACCCAGGACTCTAAAACCCTCAGGCATCGCCTTCTAGCAACATAAAGTTGCCATAAGGACAATAGAGGTGGGACAATCATATGAGTGCTAGGGCTTGATGTGACCAACCGATTGATCGGAGTAGGTCTCTCCGACCTCCCGTCTAGCCTAAGTGCTTAATTTTTGTAAGAAAATTTTAAATCATATTAAAAAGACTTACGAAACTAAATATGAACGCATATAAAAAGATTACACTTATTTTTGTCTTATTTTAATTTTCTATACAAAATTATACTTTTGATACATTTCACAATAAAATAATAACACCGAGTCGTAATTTATTAAACATGGTTTTCTTAAAGCCGTTATGAAAATTATCCCCATACACAACTATATGAATATTCATTCCTTCATGACATATAACACACTTTGCAGGATGCTAAATTAATTGATAACATGGGCTGTTTTCAGTTCGACTTTGATAGACATCGTTAATAGATAAGATGTTAATTAAGATTACTAGCAAATATATGCACCCTTCGGGTGCTAGTTATTTAGGTTTTGATGTAATAAAATATTGTATCAAATTAGAAACTATTTAGATGATAGTAAACTGAGGGGGTACAATCGAAAAATAGAACAGCTTTAAATCTAACTCTTCCATCATTTTCCATCACTCCCGTCTTTCATTTTTCCTAATTTATCTATTTAGTTAGATTATGAAGTATTTAATAAAATTACAGTTCTTTCGTCTTGTTTATGGATTTCTTTTAAGATTTATCCCCGAGATTTTTGCTCAGATTCATTAAGATAAAACCAAACAATTATAAATCAATAATACTAAGCACATATTTATTAAAATCAAATTCTTAATATCAATATGCAAATTAGCCTTCCCGTTCACATTGTAAACCGCTATTTTGTTGAATATATAGATATACTTGCATGTTATTAGTATGTAGATTAATCCAACAGTATGAATAAGGTATAGCAATTTTATCAATAATTGAGGTTTAAATAGATATAAATTCATGGTGAATGTGATGTCAATAACTAAGGGAATTCTAACTGGAATAGTGATTTAGTTTCGGTTACAGACAGACAAATACACAATCTCCATTATAATAAGATATAATAACTATTTAATTGAGAATATAACGCAAATATCTAAACGAATTGTGAACCCGATGGTGACGTAGTTTCGGTTACAGACAGAAAGACACCGAATCTCCATTTTAATAAGATTTTTTGTTTGCATCTTTTTCCTTGGTGATAATCAAAATATTTCTTTCTATTTTCAGGGGGAATGCAAGATTATAATTATTGTCAAATCCAGTTTTGTTAAAACCAGTATGCAAATTAACCAAACCATATATACTCCATAAACATTGGTTTCTTAGTGATATATAAGACACATTGCAGGATTTTATCCGCACTAACAATATGGGCTGTTTCGAGGCAAATCTTACTCAGATTTTCATCGTTAATAAATAAGCTTTGTTCTATATATTAATGTTGAATATAGATTAAATACTCATATAAACTTACGTAAATATCCTGAGGGTATTGTGACGTATGCAATGATTTAGTTTCGGTTACAGACAGAAACAAACCGAATCTCCATCTATATATAATGGAGATTCAATCATTATTTTTCTGTAGCCGAAACTACGTCACTGTCTACGTCAAAGTAATTTCGGGAATGTAATAACTTTATCAATGAGTAGTTAATTTATTGTCAATATTATTATCATATAAAATAATCAGAAGCTGTATTATTAATACTAGTACAAAATAAAAAACACCCCCCAGGCGATGTAAATAAATCTATTTTTACATCGCCCGAAGGGCGTTTTTTTATTTTGTACTAGTTTATTATTATATTTATTATTATATTCATTCATTGGATGTACAAACATTTTTTAAATAAATTTTATTTATGGAAAATAATTTATTCCTCTACAAAATTGAGTCGGTAGAGCGTTCAGCTAGAGACCACAGTGTTCCTAGTTCGATACCGGCCCTCGCCAACTCAGCGGATGAGTAGCACAGGGATCTGTGCGGTAAAGTAAGGAGCTGATGGTAGGTGTGGCGCTCCACCTCAGATGCTAAAAAACAATCTCCTTGGTCTAGCGCTATTGAAAAGGGGATAGACTCCCTCGCTGATTGGCTGATACCGACTTTAGGCCACCCCGACCACTTTACTTTCTTTTTTTTTTACAAAATTGAACTGTATAAAATTTAGTTTATTGAAATTGAATTTTAACTCTCATCCACCTCAGGCAATATTTTTCAAAAATGTATTTTTACATCACCCAGAGGGTGTTTTATATTTTGCTAGTATAAATAAAATAAATAAAAGCAGTTCCTTGAATACCTTCCGTTGGAATAATGACAATTTGAATTGATAAACTTTAGTGAAGTAATTATTTGAGTAGTATTTTGTTTATTGTTTAAACAATACACATTCAAGTTTAATTATATTCCGTAAAAGATTATTAAAATAGCTTTTTAAATTTTATTTTATATAAATTTCATTTCATTCTTTAAATATTAGATAAAGTTGTTAAATTAATCTAATTCTTACTTCAATAAAATGTATTACATTTATTGTTTAAATAAATTTTAAACATTGTTTAAATACATTTTATTTATCGAAAAAATTTTCAAGAATTTATTTTCCACAAAATTAAACTGTATAAAATTTAGTTTATTGAAATTGAATCACTTGTGTTGCCCGCGTTGCCTAGAAAGTGTTGGTCTGATCAGTATATTTGTCAATATTTTCTTTTGCAATATTTTTTTGATTATTTTTACATTGCCCAGGGAGCGCTTTTCATTTTGCTAGGCATAATAAGATTGTTTTGTTTTTTTTGTTTTTTGTTTTTTGTTTTTTTGCGTTGTTTATTTTGGTGATAATGAAAAGGTTTCTTTGTATTTTCAGGGGGAATGCAAGATTATAATTATTATCATGGAGTCATGGAAATTACAGTAGAGTTGTCTTGTTGTAAGTTCCCACCTGCCAGAGATCTACCTGATTACTGGGAGAAGAATAAAAAGGCCCTCATAAACTTTCTACTGATTGTTCATATGGGTAAGTAAAAGTTTACCTTTTTAAATTCAGTCAACAATGAGATTGTGTCCGTGTTCGAAGAAAAAAAAACAAAGATAGACAAATTTAAAGGGTCTAGTGCCTGAGGCATGGAATAAGCTGCTTGCATCCGTTGTGGGCTGCCAAAACACTGCATCTTTCAAAGCCACCATGCTTCCTGTAGTCCACCAACACTATACCTGATACTCCCATCCACACACATATGCAAGCACACGTGCACACATACATGTATATTGTTACTGTATGCTGTTCATGTTCTGTGACATTATAGACGTTAGGGGTTTCACCTGAAACTAGAATTACTGAGATTCGAACGTAGCATGGATGTTTGGAATGAATTGTTTTCCGGCCTTTGTCAAGTAGTGTATAATTGCAAAGATAGACAAATTTAAAGGGTCTAGTGCCTGAGGCGCCCCCATGAGCTTCGGTTTGTGGGTGGTCCCACATTACTAGGAATTTGTGCCTAACCCGTACAGGTGCGGTACGTGGTAATATCTAGTAAGTAGATATGGTCAACATTATTAATAAGGTAAAGCAATTTTAATAATAAATTTTGATAACAATTATATAACAAATAACAATTTAATAATAATTTTAATAAATAAACTTTCTTCTGATTGTTCACTTGGGTAAATAAAAGTTTGTCTATTTCTCTGAATGTTTGAGATGAGGCTTGAAGATTAGTATTATCTGCGTTATTCGGACTATTGTCCCCATTTTCATTGTTACTTGTACAACGTTTCGGCCGATATGCCCTCCGGCCTTCTTCAGGTATTCCTTCTCGGACTCGGAAACCTTCTCGAACTCGGGAAGCTTCTTTTCGAACTCGGGAACTTTCTGGTCGTATTCGGGAGCCATCGCGGAACTTTGAACCTAACCCTTTATTTAGTCCACGGGGGTATCCTGTTCTCATTCCGCTAACCATAGCTGGGGTAGGAGTTGTGTTAATTAATTATTTTTCTAACTGCTTTCACTCAGGATTGAACTCGGGTTCCAGAGATAACTGTCACTAACTGCCCCGTGGACTAAATAAAAGGTTAGGTTCAAAGTTCCGTGATGGCTCCCGAATACGACAAGAAGGTTCCCGAGTCCGAGAAGGTTCCCGAGTCCGTGAAGGTTCCCGAGTCCGAGAAGGTTCCAGAGTCTGACAAGAAATACCTGAAGAAGGCCGGAAGGCATATCGGCCGAAACGTTGTACAAGTAACAATGAAGATGGGGACAATAGTCCAAATAACGCAGATAATACTAAAAGTTTGTCTGTTTAGATTCAGTCAACAATTACATTTTGTCCCTGTTGAAAGAAGAAAAAACAAAGATAGACAAATACATAGACCTTCCCTGAGAACTGCCAAAGAAAATCAATTGAACATGAGGGTAAAGGATTCTCGCATTTTACAAATTTCAATTTTGTTTCTACGGATTACATCACTGACGACAATCACCAGCGCCCCAAATGTAGGAGCGTATATTTAAAGTTCTCGCATTTTACAAATTTCAATTTTTGTCCTGTTTTATAATTAGATCGGTTTAGCTCGGAAGAATGTTTGTTTGATTTTTTTTGTTTTGCTTTGTTTTACGGCATGGAAAAGATATGAATTCAACTACTTTCCCTCCAGCTATGGATAAATAGAAGGATAGACTGGACTCTTTAACCTTGATTAGACAACTAGTCGAGGAGAAGGAAAACTGAATTCAAACGTGTTACATTCCACTTAAGAAATTGATCTTGTGTCATATCCTGCTCGTGCTGAGTGGTTGATACACACACACACACACACACACACACACACACACATATATATATATATATATATGTGTGTGTGTGTGTGTGTGTGATACTGTTAAAGGTTTGGGACAAAGTTTAATCAAAATATAATCTCACCAGCCAGAGATCTACATGATTACTGGGAAAAGATTAAAAAAGCCCTCATAAACTTTCTACTGATTGTTCATAAAGGTAAGTAAAAGTTTTAGATTCTGTCAATTTTGTATTATTTGAAAAATATATATGCCTATGTCACCAGCTAATATTTGAATGTACTGATGAAATATATATATATATATATATATATATATATATATATAGAGAGAGAGAGAGAGAGAGAGGTGTGTGTGTTTATACAACCTTTAAAATGTTTCGTATATATAAAGTCGTCGGGGTCGCTTAAAGTCGGTATCAGCAAATCAGCGAGGGTGTCTATTCCCCTTTTCTCTTGCACTATATCAAGGAGATTGCTTTTGCGTCTGAAGTGGAGCGCCACACCTGCCATCACACCTGCTCCTTACTTTACCGCACAGATCCCTGTGGTACTCATACACTCAGTTGGCGAGGGCTGGTATTGAACTAAGAATCTTGTGGTTTCTAAACGAACGCTCTATCATATATATATATATATATATATATATATATATATATATAAAGTAAAAGGTGACTTGCCGGTGAATATTGACACGATGGTTAGTAAGTGCAGAATTCATGGAGGGGGGTAAGTCAGCGATATAACAAATACAAAGTGCTCAATACGAAATAGAGCCAATTTATTATAAAATGGCTACAAGAGATAACCTACTCGAGTTTCACTATAAGGATCTTCAGGGTTAAATCCACTGAATTAATCGAGACACCGATTAATAGCAGTCGAACACACACGTGAAATCGACTGCTATTAATCGGTGTCTCGATTAATTCAGTGGATTTAACTCTGAAGACCCTCATGGTGAAAATCGAGTAGGTTATCTCTTGTACCCATTTTATAATATATATATATATATATATAAAACAAAAAGAATAAAAAATTTTTTTTTCTGAGAACAAAATACATTTGCGGACCTTCCTTTTTATAAAAATATATATATATATATACGAAACGTTTTAAACGTCTACTGAATTTTCAAATATTAATAAATGATCTTCATAATTCTTGTGTATTTTTCACATACATTCGGTGATCATAGTTCTGTCAATCTTTAAATAGAGTGATGATGTCAATATTAATAAATGATCTTCATATTTTTCACATACATTCGGTGATCATAGTTCTGTCAATCTTTGAATAGAGTGATGATGTCAATATTAATAAATGATCTTCATATTTTTCACATACATTCGGTGATCATAGTTCTGTCAATCTTTGAATAGAGTGATGATGTCAACCTGTAGACACATTTTCCCATGTAATAATTCCAATTCAAAATTTAAAAATCTCAGAATATTCAAATATTTCTATTTTGATTCTGAGTTGATATTGGCATGGCTGAAGACTTTGAAAATGTAATCAGAATAGTGACTACCCTTGAACATGTACATATAGTACCAACATCAAAATTGGTATTGTTCTTCAAGGTATTGCAATTTTATTTCCAGCCAGTGTAAGTAATATATAATATATATATATATATATATATATATATATGATATTTACCGCGTACCCCACTTGTACGGGTCAGGCACAAAGTCCCTATTAACGTGGGACCACCCACAAGCCGAAGCTCATGGAGTGGCAGGTGAAAAAATTGCGTCGATCCCGTCGGCATTCCCCCTCAAGGGGGGCGCCTCAGGCACTGGGCAATAAACCCAGCCCTGCCCCTTTAAATCAAGGGGGCAGGTGTTGCCTGGGGGGATGGCCCCCTGGGATCGACGCTATTAACTCGTAAAGATCTAGGGCCGAAGCCACTGGACCCCCGGCGTGGGCCGGATCTACATACTAATAACATGCAACTATATTTATATATTCAACGAAATAGCGGTTTACAGTGTGAATGGGAAGGCTAATTTGCATATTGATCTTTAAAAAATTGATTTTAATAAATATATGCTTAGTATTATTGATTTCTAATTGTTTGGTTTTATCTTAATAAATATGAGCAAAAATCTCGGGGATAAATCTTAACAGAAATCTATTAACATAAAGAAATAACTGTAATTTTATTATTTTCTTCCTATCTTAACTAAATAGTTAAATTAGGGAAATTTACCACTGAAAGACGGGAGTAAGGGAAAATGGTGGAACAGTTAGTTTCAAAGTTGTTCTATTTTCCGATTATACCCCTCTGTTCCAAAACTTTTTATCTAAATTCTTAGTTAGTTTCATTAGCCTTTCTAATTTAACATGATATTTTATTATATTAAAACTTAAATACTTGCACCCGGAGGGTGCATATATTTGCTAGTACGAATAATATTTATTGAATTATTTACTTAATAAGACTATTCTAATAATAACGGTATTTGTTTTACTTTGAATTTGAAATGGATAGTGTTAAACTTTAAAAATAGATTTTACGTTTGAATTAGAATTAATAGAAAAAAGAAAAAAGAAACACAAGTAAAACAATAGATAGATAAACTAATTATAATTAACTATAATTAAGACATTCTTATTGCTAATCGTTAGAAATAATTATTCTTATTATTCAGGTTAAAATCCTATATTAAAGTTTAATTATAATAAATTCGTACAATAGATTTTAAAAATTATACATTAAAATTACTTTGAATGTTGATAAGATTGTCAAATTATAACTTTTTTTCTTAACGTTTTTTATCGTAAATTACATTTCACATTTCAAAATGCAGTATAAATTACGAATGATGAAATGAACATTAGAATATACATAAGTTTTATTGACTTATTTGCTTAATACCGCTTGTGATAATAACGTAACATTTTCTTGTTTGTTTTTTTTTTGTTTGTTTTTTGTTTTTTTGTTTTTTTTTTTTTTTTGCTTTGAATTTAAGGTGAACCGTAATAAACATTAACAAAAACACTGAGATGTTTCCCGTATGATTTTGAGTTAATAATTAATACAAAATTTTTAATAACAAATATATGGATACCATTATATTAATTAATTTGTAGCGCTAATGATAATAAATGATACATATGCCTATGAAATAAATTTGAGTGATATATATTAGAATCATATCTACATCTAATTCTTTATACATTAAAGAATTAAAATTATACATTAAAATTATATTTCATGAGTATATTTACTATAAATTATTACATTAAAAATATCAAAATGAACATAAGTAACGATGAAATTACGTTAAAAAAAACTGTTAAAAAATAGGTTAGAAAAATCCGTTTTGCGGAGCTTCTAAAAACACGTCATACCTCTTGAGCGTTTCTTCACAATTCAGTATATATATATATATATATATATATATATATATATATATATATATATATATATATATATACTAAACTTTTTGGTAAAGCCTCGCAGTGAAAAAAAAACAGCAAATAGTTTGATTGTAAAAATATACTACCAAATATCACATAGGGAGAAAAAGTTTTTTTGAAAAAAAAAGACCAAGATAGTCGTACCAACCAAAGATAATCGGTTGATACTATAATACTTGGCCAAAAGAAAAAAAACAATTTATATGTATATATATATATATATAAGAAATATATATTCATATAAAAACCGCCATGATATACTAAAGCTAATAAGTTAAGAGTGCTCAATACCTAAGTAGAGCAAATAATAAAGATAAACCTAATGAGTCAGATAAACACACACACACATATATATATATATATATATATATATATATATATATATATATATATTCGCCACGCGCCTCCAGTGTAACGATCAGGTGATCATAGGCCTATCAATCTTCGAATAGGATGATGAAGTCGAACAATGGCGAATCTCTGTGACCTGAGACGCCCAGCTGAGACTTGTGCCTACCGGGGAGCCATGCCAGTCCTCTTGAAGTAGTCGGGGTGATCACAACCATCGTAAATTAGGCAAGTGTAAGTCTACGAATCGATCAACTTCTCTTGCAGTCATATAGGTATTATTTGTGTAAATGCTTATTTAAAGCAGCAAAATTGCAATAACAGAAGAAAATTTTGACAAATATACCGATCAGACCAACACTTTCTCAGCAACGCGTGCAACATAAGCGATTCCATTATTTTATTGACAGAGATGTTTCCCTTGTTTAGCAAAGAAATCCATGTTGTGTTGCTAATCTATATATTAATTCCCGTGTTCCTTATGTTACAATTCATGAGAAGTCATAAATTCTGAATGTCCCTGTAAGTTAGTTTTAAATAAAGTTCGTTAGATTTAGAACCGGAGGAGGGTAATTTTTCATAACCGTTGGGGGAGTATGATTGACATTTTAGATGACACCAACTGACCTCCGGTACAGTGACGTGAGAATAGTTAATTTAGTTATTCAGTATCGACCCAGATTCGAGAGTGCTCAGACGTGCTCCGGGGTCGATCTCATCCACGCGGAATTAAATCATGGGCTAGATAAATAATAAAAGCTTGATCAAAATTAAAGTCTTGTTATCTTATTAAATATAAAAACAAGCAATGCCTAGACTATCTTAGCCCAGAAGTAGAATTAGCAAGAAGATTGAAGAACAGAATATAAGATAACTAGACAGGAAGATGGCAGCCAGAGCAGATAGGAAACGAAGAAGCTGTAAGCAGAGTAACGTACCAAGTACATCTGGAAGTGACCTTTCAGAGGTGGGGAGTCACCCATTACTCCAAGGTCAACTGAACCAGAGCGGTTGTACCTGTCAGGTTTTCACAGGTTTGTTTCTCAGTTGGTGGAACTCTGGACTAGGAATCGCAAGGTTCCTAGTCTGATACCGGCCCTCGCATATGAGTAGCACGGGGATCTGTGCGGTTAAGTTGGGAGCTGATGGCACCCCACCTTAGATCTGTGTGGTTAAGTTGGGAGCTGATGGCACCCCACCTTAGATCTGTGCGGTTAAGTTGGGAGCTGATGGCACCCACCTTAGATCTGTGCGGTTAAGTTGGGAGCTGATGGCACCCCACCTTAGGATCTGTGGGTTAAGTTGGGGCTGATGGCACCCCACCTTAGATCTGTGCGGTTAAGTTGGGGCTGATGGCACCCCACCTTAGATCTGTGCGGTTAAGTTGGGGGCTGATGGCACCCCACCTTAGATCTGTGCGGTTAAGTTGGGGGCTGATGGCACCCCACCTTAGATTGTGTGGTTAAGTTGGGAGCCCTTAGATCTGTGCGGTTAAGTTGGGAGCTGATGGCACCCCACCTTAGATCTGTGCGGTTAAGTTGGGGGCTGATGGCACCCCCACCTTAGATCCAAAAACAAGGAAATCAAGAGTGATAGGCCCCAGAAGAGTGTCAGAATAACCTTCTTTATAGACCTCTGCACCCGGTACTTTTTCTTTACAAAAGAGTCAGTGTTCTTTCTACTCACGCTCATTGTGGCAAACCCATGTTTATAGCTCATTTATAAATATTTTCTATTTAACTAAAACATTCTTCTGTAAATATCATATGGTTAGTACTTCTCAGAAAATTATCGTATATTTGCTTTAGAAGAAAATGAAATTTTGATAAAAATGATAGGGTGTTCTTTTTTATGGGCGATAATCTATGTATCTTTCTATGACTTCATATCTATCTATCTATCTATCTCAGATTGTTAATATCTATCTATCTATCTATCTATCTATATATATATATATATATATATATATATATATATATATATATATATATATATATCACAGATTGTTCATATCTATCTATCTATCTATCAGATAGATAGATAGATAGGATAGATATGAACAATCTGGACAGATAGATATTGACAGTCTGAGATAGGTATAAAGATAGATAAATAGATAGATATATAGATAGATAGATAGATAGATAGATAGATAGATAAATATTGATAGTCTGAGGTAGATAGATAGATAGATAGATAGATATTGACAGTCTGAGATAGATAGATAGATAGATAGATAGATAGATAGGTAGATAGATATGAAAAGTCTGAGATAGGTAGATAGATGGATAGATAGATGGATAGATAGATAGATAGATAGATAGATAGATATGAACAGTCTGAGATACATAGATAGATAGGTCTAGCACTAGTGGAAAACTCCCTCACTGTCTAACGGATACTGCCATTAGACAACCCCAAAGAATTTACTTTTACATAGTTGATACCATGTAACCTGTGTACAATGGAGGCTCGTAGTGTAATGGTTAAAGTCATGGGAAATGGACTCGTCGCCCCAAGTTCAAATCCTGGATGTGGTAATTGCATTTCACTTAGCGCTAACACCCTTGGGAAATGTATGAATCTTACTCTCCCTCCATCTACGGACAAATAGTAGAGCAGACTGGGCTCATTAACCTTCGTTAGGCAACCTGTCTAGGAGAAGGAAAACTCTGAATTCAGACCTGTTAAATTCCTCTTAAGAAATTGACCTTGTGTCACACCCTGCTCATGCGGAGGAGTTGGTAAATATATATAACCTGTGTACAAATAAATTATTACTATCAAATTGGATTCGTTACTTGTAACCATATATATATATATATATTTAGGTGGGGGGAGATTATGTGCTTAATTAAAGTCATACCTAATTTGCTAATTAATTAATTATAATTAAATGAATTAGGTGTGCATATCGGTTTAAATGTAAAGCGTAAACAAATCGAGAAAAGATTTTCTCGATTTGTTTACGCTTTACATTTAAACCGATATGCACGCCTAATTCATTTAATTATAATTAATTAATTAACAAATTAGGTATGACTTTAATTAAGCAATAATCTCCCAAAAAATTGTCGGCCTTCGCCATTTCAAACATTATTTGTCCACTTAATATATATATATATATATATATATATATATATATATATATATATAAAATGTTGTTCTGGTTCCAACGGGAGAAAATGTAATATTTTATAAAAAAAGAAGAAGGTCGTTATGGTTGTTTTATTTTTATTTTTGAATGAATCGGTCGCGAGTGAGCCTAGCAGATAGATCGTGTAGTGATATCTTTTTCACCCCTTTTCCGACTACATAGTTGTGTGCACATACGTTGTATCTCATTTAATAAAGAAAAAGTTATTTTGAGTGAGTGCACGTATGTGTTTCACTTTTCTGTTATGGTTGTTTAAAGATTGTGGAACGTTACATCATCATTTTTTTCTCAATTTTTGCGCGCAGGTCACATGCGGGTCACGCGCAAATCGCACGCAAATATTGAAAAGAATAACGTAGCGTTAACCGTTATTAAACAACCATAACAGAAAAATTACAGAAACACGCATAACCTATGTATATATATATATATATATATATATATATATGTGTGTGTGTGTGTGTGTGTGTATGTGTGTATATATATATGTATATCAATATATGTATTGATCAAAGCCTGAAGAAGATACCAGAATATCTGAAACACGTGTTGCGTATGTGAAATAAAAAGAATAAAACATTTCTGAGAACGATACATTTTGCGGACCTTCTTCTTTATATATATATATATATATATATATATATATATATAATATAATTATTAGTGTGAGATAGGAATACTTGAAACTGTGTCCGCAGAACAATGCCACTTATGAGTTTGTCTTTGCTTGCCCAGCATGTCTTATCTCCCAGTCTAATCTAAGTCTCTGCCTCTCACTCTCTATATTACGCTAGCAGAGTTTAACAGGTTTGAATTCAGAGTTTTCCTTCTCGTCTGCTAGTTACTAGGTACCACTAATTTTCTCTGTGAAATTTACTCCCCGCACCTATATTTAACACAATGAAACTTGCGTAAAGGTTAATATCATCTTGAAAAAATTTTGTCCATTCGAAAGAAGAAACATTAAACAAACTCCTGATGATTTTTATAATTTTTTTCAGTTTACGGAAATAATGAAAATTATAAACGAAAAACAATGTTTACATTTTTGTACCGTTAAATCAATTGAAATTTAACAAAGCCAAAAAAAACATGTTATGACTAGAAGATTTTTTTAAATTCTATAAAAAATCAATTAATGGTCCGATTTTCACGAAAATTTCCATAATTACTTACCTTTTGAAGCAAATATGTCTGAAACAGTTTTCT
>CM042178.1:14069495-14076995 GCA_023376005.1 Doryteuthis pealeii
CTGGAAGGAGAAGAATTGATGAGAAAGGTGTTATAGGCATTTTAAAATGTGTGTACTGCATTGGAAATTAATTTGTTTTGTTTTAAAAAAACTGGAACACATCACCCCTGATGATGGCACTTCGAAGTGCCGAAAGTACTCGGGACCTGAACTTAGGTGGACTTATCCACGAATTCCAAACAAATATTAAAAAGTTGGCCAGAAACCCCGAAAAGATCAAAAATAAAATTGTTAAACAGGAGATGTGTCTTTTGTTTAATCCTACATGTATAAATGAAAAAATGCTGCCCAATTACACACACACACACACACACACACACACATATATATATATATATATATATGTACGTTCAAATTACATTAACACACGAAGCCAATTCCTTGGCATTCATAAGCCTTCCAGTCTTAAAATGTAAAAAGTCTTGAAATAAACATTCTTTGATGATGGCCTAAGACTGAAGAAACCCGTCGGGATTTGTAAATTTATTTTTTAAAATAAGTTTATGAGCACTTATTTTTTTAATGTCGTAAAAAAAAAACAAGACCCAAGTTAGAACTAAACTAAAATCTTTAAATTACCTCAATTTTCAAGGCTAATTTATCGTTTGCTATGCTTTTAAAACGAATTAAAATTAATTAAATCTATTATTTAAAGTCACACTTTTGTCTAAATTGATAAGTAGTGGCATAATTGCCATTATTAAAAAAAGAAAAATATCATTACATATGCAGTTTATTTTTAATACATTTAAAAGGATTTGTTTTGGTCAATTTCGACGCGATCCGCCATTCTGTCTCTTTTTCAATGGTTTTAAAGCGCTTGTTTACAATTTTAATGTAACATTCGCGATTGCAAAAAAATTACCAAAAATCAAGTAATTATCCGATTTTAATGAAATTTTCAGTATTGATTTATCAATTAATGACTTTTATAATGCATCAGTTATTTTATTTCAAAATTTTAATTTAGTATTTTTGCTATGAAAAATGAATATATAAAATTCATTTAAAATATGAAAAGCCTGATGTTAAGTTTAAAATATTATATTTTTAGATTCTTGAATTAAATATCTATTTAATGCAAATTTTAGTCATTCAAAGTATACGTTTTGAAGAAAAACTCTTTTGAAAATGTACCCCCCTTTTTAAGCAGAAAAAATATTGATGTATAATTTTTTTTTTTTATAAGATAATAGCCAATTAAATAATTATCGAAATGAGTAAAAAAGAAATCTCCAAAAAATATTTTCTCTTAGAAAAGCCACCGTAATTTTTTTCTATTCATAACTTCGGTCTTTTATATCTTTATTTATACTGTAATTAGTACAGTATAAGACCAACTCGCAAAAATGTTACGCCCCCAACATAGGCCAAATTAAGTCACCTGAAAAAATGAGAAAGTTTTGAAATAAAATAGATAATGCATTATAAAGAACATTCATTGATAAATAAACACTGAAAATTTCATTAAAATCCGATAATTCCCTGATTTTTGCTAAATTATTTGGGGGGCTAAATTCATTTTGTCAAAAACGCATTTTCGGGTAATTTTTGGCCACCCTAATTCATACACATACACACACACACACACATACATATATATATATATATATATATATATATATATATATATATATATATATATATATCATATGCGATCCGTTACAATCATAGCTTGGACCGGTGCTCACTGTGTGTTTGCCCTTGAAACATTTTTAAAAGACTGGTGAATCTGAATTATTTCTTTATGTTGGTGGGAGCAAGAACGGTAGGGCCCTACCGTGAGTTGGTTTTCTATTCAGAACTGCATCATTCCGAAGTAACATGAAATGTGCGCGAAAACCACTGAGTAGCAATTACAGATATATCTATATATATATAAACATACCAAGCCACTATAGAGTGATCTATCCGTTTTAAGGAGAGCTATGCAATTTATGCTTAATTAGCGGTCACCAGAAAATTCCACCAGGGTGGAGAGCATATGTATTGTCATTCACATACAGTACTGTTTCGCTGTTTCACGGCTCATCAGTGTGACCAGACAAGGCAGATTGCTCCAGGTTGGGTTTGAAACCCGACAGAATTAAGAGTTGTGAGCTGTTGGGGGGGGGGTAAAAATCTCATGAGAAAAAGAAGCGGCCTTGTGTTTTTACTAAAAAGAGTGAGAGGTGAGAATGTTGGGAAAGTTTGGGACAATGCGTTGACTGAGTGAGACGTGGCTCTTGCCCAGGCAGTTTTGGCTTGATGAAAATAAAAATCTCATGAGAAAAAGAAATGGCCTTGTGTTTTTACTAAAAAGAGTGAGAGATGAAAATGTTGGGAAAGTTTGGGACAATGCGTTGACTGAGCGAGACGTGGCTCTTGCCCAGGCAGTTTTGGCTTGGGAAAAATAAAAATCTCATGAGAAAAAGAAGTGGTCTTGTGTTATAACTAAAAGACTATAAATGACCCAAGGCAAGATGTCTCCCAGCATCCCCAGTTGGTTTCCAGACTCCAAACAACAAAGAATTGTCAGCCAATTAGATCTTTTACTTGCACCATCGTTTGAGGAAATAGCATCGAAGATCGTCTACTAAAATGCACTAAAAATCTTCGCTTTCGCAAAATTTAGCCTTTAGAAAACTAGTATTTTAGTGCACTTTAGCAGACGATCTTCGATGCTATTTCCTCAAACAAATAGTGCAAGTAAAAGATCTAATTTTTGGTATCAGTATTCAGTACACTAACACACAACTTTCGCATAGATGGACAATTTGATATTTTAAAAAAGTGACAAATCGACCTACCCTACACTCTACGGAGCACAGAAGTGAGATAAAATATACAATTATTTCTTTATCAACACATCGTCAGCCTATTCTATGAGAGCCATAACGTAAGAAGTGTAATTAGTGCTGTAAGATATACAGTTTTTATAATAAGTTGGAAGTAATGCCATCTTGTTTAGGACAGGTATAATTACTATATATCATCCATCAAAATAAAGCTGGTCCTCTGTGGATCACATCCCTACTTTTCCACATGGTCACCGTTTCTCTCAATAGCAATGTTCCCCATTCGAACGAGAGCATGTATCCCTACCCTGTAAAATTCTGTTGACCGTTCATTGAGCCACTTCATCACTACAGATTTCACTTCCTCGTCACTGGAATAATGTTTACTTTTCAAACCCTCTTTCATTGGACTATGCTATTTTTTTGGTATGCTATTATATATATATATATATATATATATATATATATATATATATATATATATTCTTCTATGGTCAAGAATGTTTTTCGAATATTGGACTTTAGTCACAGGAGGTGCTGTAACTTCAGGGGCACAAAAACAATATTATAGTCTTTCAAGACTGAGATGCCAATGATATATATATATATATATATATATATATATATATATATATATATATATATATATAATACTATGTGCTGGGGCACCGTCTCAATGTATGTATGTTATGTATGAGAACGATGCTCCGGCTCAGTATTACAGTCGTCGAAACTGCCCGTTCCAACCTCCCGTTCTTATGTTGTCTGTTGATTTACAGGAAGGCTGAAAAAGAGCTGGTGTTGTTCCTTTTACCAACTCGGCTGAAAAACGATACCCAAATAACCAAAAGCTGTCAACGGATCAACAAAACAATTGAACACAACGCTTTTTGATGCTTATGTACAAAATATATACATTTATTTTACAAAGGAGCGAGGTGATTTCTTTATCTGCTGATTGGCGATCTACAGCTAGTTTTTGGCTAAGTAATCGATTTTGTACCGAGTGGCAAGACATCAGACTGTAGTATGGACGGTAAAGTTGTATCAAGGGCCCCGAGCTGTGGCGAGCTCCCTGGTGAACTCCGATTCTCTCTCTTCTCTCTCTTCGGTCTGTCCCGGTCTCTCCCGCTGTCGCTTCGGTCTCTATCTGGTCTGTTATTTATGGGATCCAGACCTCCCCACCCCTAACATATGGCTCTGATTGGCCAGCCACTCGATAACATTGCCTACGTGTCTAAATGGCCTTGTGCCAGCCTAGCTTGTATCTTTCCATTTGGGTTTTTCCACTCCAACGTGTCAAGGCCAACCATTGTTTTATTTATCTAAGTTTTTGAAATTGTTGACGAACTTTTCAAAAACTGGAATCTTATTTATACTTTTAATTTTAACAAACTAATTAATAATTATGGTAGTTTTAATTAATTAGTAATTAATTAATAGATCGCCAAATCAACCCATAACACTTCAATAGTGTTACATATATATATATATCTGAGCTTCTCATAGGCAATGAGAATGTATTTATAGTTTACTCCAGTAGGTTTTAATCCCCCAAAGTTTGTAACCCTATGATACCTTATTATACAAAGTAGTTAGACAAAATAAATAATGTAATTGTTACATTTAGTGAAATGTTACCTCTAAACTGCATAGCCGCACACACACACACACACACCAAAAGAATAGTGACTTGAAAGGATTGAAACCAGAAAATGTAGACAAAATATGTCTATACTATTTAAACAAATACATCTAAATGAAGAAATGCAGCCAAATATGTACATGAAATATTCCGACAAAGAAGTTATATGATAATAAACATAGACTTTAATTCGTGAGCACGTGAGAAATACATACAAGACAGGAATACATATCTTATTATAATGGAGATTGTGAGTTTTTCTGTCTGTAACCGAAACTATATTACTATACAAATCACAATTCCCTTTGTTATTTACATCACATTCTCCATGATTATATTTTTTATTTAAACCTCAATTATTAATAAAATTGCTTCACCTTTTTATTAGTGTTGTCCATATCTACATACAAATAACATGCAATTGTATTTATATATACAAAAAATAGAGGTTTACAGTGTGAATGGGAAGGCTAATTTGCATATTGATATTAAAAATGTGATTTTATTAAATATGTGCTTAGTATTATTGATTTCTAATTGTTTGGTTTAATCTTATTGAATATGAGCAAAGATCTCAGGAATAAATCTTAAAAGAAATCCATTTAACAAGAAGAAATAACTATGATATTATTCTTTACTTTCTATCTTAACTAAATAGTTAAATTAGGAAAATTTAACAAAGACAGACGGGAGTAATGTAAAATGATAGAAGAGTTAGTTTCAAAGTTGTTCTATTTTTCAATCATACCCCCTCTGTTCAAAATCTTTTTATCTGCAATTATATTTATATATACAACAAAATAGCGGTTTACAGTGTGAACGGGAAGGCTAATTTGCATATTGATATTAAAAAATCGAAATTGATAAATATGTGCTCAGTGTTATTGATTTCTAATTGTTTGATTTTATCTTAATTAATATAAGCAAACATCTCTTCAATGAATCTTGAATGAAATCCATCAACAAGAAAAAATAACTGTCATTTTATTCTTTACTTCCTCTCTTAACTAACTACTTAAATTAGAAAAAAATAACAATGAAAGACGAGAGTGATGGAAGAATAAGTTTCAGTCGTTCTATTTTTCGGTTATACTCCCTCTGTTTCAAATCTTTTTTATCTGCATTCTTATTTAGTTTCATTAGCCTTTCTAATTTAATACAATACTTTATTACATTAAAACTTAAATACTTGCACCCGGAGGGTGCATATATTTGCTGTTATTGATAATCGACATTATCATTTTGCCATTAATGAAAATGTGTAAGAATATCTCAATTAGTGCCAGAACACTCCTAAACAAACTGCCAACTAACATGTTAATTAAAAGTTAAATGGTTAGAAATGACGTGTGTGCATCGAATTTATTAAGACATATCCGTCAGAATTTAATCAAATAAACGTTAAATTAAGGATTTAAAGACAACGTGATCGACATACGTGTTAATACGTTTGTATTCTTGCTATTGTTATTTACCGATGATTGTTATTTATCGATAATTTCATTATTGAAGTTGGATAATTTTCTTTTTCTTTCTTTTTTTTCTTTTATCTTATTGTTGTTTTTGTGCAGTCATTTCATCAGCTTATCCCCGGCGTTAAAAATGTCCTTTTTTTTCTTCTTCAATTGTGTTTCCAAATATGAACCCCCCCTCTCTCTCTCTCTCTCTCTCTCTCTCTCTCTCTCTCTCTCTCTCTCTCTCTCTCACACACACACACAACACACACACACACACACACACTCATATATATATATACTTTGGTGCGGTACCAAGTTTCTTGGTACAAGGTGATTCTAGGCAGGTCCTAGTTCTCTACCAGTAGTTTGTTGTAGAGTTCAGGTTCCGTATGAGAGCTCAATGTTTAACTATTATAAACAGAACAAAGTTATTTGTGAATAAAAGGCCTTAAATACCATGGGTATCGAGCATTTATGGTATTTAAGGCCTTTTATTCACGAATATATATATATATATATATATATATATATATATATATATATAATACGTTTGTTCCTTTATCATCCGACCGTTATCATCTTTCAAAACTCTCTGGCTGAAAATCAAAGCGTCCAAGTCGTCCTAGACGGAATGCAAAAATGTAAATCCTGAGTATCTGTTGTTGGTTATCCACAGAATTCTTATTTCTAATGAGTGACATCACCTCGTCTAAACAGTGAACCATTCCGTTTTTATCATCAAGAAATAAAAGAAAAGAAAAATACTTGCTACACAAACAAAAATATAATAAGAAAGTAAGAAAAAAAGAAAGAAAGAGAGAAAAAAAGAAAGAACGAAAGAAAGAAAGAAAGAATGAAAGAAAAAAAGAAAGAAAGAAAGAAAGAAAAAAGAACGAACGAAAGAAAGAAAGAAAGAATGAAAGAAAAAAGAAAGAAAGAAAAAAAAGAACGAAAGAAAGAAAGAAAGAAAGAATGAATGAATGAAATAAAAAGAGAAAGAAAGTAAAGAAAGAAAGAAAAAAGAAAGAACGAAAGAACGAAAAAAAGAACGAAAGAAAGAAAAAAAGAAAGAAAGAAAGAAAAAAAGAAAGAAAAAAAGAACGAAAGAAAGAAAGAAAGAGAAAGAAAGAAAGAGAAAGAAAGAAAGAAAGAACGAACGAAAGAAAGAAAGAAAGAACGAGAGAGAAAGAAAGAAAGAAAGAAAGAACGAAAGAAAAAAAAGAAGAAAAAAAGAAAGAAACAAAGAAACAAAGTAGAAGCAAGAAAGAGAGAGGGGCGATAACTCTAATTTCTTTCAATTGAACAGTGAAAAGATGAAAAGGAGGAAAGAAAGAAAAAAAACGTGAAGGAGAGAATTAAATGAAGATTATTATACTTTTTATTTATTGAACTACTGAACAATAGCTCTGAAGTAAACATATCAAACGTTGTAATAATTCAAATATCATACCATGGTGTATCCACAGGTCCTGCTAGTATATATGAATAGTGATAATATAGTTTACACTATTTACAAGTGAATAGTGCTCAATATCGTTGATGGAGCAAAAATATACGCCGTCTGGGCGTAAGTATGTAAGTTTTTATGTAATTAAATATACTAAATTCGAAAGATTAATTA
>CM042178.1:14081995-14089495 GCA_023376005.1 Doryteuthis pealeii
TATTCTCCCTCTAGCTATTGGCAAATAGTAGGAAAGACGGGGCTCTTTAACCTTGGCTAGGTGTAGGAGAAGGAAAATCTTTGAATTCAAACCTGTTAAACTCCGCTTCAGAAATTGAACTGCGACACATTTAAAAAAATCTATGCCGTAAGGAAGATTTCTTCTCCAGATTTTTGGATTATATATATATATATATATATAATTTTTATTTTTTGTTTTTTTTGTGGAGAGAAATTTTATTTATATAATTTTAATTAATCATGACAAGCAAATTCGGCGAATACCATGTGCGACGTGAGGAACACTGTACAGCTGTTTCGACCTAATTTTGGTCTCATCAGCAGTGTATACCTACGATCTCCCCCCGACAGAGATCGAACCGGCGAACCCAGGACGCAAAGTCAGAGACTCTACCTCTGGGCCAACCGGACACGCCACACATGAAACTCGCTAAATCAACTTGTCAATCATAAGTGCGCAACTACTATAACATGATGTGACTTTTTCCGCATCGTATTCGTTACCTCTCGCAGAGTCACGTCTTCCCGGCATGACGGCACGCATCCACGTACTCATAACCATGCTAGGCAAAGAAGTATAGATAATTTTTATTTTTTGTTTTTTTGTGGAGAGAAATTTTATTTATATAATTTTAATTAATCATGACAAGCAAATTCGGCGGTTCGATCTCTGTCGGGGGGAGATCGTAGGTATACACTGCTGATGAGACCAAAATTAGGTCGAAACAGCTGTACAGTGTTCCTCACGTCGCACATGGTATTCGCCGAATTTGCTTGTCATGATTAATTAAAAATATATATATATATATATATATATATATAGGGGGGGGGTATGGACAAAGGCCGCATCCCCAAAGACCTACTGTATGGTGAACTAGGACCGGTAGGAAGACCACGCCTACGCTTCAAAGATGTCTGCAAGAGATACATGAAGACATGCCACATCGACATAAACACATGGGAGGCTTGTGCAGAGGATCGTGCGATCTGCCGCCTCCTCGTCAAACAAGGAACGAAGGGGGTGAAAAAGAGAGGAACGAAGGGGGTGAAAAAGAGAGGAAAGAATCCGCCACAGAAAAGAGAGCTAAAAGGAAGGAGAGACAACAGCACCCTTAACACCTACAGAAAGCATCACCCTTTGTTTGCAATCACTGTACCAGAGACAGCCATTCAAGGATCGGTCTGTTCAGCCACTCACGTAGCTCTAGGTAAATAAAAAAAAATTAAATAAAAAAATTAAAAAATGGACACTTCGCCATCGTCTTGAATAGACGGAATGTTGCCAACATATATATATATATATATATATATATATATATATATATATATATATATTTCATATTTATTGTAAGACCCTTCGTATAACTGGAAATGTTTTAGACACTTCTGGGTAAATATGCACATGAGAGGAAAGTCATGTAGACTGGCCATTGGTCATATTATGATTTGGATGCTTTGTGTTTGGAATTAAGGGGCCGTACAGCTGCTTTCTTCTGCGGTGCTGCTTCCAAGATATGTTCAAGACCACACACAGTCTCCTTGTAATCTTCCCATCTAGCCTTTTCACTGAGACTTTCGTTAGTGGTGCAGCCATACAGTAGCATTGACACGACAAAGAATTATTGCTTATCAAACAGATCAGATTTCCATATGATTGATAATCTCTCTTTTGCGGTTCATGCCTTTGCTATCCATGCATTGACATCGTTTTTTGTAGATGAGATATTACTACCTAGGTATGTGAACTAGTCTTACTAATTTCAACAACCCTGTCGGCTGGGGTTTTAAAATACAACACCGACTACACCTCTGCAGAGGCGTGAGCACCTCTACCATTTGGCCGTGGGTGGCGACACGTGATGCTTAAGGATGGAACACAGGTGGCTGAGCAGTCCATGACTTGCAATACTCCTTTAATTGAATAGTCAATGCTTAAGAATGGAACACTGGTGGCTGAGCAGTCCATGACTTTCAATACTCCTTTAATTGAATAGTCAATGCTTAAGGATGGAACACTGGTGGCTGAGCAGTCCATGACTTGCAATATTCCTTTAATTGAATAGTCAATGCTTAAGGATGGAACACTGGTGACTGAGCAGTCCATGACTTGCAATACTCCTTTAATTGAATAGTCAATGCTTAAGAATGGAACACTGGTGGCTGAGCAGTCCATGACTTGCAATACTCCTTTAATTGAATAGTCAATGCTTTTAGTGAAATAGTCAATGCTTAAGGATGGAACACTGGTGACTGAGCAGTCCATGACTTGCAATACTCCTTTAATTGAATAGTCAATGCTTAAGAATGGAACACTGTGGCTGAGCAGTCCATGACTTGCAATACTCCTTTAATTGAATAGATGCAGTCCATGACTTGCAATACTCCTTTAATTGAATAGACAATGCTTAAGGATGGAACACTGGTGGCTGAGCAGTCCATGACTTGCAATACTCCTTTAATTGAATAGTCAATGCTTAAGAATGGAACACTGGTGGCTGAGCAGTCCATGACTTGCAATACTCCTTTAATTGAATAGTCAATGCTTAAGATGGAACACTGGTGGCTGAGCAGTCCATGACTTGCAATACTCCTTTAATTGAATAGTCAATGCTTAAGGATGGAACACTGGTGGCTGAGCAGTCCATGACTTGCAATACTCCTTTAATTGAATAGTCAATGCTTAAGGATGGAACACTGGTGGCTGAGCAGTCCATGACTTGCAATACTCCTTTAATTGAATAGTCAATGCTTAAGAATGGAACACTGGTGGCTGAGCAGTCCATGACTTGCAATACTCCTTTAATTGAATAGTCAATGCTTAAGAATGGAACACTGGTGGCTGAGCAGTCCATGACTTGCAATACTCCTTTAATTGAATAGTCAATGCTTAAGGATGGAACACTGGTGGCTGAGCAGTCCATGACTTGCAATACTCCTTTAATTGAATAGTCAATGCTTAAGGATGGAACACTGGTGGCTGAGCAGTCCATGACTTGCAATACTCCTTTAATTGAATAGTCAATGCTTAAGAATGGAACACTGGTGGCTGAGCAGTCCATGACTTGCAATACTCCTTTAATTGAATAGTCAATGCTTAAGGATGGAACACTGGTGGCTGAGCAGTCCATGACTTGCAATACTCCTTTAATTGAATAGTCAATGCTTAAGAATGGAACACTGGTGGCTGAGCAGTCCATGACTTGCAATACTCCTTTAATTGAATAGTCAATGCTTAAGAATGGAACACTGGTGGCTGAGCAGTCCATGACTTGCAATACTCCTTTAATTGAATAGTCAATGCTTAAGATGGAACACTGGTGGCTGAGCAGTCCATGACTTGCAATACTCCTTTAATTGAATAGTCAATGCTTAAGGATGGAACACTGGTGGCTGAGCAGTCCATGACTTGCAATACTCCTTTAATTGAATAGTCAATGCTTAAGAATGGAACACTGGTGGCTGAGCAGTCCATGACTTGCAATACTCCTTTAATTGAATAGTCAATGCTTAAGAATGGAACACTGGTGGCTGAGCAGTCCATGACTTGCAATACTCCTTTAATTGAATAGTCAATGCTTAAGGATGGAACACTGGTGGCTGAGCAGTCCATGACTTGCAATACTCCTTTAATTGAATAGTCAATGCTTAAGGATGGAACACTGGTGGCTGAGCAGTCCATGACTTGCAATACTCCTTTAATTGAATAGTCAATGCTTAAGAATGGAACACTGGTGGCTGAGCAGTCCATGACTTGCAATACTCCTTTAATTGAATAGTCAATGCTTAAGATGGAACACTGGTGGCTGAGCAGTCCATGACTTGCAATACTCCTTTAATTGAATAGTCAATGCTTAAGAATGGAACACTGGTGGCTGAGCAGTCCATGACTTGCAATACTCCTTTATTGAATAGTCAATGCTTAAGGATGGAACACTGGTGGCTGAGCAGTCCATGACTTGCAATACTCCTTTAATTGAATAGTCAATGCTTAAGGATGGAACACTGGTGACTGAGCAGTCCATGACTTGCAATACTCCTTTAATTGAATAGTCAATGCTTAAGAATGGAACACTGGTGGCTGAGCAGTCCATGACTTGCAATACTCCTTTAATTGAATAGTCAATGCTTAAGGATGGAACACTGGTGGCTGAGCAGTCCATGACTTGCAATACTCCTTTAATTGAATAGTCAATGCTTAAGGATGGAACACTGGTGACTGAGCAGTCCATGACTTGCAATACTCCCAACTAGTTGACCATGCTTAAGAATGGAACACTGGTGGCTGAGCAGTCCATGACTTGCAATACTCCTTTAATTGAATAGTCAATGCTTAAGGATGGAACACTGGTGGCTGAGCAGTCCATGACTTGCAATACTCCTTTAATTGAATAGTCAATGCTTAAGGATGGAACACTGGTGACTGAGCAGTCCATGACTTGCAATACTCCTTTAATTGAATAGTCAATGCTTAAGAATGGAACACTGGTGGCTGAGCAGTCCATGACTTGCAATACTCCTTTAATTGAATAGTCAATGCTTAAGGATGGAACACTGGTGGCTGAGCAGTCCATGACTTGCAATACTCCTTTAATTGAATAGTCAATGCTTAAGGATGGAACACTGGGCTGAGCAGTCCATGACTTGCAAACTCCTTTAATTGAATAGTCAATTAAGGATGGAACACTGGTGGCTGAGCAGTCCATGACTTGCAACTCCTTTAATTGAATAGTCAATGCTTAAGGATGGAACACTGGTGGCTGAGCAGTCCATGACTTGCAATACTCCTTTAATTGAATAGTCAATGCTTAAGGATGGAACACTGGTGACTGAGCAGTCCATGACTTGCAATACTCCTTTAATTGAATAGTCAATGCTTAAGGATGGAACACTGGTGGCTGAGCAGTCCATGACTTGCAATACTCCTTTAATTGAATAGTCAATGCTTAAGGATGGAACACTGGTGGCTGAGCAGTCCATGACTTGCAATACTCCTTTAATTGAATAGTCAATGCTTAAGGATGGAACACTGGTGGCTGAGCAGTCCATGACTTGCAATACTCCTTTAATTGAATAGTCAATGCTTAAGGATGGAACACTGGTGCTGAGCAGTCCATGACTTGCAATACTCCTTTAATTGAATAGTCAATGCTTAAGATGGAACACTGGTGGCTGAGCAGTCCATGACTTGCAATACTCCTTTAATTGAATAGTCAATGCTTAAGGATGGAACACTGGTGGCTGAGCAGTCCATGACTTGCAATACTCCTTTAATTGAATAGTCAATGCTTAAGGATGGAACACTGGTGGCTGAGCAGTCCATGACTTGCAATACTCCTTTAATTGAATAGTCAATGCTTAAGAATGGAACACTGGTGGCTGAGCAGTCCATGACTTGCAATACTCCTTTAATTGAATAGTCAATGCTTAAGGATGGAACACTGGTGGCTGAGCAGTCCATGACTTGCAATACTCCTTTAATTGAATAGTCAATGCTTAAGATGGCAGCAGTCCATGACTTGCAATACTCCTTTAATTGAATAGTCAATGCTTAAGAATGGAACACTGGTGGCTGAGCAGTCCATGACTTGCAATACTCCTTTAATTGAATAGTCAATGCTTAAGGATGGAACACTGGTGGCTGAGCAGTCCATGACTTGCAATACTCCTTTAATTGAATAGTCAATGCTTAAGATGGAACACTGGTGGCTGAGCAGTCCATGACTTGCAATACTCCTTTAATTGAATAGTCAATGCTTAAGATGGAACACTGGTGGCTGAGCAGTCCATGACTTGCAATACTCCTTTAATTGAATAGTCAATGCTTAAGGATGGAACACTGGTGGCTGAGCAGTCCATGACTTGCAATACTCCTTTAATTGAATAGTCAATGCTGGAACACTGGTGCTGAGCAGTCCATGACTTGCAATACTCCTTTAATTGAATAGTCAATGCTTAAGATGGAACACTGGTGGCTGAGCAGTCCATGACTTGCAATACTCCTTTAATTGAATAGTCAATGCTTAAGGATGGAACACTGGTGGCTGAGCAGTCCATGACTTGCAATACTCCTTTAATTGAATAGTCAATGCTTAAGATGGAACACTGGTGGCTGAGCAGTCCATGACTTGCAATACTCCTTTAATTGAATAGTCAATGCTTAAGGATGGAACACTGGTGGCTGAGCAGTCCATGACTTGCAATACTCCTTTAATTGAATAGTCAATGCTTAAGGATGGAACACTGGTGACTGAGCAGTCCATGACTTGCAATACTCCTTTAATTGAATAGTCAATGCTTAAGATGGAACACTGGTGGCTGAGCAGTCCATGACTTGCAATACTCCTTAATTGAATAGTCAATGCTTAAGGATGGAACACTGGTTGAGCAGTCCATGACTTGCAATACTCCTTTAATTGAATAGTCAATGCTTAAGGATGGAACACTGGGACTGAGCAGTCCATGACTTGCAATACTCCTTTAATTGAATAGTCAATGCTTAAGGATGGAACACTGGTGCTGAGCAGTCCATGACTTGCTTAATTGAATAGTCAATAAGGATGGAACACTGGTGGCTGAGCAGTCCATGACTTGCAATACTCCTTTAATTGAATAGTCAATGCTTAAGGATGGAACACTGTAGTCCATGACTTGCAATACTCCTTTAATTGAATAGTCAATGCTTAAGATGGAACACTGGTGGCTGAGCAGTCCATGACTTGCAATACTCCTTTAATTGAATAGTCAATGCTTAAGGATGGAACACTGGTGGCTGAGCAGTCCATGACTTGCAATACTCCTTTAATGAATAGTCAATGCTTAAATGGAACACTGGTGGCTGAGCAGTCCATGACTTGCAACACTCCTTTAATTGAATAGTCAATGCTTAAGGATGAACACTGGTGGCTGAGCAGTCCATGACTTGCAATACTCCTTTAATTGAATAGTCAATGCTTAAGGATGGAACACTGGTGACTGAGCAGTCCATGACTTGCAATACTCCTTTAATTGAATAGTCAATGCTTAAGGATGGAACACTGGTGGCTGAGCAGTCCATGACTTGCAATACTCCTTTAATTGAATAGTCAATGCTTAAGGATGGAACACTGGTGGCTGAGCAGTCCATGACTTGCAATACTCCTTTAATTGAATAGTCAATGCTTAAGGATGGAACACTGGTGGCTGAGCAGTCCATGACTTGCAATACTCCTTTAATTGAATAGTCAATGCTTAAGGATGGAACACTGGTGGCTGCAGTCCATGAGATAGACTGGCAATACTCCTTTAATTGAATAGTCAATGCTTAAGGATGGAACACTGGTGGCTGAGCAGTCCATGACTTGCAATACTCCTTTAATTGAATAGTCAATGCTTAAGGATGGAACACTGGTGGCTGAGCAGTCCATGACTTGCAACACTCCTTTTTGGTCCTTACTTAGGCTAGACGGACGCTCGGTATGGCCTTCTCCGATCAATCGACTAG
>CM042178.1:14099495-14121995 GCA_023376005.1 Doryteuthis pealeii
TGTTTTTAAAAACAATTTATACTTGAGTTACATTGGTTAGATCTTATGGTATGTCAACCCGTATTGGGTTATTTTATTCCGAAGATATTTTGTTTTATTCATTCTTATTGGGTGTGCCATCTTTAAAAAGAAAACTCATTTTTTTAATACAATTTATACTTGAGTTACATTGGTTTGATTTTACGGTATGTCAACTCTTTTTGGGTTATTTTATTCCGAAGATATTTTGTTTTATTCATTCTTATTGAGTGTGTCATCTTTAAAAAAACAAACTCATTCGTTTTTAAACACAATTTATACTCGAATTACAACAGGTGGCTAATCTTTTCCTGTGCCTTTGTAAATTTGTAGCCTCCTTTGAATTATTTAGTACATAATAATTCAGTGGCATTATTGCTATAACAAAGAATAGTGAGGATAATAAGTCTCCCTGGAAGATGTTGATGCTGATACTATCTAATTAATTCGATTCATTATTAGTTTTGTTATTTTTGTTTGTTGTTGTTATCATTGTTAGTATTTTCTTTTTTTTTTTTCTTTTTCTTTTGTTTTGTTTTTTTTTTTTCACCCAATCTTTCAATTATTTTTCTCAGCTCCTAAAATGTTTTTTTTTTGTTTTTTTGTCATGTGTTCAATTCTTTTTATATTTCCTCCGTCTTTTTGTATTAAGAAAAAAAAAGATAACTCTTAATTTTACCTTCACCTTTTTTTTTTTTTTTTTTGCAAATAACTTCATATTGATGATGATGATGATGATGATGATGATCTTCTCCTTCTTTGTTTCTTCTTTCTTTCTTTCTTCATCTTTTTCTCTTTCTTTCTTTTTCTCTTCGGAACTTACTTGGTATTAATAAGCTTCTACTTATTCTTTCTTTCTTTCTTTCTTTTAGATATCAATTTCCTGTCACCACTTCTTCTTCTTTCTTTCTTTCTTTCTTTTTTTTCTTTTAACATCAATTTCCTCTCATCCTCTACCTCTCTTTTTCATTTTCCTTTGTCTTCTTCTTTATTTATTTATTCATTCATTTTAGATTGGAATTTTCTATCACTTCTTCTTCTTCTTCTTATTCTTCTTCTTTTTCTTCTTCTTCTTCTTCTTCTTCTTCTTATTTATTTATTTATTTATTTATTCATTCATTCATTTGAGATTGGGATTTTCTATCACTTCTTGTTCTTGTTCTTGTTCTTTTTCTTTCTTTCTTTCTTTTCTTCTTTCTTTTCTTTTAACATCAATTTCCTGTCTTCCTCTACCTCTCTTTTGCATTTTCCTTGGAATTTTCTATCACTTCCTGTTCTTGTTCTTTTTCATCTTCTTGCTCTTCTTTCTTTCTTTCTTTCTTCTTTTCTTTCTTTCTTTCTTTCTTTCTTTTGACATCAATTTCCAGTCTTCCTCAACCTCTCTTTTTCATTTTCCTTCGTCTTGATCTTTAGTTATTTAATCATTCAGTTTAGATATGAATTATCCATCCCTTCTTCTTCTTCTTCTTCTTCTTTCTTCTTCCTTCTTTCTTCTTCTCTTCTTCTTCTTCTTCTTCTTCTTCTTTCATTCAATAATTTGCTCGTTCCCAAAAAAACTGTTCCTCTTAAAATATCTTCCAATATCGCCCATTTCATATTTAGATTCAAACTGCCGTATCTACCCGCCCAACTTCCCATCATGCACCGCGATTCTTCCTTCCGTTTTCTCTCTTTTCTTTTACTCCCAAATCCACATTTTTAAATATTGCTATTCTTGAGAATCCACCATCTTCTCTCTCTCTCTCTCTCTCTTCTCTCTCTCTCTCTCTCTCTCTCTCTCTCTCTCTTCCTCTCTTCCTCTCACTTCCTCTGTCTGTCTGTCCCTCTGCCTCTCCTCTCCCAATATATATGTATATATATATATATATATATATTATATATATATATATATATATATGTATATATATATATATATATATATATATATATATATATATATATATTCCGCCTTACCTGTCTTTCTTCCTCTCTTCTTCTCACTTCTCCCGGTCTTTATTCAGACTTCTTTCTCTCTCACTCATTATCTCCCTATTTTTCACTCTTATTCTCTCTCTCTCTCTCTCTCTATATATAGTATATATATATATATATAATTATCACTCTCTCTCTTACTCTCTTGCATCATCCTCTCTCTCTCCTCTCTCTCTCTCTCTCTCTCTCATCCTCTCTCTCTCATACTCTCTAATCTTCTCTTTAACTCCTCTTTCTCTCTCCTCGTTACTCTCTGTATCTCTATCTCTCTTTAACCTCCTCTCTCTCTCTTTCTCATCTCATTCTCTCGTCTCTCTTTCTCTCTCTTACATATCCTCTTAAACTCTCCTCTCCTCTCTCTTTCTTTCTATCACCCTCATTATCTCTCTCTTCCCCTCTCTCTCCTCTTCTCCCTCTCTCCCTCCTTTGTCTGTTTCTTCTCTCCTCTCTTCGCTATTGCTTCGGCCGTCACTCACATTCTCTCTTTCTCAACGCTCTCTGTCTCCCTGCTCTCTCTCACTCCCCTCTCTCTCTCATCTCTCTCTCTCTGTCTCTTCTCTCTCTCCTCTCATGCTCTTCTCCCCTCTAACCTCCCGCTCCATCCTCTCTTTTTCTCTCTCTCTTTTCTCCTTTTCGTTCTCCGCATATGATCTCTCTCTTTCCATTTCCCCAACCCCAGCTCTCTCTCTCTCCTCCTCTCTCTTCTCTCTCTCTCTCTTTCTCTCTTTCTCTCCCACTTTTCTTTCTCTCGTCTCCTCTCCAACTGATCTTTCTCTCCCTCTCTCCTCTACCTTTTCCAGAATCTTTATATTTTGTGTCTTTCAAGCACTCTCCTCCTCCTCCCTCTCTTCCATTACCTCCCCCTGCCTATCATACCCTTCAATAAATCCAAAATATTGTTATGGACCTCTATGAAGAATATAGTTATCGCGAGTCCCGCACCAAGTGAAAGAAATTAATTTATTAGTAGTACCGTTCTTGGGCTTACCACAGGGCGCGCAAGCGAACGTCAGCCCGTCATTTTTCTTATGTGTGTGTGGGGGGGGGGGGGGATCTTTTGTTTTTTTTCGTTTTTCTTCGCTTTAATTTTCATTTTGGTTTCGTATTTTCGGGTCTCGTTTTCGTTTTGATTGGGTTACGGTTTTGCCAGATATAAAGAATAGAACCCCGTTCTTAGAAGGGTGGCGGTGTTTTCACATACAATGGCTTTATGCAGAAAAGGAGGAGGGAAAAGAAAAAACAGCCATGAATATATAAGGAAGAAGAAGAAGAGAAAGAAAGGAAAGAACAAAAAGAAGAAGTGAACATAGAGAAGAAAGAAAGAAAAGAAAGAAAGAAGATGAACAGAAGAGAGAAGAAGAGAAAGGAAAAAGAGAAGAAAAGAAAGAAGGATGAAGCATAAAGAGAAAAGAAAAGNAAAGAGAGAATACAAGAAAAAGAAAGAAGAGAAAGATAGAAAAGAAAAAGAACAGAAAAGAAAGTGAAAAGAAGAAGAAAGAAAGAAAAAAGTAAGATGAACACAAAAAGAAAGAAAGAAAGAAAGAAGAAGATCAGCAAAAAGAAAGAAAGAAAGAAAGAAAGAGGTGACATAAGAAAGAAAGAAGAACGAAAAGAAAGAAGAAAGAAGATGTACACCAGAGACAAAAAGAAAAAAGAGAAAGAAAGAAAGAAACAAGATGAAACACAAGAGGGAAGAAAGAAAGATAGAGAAAGAAAGAATATAGATAGAAAGAAAGAAGATGAACAAAAAAGAAAGAAGAAAGAAAGAAAGAAGATCAACATAAGAGAAAAAAGGAAAGAAGGAAGAGAAAGAAAGAAGATGTACAGCCGACAAAAAAAAGAAAGAAGGAAAGAGAAAGAAAAAGAAAGAAAGAAAGAAGATGAACACAAGAGAAAGAAAGAAAGAAAGAAGAAAAGAAGAAAGAAAAAAAGAAAAAAAAAAAAGAAAAGAAAAAAAGAAAAAAGAATGAACACAAAAGAAAGAAAGAAAGAAAAGAAAGAAGATCAGCAAAAAAGAAAGAAAGAAAAGAAAGAAAGAAGAAAGAAAGAAAGAAAGAACGAAAGAGAAAGAAAGAAAGAAAGATGTACACCAGAAAAAAAGAAAGAGAAAGAAAGAAAAGAAACAAGATGAACACAAGAAAGGGAAGAAGAAAGATAGAGAAAGAAAGAAAGATAATAGAGAAGAAAGAAGATGAACACAAAAGAAGAAAAGAAAGAAAAGAAAGAAGATCAACATAAGAAGAAAAAAAAAGAAGGAAGAGAAAGAAAGAAGATGTACACCAGACAAAAAAAAGAAAGAAGGAAAGAGAAAGAAAAGAAGAAAGAAAGAAAGAAAGAAAGAAAAGATAGAAAGAAAGAAAGAAAGAAAGATAGAAAGAAAGAAAGAAAGAAAGAAAGAAAAAAGAAGATGAACACAAAAGAAAGAAAGAAAGAAGATCAGCATAAAAGAAAGAAAGAAAGAAAGAAAGAAAGAAAGAAAGAAAGAAGATGTACACCAGACAAAAAAAGAAAGAAGGAAAGAGAAAGAAAAAAAGAAAGAAGATGAACACAAGAAAAGAAAGAAAGAAAGAAAGAAATAAATAAAGAAAGAATAGAGAAAGAAAAAAGAAGATGAACACAAAGGAAAGAAAGAAAGAAAGAGATTGAAGAAAGAAAGAAGAGAAAGAAAAGAAAGAAAGAAAGAGAAACAAGATGAAAATAAGAGAAAGAAAGAAAGAAAGAAAGAGAGATGAGAAAGAAAGAAAGAAGAAAGAAAGAAGATGAACACAAAGAGAAAGAAAGAAGAAAGAAAAGAAAAAAAGAAAGAAAGAAAGATGAACACAAGAGAAAGAAAGAAGAAGAAAGAAAGAAAGAAAAGAAAGAAAGAAGAAAATGAACACAAGAAGAAAGAAAGAAAGAAAGAGAAAGAAAGAAAGAGAAAGAAATGAACACAAAGAGAAAGAAAGAAAGAAAGAAAGAAGATGAACACAGGAAAAAGAAAGTAGAAAGACAAACAAAACCCGTTGAGCTTTTTCACAAAAAAGAAAATAATTCAGTTCCTTCTGAATCAAAAAAATCATATGGAAATTCTATCGCATCTAGCGAATGAGAGGCAGAGAGGGGGGACAAGAATAGAAGAAGAAAAAAAACACTTCCGGTTTCAGCGCACATCTTATGACGTCACTTTTGCGATGGACATTTTTTTTTCTTTTTGTTCTTCCGTCTTTGAGACGAATCCTAAGCACCAGAAATATGCTATAGAACAAAACATGTCTTATCAGGTGGTACCCGTTTTTTTTTTGGTTTTTTTTTGGTTAATTCTTTTACGTAACTTCATTCCTAGCTTCTTTCTTTCTTTCTTTCTTTCGCTATATTTATTTATTTATTTCTCTTGTGTTCGTCTTTCTTTCTTTCTTTCTTTCTTTCTTTCTTTCTTTCTTTCTATTTATTTATTTATTTATTTATTGGCTCGCAACGAAAGAATTCAACAAACATCTTTATATCTAGTTTGGAATAATACAGGCATTTTTTTCATATGCTCTCTCTCTCTCTCTCTCTCTCTCTCTCTCTCTCTCTCTCTCTCTCTCTCTTCTCTCTCTCTCTCTCTCTCTCTCATGCTCACCAAGATACACACGCATACACTCACCTTCTCTCTCTTTCTCACTTTCACACACAGCAACTTTCTCTCTCTCTCTCTCTCTCTCTCCTCTCTCTCTCTCCTCTCTCGCACAAACACGCACAGACACACACACACACACACACTCTCTCTCTCTCTCTCTCTCTCTCTCTCTCACACACACACACACACACACACACACACACGCGCGTGCGCGCACAGACACACAAACACACACACATATATATGCAACCATACTCTCTCTCTCTCATACCACATTATCTCTATCTTTTTCTCTCTCACACACACAGACACAATCTCTCTCTCTCTCTCTCTCTCTCTCTCTCTCTCTCTCTCTCTCTCTCTCTCTCTCTTTGTATTCAGATGAATGATATTGTATTGTAGAAAAGATCGCGGTTATTATGATAATATCGCAAGTATTCGTTTTGTTTCAAATAATTTGTACAGGGTTTTATATATATATATATATATATATATATATTATATATATTGTGTGTGTGTGTGTGTGTGTGTGTTTGTGTGTGTGTGTGTTTGTGTGTGTGTGTGTGTGTGTGTGTGTGTGTAATGAAAAAACAAGCTGTTCAGATGGGTGATATTTCGACGTTAAAACATTTCGGTTTACTTAACGAACCTTCGTCATGGCATCGCTGTTATTCAGCTAAATAGCGAAACTTTAAGACAGTGCTTAGCAATTTTTAGGATGCTGCGGCTTCTAAACATTACTCCAATGAGAAACAGAGACACAGCTTAGCGTTGCGTGGCCGTTAGCATTCTATTTCGAAATAAGTAGATGTAAAATAATGCCGTGAACAATGGTTTTTTTTTTTTTTTATGTTTCGAATAAATTACGTCACACTGTTTGAAATGAAACGCTAACGGCTTTGCAACGCTAAATTCTATTTCTTTTTCATACTTGAATGATATTCAGAAGATGCAACATGCTAGTAAATAGGTTTTCTATATAATTGAACAACCAACAATGCCTTGACAATGGTTTGTTAAAAAAAACGAAACGTTACAACGTCGGCTCCTACAATAAAATATCTATCTGGATACTTTGTTTTTTAATTATATATACTAGCAAATATATGCACCCTCCGGGTGCAAGTATTTAAGTTTTGATATAATAAAATATCATGTTAAATTAGAAAGGCTAATGAAACTGAATAAGAATGCAAATAAAAAGATTTGGAACAGAGGGGGTATAATTGAAAAATAGAACAACTTTGAAACTAACTCTTCCATCATTTTCCATTCCTCCCGTCTTTCAGTCGTAAATTTTCCTAATTTAACTATTTAGTTAAAATAGGAAGTAATGAATAATATTACAGTTATCTATTCTTGTTAATGGATTTCTTTTAAGATTTATCCCCGAGAGTTTTGCTCATATTCATTAAGATAAAACCAAACAATTAGAAATCAATAATACTAAGCACATATTTATTAAAATCAAATTTCTAATATCAATATGCAAATTAGCCTTCCCATTCACACTGTAAACCACTATTTTGTTGTATATATAAATACAATTGTATGTTCTGTGAATGTAGATATGGTCAACAGTGGCTTCGGCCTCTGGACCATTGATATAATTAATAGCGTCGATCCCAGGGGGCCATCCCCCCAGGCAACACCTGCCCCCTCGATTTAAAGGGGCAGGGCTGGGTTTATTGCCCAGTGCCTGAGGCGCCCCCCTTGAGGGGGAATGCCGACGGGATCGACGCAATTTTTTCACCTGCCACTCCATGAGCTTCGGTTGTGGGTGGTCCCACGTTAATAGGGACTTTGTGCCTGACCCGTACAAGTGGGGTACGCGGTAAATACCATGTAGATATGGTCAACAGTCTTAATGATGTAAAACAATTTTATTAATAATTGAGGTTTAAATAAAAATAAAATCATGGAGAATGTGATGTAAATAACAAAGGGAATTGTGATTTGTATAGTAATATAGTTTCGGTTACAGACAGACAAACACAAAATCTCCATTATAATAAGATATACTAGCAAATATATGCATCCTCCGGGTGCAAGTATTTAAGTTTTAATGTAATAAAATATTGTATTAAATTAGAAAGGCTAATGAAACTAAATAAGAATACAGATAAAAAGATCTGAAACAGAGGGAGTATAATAAAAAATGGAACAACTGAAACTTACTCTTCCATCACTCTCATCTTTCATTGTTATTTTTTCTAATTTAAGTATTTAGTTAGAAGTTGGAGGAAAAAATAAAATGACAGTTATTTTTTCTTGTTAATGGATTTCATTTAATATTCATTGAAGAGATTTTTGCTTATATTCATTAAAATAAAACCAAACAGTTAGAAATCAATAATACTAAGCACATATTTATTAAATTCGATTTTTTAATATTAATATGCAAATTAGCCTTCCCGTTCACACTGTAAACCGCTATTTTGTTGTATATATAAATTTAATTGCATGTTATCAGTATGTAGACATAGTTAAAAGTATTAATAATGTGAGGCAATTTTATTAATAATTGAGATTTAGATAAAAATAAAATCATGGACAATGTGATGTAAATAACTAAGGGAATTGTGACTTGAGTAGGAATATAGTTTCGGTTACAGACAGAAAAACACACAATCTCCATTATAATAAGAAGATATGTGTGTGGGGGGTGAGTGTGGTTGTGTATGTGTGAAGAAAAAGTGGAAGTGAATCCGACAGTATATGATATTATGAAAAATTGAAAGAAACACAAGTTCATAAATAAAGTAATGTTTATTTTGCCTACGCTACAGTGTCAAATTAACGAAAGCCCTGATGAAGATCTATTGAAACAGAGCGCAGGCGAAATAAACATTACTTCATTTATGAACTTTTGTTTTTTCAATTTTTCCTAATATCATATATGGGGGGGGGTATCCAAAACTTGGTAGTAAGGGATGATTCTATATGTGATATCTAAGACACACTGTATTATTATTGTATGATCCAGTATGTACAAATACAGTGAATCTTTAAATCACTACAGAGAGCTCAAAATATAATAATCTGTTTAGATTATATACAGATCAATATTTATCTTTGAAAGGAAGGAAAAACTCAACACCGTTATTCCATAATAAATTTATTTCGACCAAAATTGGGACCTTTATAAATCTAAGTTGATTTAACAAAGGCCCCAATTTTGGTCGAAAAAAATTATTATGGAATAACGGTATTATGTTTTTCCTTCCTTTCAAAGATATATATATATATATATATATATATATATATATATATATATATATATATATCGAACCAACGAGTCCATTTTCCACGACTCTAACCACTAGCCCACGCGCCTCCACATAAGTTCAATTCCTAGACGAAGCTGTTGGCATTTCACATAGCGCTAATACCCTTGGGAAAGGTATGAATCCATATATTCTCCCTCCAACTATGGGTTAAATAGTATGGCAGACTGGACTCTTTAACCATGGGTAGGTAACCAGTCTAGGAGAGGGATAACTCTGAATTCAAAATTCCTGAGGTCGGTCGTTGATTGGGTTTTTGGCAACCCTTGATGCACCAAGTCTTTCCTATCGACTGTACCAAAAAGTGTGGATGGTCCAACATAAGCCTTCACCACTATAAACAAAACACTGTGTAGATGTTCATTGTATGAACACTCATACGTCGAAATCGACGAGAGAGTCAATCATTTTCACACACATATATATATATATATATATATATATATATATATATGAAAAAGATATATTTGGGCAGCATCTTTTCATTCAAACAAATCTAGTTTAAAATAATGGTATCCCTATTGTTTTGACGTCTTTTCTTTTTTCTTTCAGGTTTTCTAACAATATTTTGATGTTATCATCCCGAACGGTGTTAATAAGTTGTCCAAAGTGTTTTCATAACAAAAAGCCTTCTAAAAATAGATAGAAAAAAGAATATCCTAAATCACGTTTGCCTACCTCGTTAGATATATTTAAGAAATAAACCACCAGCGTTATTTAGAGTAACCTTAGCGACAAAAACAAAATAGTTTAGACAAACAGCCTTGATTATGGTTCAGAAAAGAAATGAATGTACTTGGTTTACAAATGAAAACACTTTCGGAAAACTGGTTAACGCATTTCAAGATGATAACAAAAAAATTGCAAAATTAAAACAAAAAATTTGGCTAGGGCAAAGATTTTAATGAATTTAATTATTACTAAGGACACGATTTATGTTATTTATACTTAAATTTTAACCGTTAGTTGTGTTTTAATCGTTAGTTGTGTTTTAACCGTTTTTCATTGGATGTTACTTTCCTACCGAGGGTCGCAAGAGAACTAATTTTTAAGGGAGATATATATTTTCCGAGAATTTATTAACATAAAAAACACGGATTATTACGCTTTTGGTCATCCATACTTAGGAAAAGCACACATCGCCTGTAATATTGAAATAGAAAGTACGTTTTTTGTTCGTACATGTTTGTCTTTTCATTCATCTGTTTTATTTTATCTTTTTTTTTTCCTTAAACACAACTAACGGTTGGAATTTAAGTTAAAAATAACATAAATCGTGTCCTTAGTAATGATTAAATTCATTAAAATCTATGCCCAAGCCAAACTTTTCTGTTTTAATTTTGACGGCGATTTGCAATTTTAACCAAGAATTGTTAGAAAAATGAAAAAAATAACTTTAAAAAAAAGTATTCAATTACTTTTTAACATATTATATAATATTATATATTATATATATATATATATATATATATATAGTATATATATATATATATATATAGTATATTAGGAAAAATGAAAAAAACACAGGTTTTAAATGGTTAAGTGACGAGTTTATTGGCCGACGCTGCAGTGTTTCGATCTATTAATTAGATCATCTTCAGGGCATTTGTTGGTATATGGAAGGTGATAATAAATTATTTATCACAGAATAACGAGAAAAGCGTGTGGTAGTTATGTGTTATTCAGTTTTTAAAAAAATTTGAAGTTTGAAAAAAGAACGGTTTTGAAATATGACGTCAAATATCTATTTTATGACGTTGGTATGGGATGGTGTATGTGTGTGTATCGAAAGGAAACATTGTGCATTTTTTTTAGTGTGTGTGGTGTGTGTGTGTGTGTGTGTGTGTGTGTGTGTGTGTGTGTAAATTCTTTTTTGCGAAGGACGACAGCGGAAATGAACCTTAAGGTTGTGTGTGTGTGTGTGTTGTGTGTGTGTGTGTGTGTGTGTGTGTATTGGTAAGAGGTAGGGAAAAAGATGTCATGGGCGTCAGGATAATTTTTATTTTTATAAATATATATATATATATATATATATATATATATATTATATTATATAATATATATATACCTTTGTGCAAGTTAATTGAAATAAAACTAATAGTTCTATTATTATCATTATAATTATATTATGATCCGCGACCTCTCTGTAAGGCTTGCCAGTGTGTTAGTGCAGCGTTAAATTTTCAAACGCTTTCTTGGTGTAACGTTCATTGCAGACAATGGCCGTAAGACAAATAATCGACAGTCAAGACAATAGTGTCTGGGCGTGATAAAAATCTGATGCTGTCATGGATGACACAATATTTTTTCCTAGGTCAAATAAATTTCATCATACACCCCGAAAATAGATTCATATTACTGCATACAACTGCAAATTACCTAATCTGAGGGAAAATAGAAATCGATTACACCCTGTCACCACTGTGGGTTTAAAACTGTATTACAAAAGCCCAATTATTCGACAGAATTAAGGTAGTTTTGAGACCTTTCCCGGGGAAACTGTAACATCAGCTTGCTCCAGGTTCCGGAGCAGGATTAAAGGCTGTGATCGACGCTAATGGCGGTTATTTTGAGTGAAACTTGTTGACAGCAGTGTAATTCCCGTGCCTGATAAATTTCTTTCCAATCCATTAAATTTTGTAGATACCAAGCATTTTTCTTTTTCCTTATGAAACTGTAAAATTTCTCCCGAACACCCTATATATATATATATATATATATATATATATATATATATATATATATATATATATATATATATTACTGCTGTAAATAGACCTCTTAAAAGATTCATTATAAGGAGAAAAATAAGAAACAAATATTTTTCTTCTTAGTTATACTATAGAAGGGGGTAAAGGGAGAGTAAAAACGAGTTGTTAGCTAACATGTTTCGATCCTCGCTCAACAGAGCTAAATATCGAGGATAATAAAAAACACTGGTGCAAATGACCTAATCTGAGGCAAAATAGAAATCGATTACACCCTGTCACTCCAGTGGGTCTAAAACTGACCGCATGGTGAAAGAAAGAAAACTAAAGCAGTTGTTTCAATTAATTTGCACAACCACCCTGTCGGCTGCGGCGTTAGAATGCATCGACTGCACCTCTGCAGAGGGGTAAGACTCCCCCAATGGGTCCACCTGTTGGCCGTGAGTGGCGACCCGTGGTGCTTAAGGATAGAACCCAGACGGATGAGCAGTTTATGACTTGCAATACTTCACTTTGGCCCTATCGTGGGCTAGACGGGCAGTCGGAGAAGCCCCCTCCGATCAATCGGCTGGTCACGTCAAGCCCTAGCAGCTATATGATTTTCCCCAAACCTATTGCCTTTATGGCAAGCCCCAACCCCTTTTTATCATATGGGTGCTAGAAGGCTAGTGACTGAGGGTCTACATGTCCAGGGAATGACGTTAAACTCTATCTGATGGTGAGGTTCCAGGTTTGGAAGTTTGGGAAATGTGGATAACTCCATCATCACCGTTGCTCCCTGGTCCACTCTGACCCGGAGTGGTAGTACCTGTTAGGGTCCCATCTATGGGTTAAATAGAAAAAACAAAATTGTATTATCCATTAAGAATTGATATATTTCAAAACTTTATCGGTATTAAATAACCCATTGAGGTTGATATGCCGTAAAACAAACCAAACCAAACCTAATCTGCACAAGGATGTATGTATAATTTAAGCAAGTTCTGTTAAAACAAAGCAATGAATATTTCTTATCGGATGGTTTTGTGTGATAGGAGGTAAGTGGCCGTACAGCAGCTTTATCATGAGGTGCTGCTTCCAAGATTTTTTCAAGACAGTCCGCAGCGTCCTTGCGTAATTCCATCTGTTTTATTCCATTAGAGAGGAATGGCTTTCTGTAGATGAGATATTTCTACTTTGGTATGAGAACCGATTTGCTAATTTCAGAGGCTTATCATCCAGTGTGAAAATGTCCCCATCTTGTTTAAAACACTTGAACACTCCATGTCTTTCATATGCATAGATTGACATCGCTTTCTGTAGACGAGATATTACTACCAAGGTATGTGAAGTGGTCTAATTTCAGAGGTTCACAATCAACTGTGGAGATATCTCCATCTTGTTTTAAGCTCATGAACGCCGTTTTATCTGAGTTCACATATAAGTCAATGCCATCTGCGTAGTCTGCATCGGTAATAATTTCTGCTACGTATCACTCGCTTCTTGCCTTTTCTTTTAGCGGGAAACCTTTTGAGTTCATTCGATCTTATAACGTTCGTAGTACGTAAAAAAGTAAAATTGTTGGGGTGGCCTAATGTCGGTTTCAGCCAGACAACGAGGGAGACTATCCCCTTTTCACTAAACACTCGTACTGTCTGTTAATAATCATCAGCATCGTAATAAACTGGCAAAAAAAAAAACACCGAATGTTTCTTCTTTTGAATGGACAAAATTTTTAAAGATAATATTAACCTTTATGCAAGTTACATTGTGTTAAATATAGAGGGTGATAAGTTTTACTGTGCAAATTGGAAGTTCCTAATCAACCATATGCAAAAATAAGAAGATATACAAATACATGATCCCCCAATGGGGCCACCTGTTGTCCGTGGGTGGCGACCCGTGATGCTTAAGGATAGAGCCCAGGTGGATGAGCAGTTCATGACTTGCAATACTCCACTTTGGCCCTATCTTGGGCTAGACGGGCGGTCGGAGAGGCCCCCTCCGATCAATCGGCTGGTCACGTCAAGCCCTAGCATCTATATGATTTTCCCAACCCTATTGCCCTTATGGAAAGCCCCAACCCCTTTTTATCATATGGGTGCTAGAAGGCGGTGGCTGTGGGTCTGCGTGTCCTGGAAATGACGTTAAACTCTATCTGATGGTGAGGTTCCAGTTTTGGAGGTTTGGGGAATGTGGAGCACCCCTTCATCACCATTGCTCCCTGGTCCACTCTGACCCGGAGTGGTAGTACCTGTTAGGGTCCAATCTATGTGTTAAATAGAAAAACATGAGTTGATAAACAAAATTGTATTATCCAATAAGAATTGATTTATTTCAAAACTTTAACGGCATTAAATGACCCACTGAGGTTGATATGCCGTAAAACAAAACAAACCAACAAACAAACCAACAAATACATGAACTTAGAAAACCTGCAAGCCTCGATGAAATACCTCCAGTACTTTGAAAGACAAGACATATTTCATAAAATAGAATAGAGCGGTAAACATCGACTCCCCCCTAATATATTTTAGGAAAAACCTATTTCAAATATATTAAAAGGTAAGTAATTATGGAAATTTTCGTGTAAATCGGACCAGTAATTGATTCTTCTTAGAATTTTTAAATAAGACTCTAGTCATAACTTGTTTTTGGCTACATTAAATTTCAATTGAATTAACGTTGCGAAAATGTAAACAAAGTTTTCATTCATAATTTTCATTGTTTCTGTAAGCTGAAAAATATATATTTTTTAATCATCGTGAGTTATTTTAATGTTTCTTCTTTTGAATGGACAAACATTTTTTTAAGATAATATTAATCTTTATGCAAATTTCATTGTGTTACATATAGGGGGGGGGTAAATTTTTCACCGGGCAGATTGGTGGTATCTACTCTACAAAAATAAGACGATAAGCAAATACATTAAAGTAGAAAACCTCGACGAAATACCTGCAGTACTATGAAAGACAAGGTGTTACTTAATTTGTAGGTAACCTATCAATTATATACGGTAGTGTAGTTAAATCAAACTAACAGTTTCATGGAAAAATACAGGCAATTTGATTGACAGATTTTGACCATGGCTTTAATTCGCCAAAAACGTAAGAAACTTAGTTCAGGAAAATCAGATTTGACCGGGTGAATAGATAAGGCAGATCGCAATGGTAGTCTCTCTCTCCAAAGCCATTTCTCACACGCGTGATATATAAGTATATGTCGAGTTAAAGAATGGCTATGCAACAATAAGGTTGAATATAAAAGTAAACATTAGAAATATTTTAGTAAAGTAAAATAGAATATGAGCTCTAATATAACCAACAAAGTCTTGTGTTCATTCACTAAAATCTAACAAAGTACCAAGACTCAGATACAAAAGAAATATAAGTATACATCGAATTAATGAATGGCTATGCAACAATAAGGTTGAATATTAAAGTAAATATTATAAATCTTTTCGTAAAGTAAGATAAAATACGAGCTCTAAGAAAAACAACAAAGTCTTGTGTTCGTTAATCGTAAACTAAATAACGAATCAAAGACACAAGAAGACTCTCCAAGATCAAGACATAATAAAGGCACAAGATCCAGCCCAAGCCAAGATAGAATATTAGAACCAGCAACGTAATACTAGAACCAGCCAAGACGAAAAAACAGAAGCGAAATATGTCTATCTCAGATATAAAAGAAATATAAGTATATGTCGATTTAAAGAATGACTATGCAGCAATAAGGTTGAATATTAAAGTAACATTAAACATAAAGAAAATAAAATATGAGCTCTAAGAAAAACAACAAAGTCTTGTGTTCGTTCACAAAAAAACTAACAACGTACCAAGGCTCAGATACAAAAGAAAAATAAGTATATGTAGATTCAAAGAATAGCAATGCACCAATAAGTTTCCAACCCATCCCCTCTGACTACCTTATCTGGGGCAAGGGAAGCTTAACTTTCTATTTAAACTGTTTTATCCCTCGTGTTGCTTTGAACCGCATCTTCTAAGTTGGGACTGAAGGGAGTTTACGTCTAATAAGACTAATCCATTTCGATCGCCATTAATCCTGCCAGGGATGCAGGACACGTACCTATCAGCGTAAATCTAACAGGACGCATCAAAATCGTATCCTGCGTCCCAATGTTTTTCGTTTTTCTTTCCTCACCATTTCAAGAACTGTAAATACATTTCAATACTTTCTTAGAAACGAATTACACAGGATAGGTTACAAGGTAGGAGTTAGACGGCTTTAGTTGGGATCTATAAAATTTCCCGGGGACTCATTCAAAGCAAAGCAGGACGCACTAAATCAAAAAAAGCTATCAACATCACTTTGTGTATATACTGACCCTCCCCCCCCCTGGCGCTTTTCAATATCAGGAGCAGTTTTGGCAGGGAACATGCTCTTTCTTTTTTTTTTTTTTTTTTTTTTCGGGGCCTCTGTTAAATTAAGCTGTTTATCCTCGTTCCTTCGCTGCTGATATCTCAGAGTTTGTGTTGTTGTTGTTGTTGTTGTTGTTGGTGGTGGTGGTGGTGGTGGTGGTGGTAGTGTTGTTGTTGTTGTTGTTGTTGTTCTGTTGAAAGGTTTCGGATAAGGAATGAGGGGTCGATGATTCTGGAAATCTTAAGGAAATGTCAATCCTCACTCCCACCCCCCATCTTACCCAGTCAGTGCTTGGCTTCTGTTATTCCATCAAAACAGTGTAACGCTTCTGCTCTTTTGTTTTGTTATTTTGTCTTTTTTGTTTGTTTGTTTTTTGTTTTTTGTTTTTATCCTAAGTCTTTTACGGAATTTCTTCATCCAGAGAGAAGAGGGGGACTAGAGAGAGAGAGAGAGAGAGAGAGAGAGAGAGAGAGAGAGAGAGAGAGAGAGGAGAGAGAGGAGAGAGAGAAAGAGAGGATGAGCTAAAGGAAGAGTGCGAGAGAGATCACCTTTTTATTTTATTTTTAATCCTATGTCTACTACGGGATTGCTTCACGGAGAGAGATGGGGGGAGGAGAGATAGAGGAGAGAGAAGTGGGATGCAGACAAAGAGAGAGGGGGAGAGGAAGAGGGAGATCACCATTTCTTTTCTTTCATTATTTTAATCGTATATATATATATAACAGAATTACTTCCAAAAGAGAGAGAAAGAGAAAGAGAGAGAAAGAAAGAAAGAAAGAAAGAGAGAGAGAGATCGTATTTTCTTTTCTTTCTTTTTTTAAAAATCGTGTGTCTATTATACGATTGCTTTACAGAGAGAGAGGGGAGAAAGAGAGAGAGAGAGAGAGAGAGAGAGAGTGATCACCTTTTCTTTCTTTTTCAAAAAAGTGTATGTCTATTATAGTATTGCTTGACCAACCCATACACACAGAAAGAGAGAGAGAGAGAGACAGAGGGAGAGAGGGAGAGAGAAAGAAAAAAAGAAAGAAAGAGAAGAAAAAGAGAAAAAAGAGAGAGAGAGGAAGATAGAGTGTGAGAGATTACCTTTTCTTTCTTCTTTAATCGTAATATCACAGGATTGCCCACACACACAGAGAGAGAGAGAGAGAGAGAGAGAGAGGAGAGAGAGAGAGAGAGAGAGAGAGAGAGATATCACCTTTAATTTTTTTAAATCGTATGTCTATTATAGGATTGTTTCACACACTCACACACACTCACACACACATACATACATACATACATACATACATACATGCATATATATATACATACATACACACACATACACACATATATATACACGCACGCGCGTACACACAAAGGACCCCTTTTTTGTTTTGTACAAGGGTGTCAACTGGTTGGACTAGGAGATAAAGGGATTGTTTTCTACTCTGTTCATTAATCCAACGTTAGCGTTGGCTCAAATCCAATGAGATAAACTTTTGAATTGTCATCAAATCTCTGAGAGAGAGAGAGAGAGAGAGAGAGAGAGAGAGAGAGAGAGAGAGAGGGTCGGAAAGGATAGGTAGGGGAGTGGAGGGTAAAACGAGAGACAGCACGATAAAGAGAGAGAGGGGGAACGAAAAGTAGGTGAGTAAGGAGAAAGAAAGAGAGACAGAGAAGTAAAGAGCGACTGATAGAAAGAGACGGAGAGAGGGTCGGAGAGGAGAGGTAAGGGAATGAAGGGTAAAAAGAGAGACAGCGAGAGAAAGAGAGAGAGGGGGAACGAAAAGAGAGGTAGGTGAGTAAGGAGAAAGAAAGAGAGAGAGAAGTAAAGAGCGACTGTTAGAAAGAGACGGAGAGAGGGTCGGAGAGGAGAGGTAGGGGAGTGAAGGGTAAAACGAGAGACAGCACGATAAAGAGAGAGAGGGGGAACGAAAAGTAGGTGAGTAAGGAGAAAGAAAGAGAGACAGAGAAGTAAAGAGCGACTGATAGAAAGAGACGGAGAGAGGGTCGGAGAGGAGAGGTAAGGGAATGAAGGGTAAAAAGAGAGACAGCGAGAGAAAGAGAGAGAGGGGGAACGAAAGAGAGGTAGGTGAGTAAGGAGAAAGAAAGAGAGAGAGAAGTAAAGAGCGACTGATAGAAAGAGACGAAGAGAGGGTCGGAGAGGAGAGGAGGGGAGTGAAGGGTAAAAAGAGAGACAGCAGATAAAGAGAGAGAGGGGGAACGAAAAGTAGGTGAGTAAGGAGAAAGAAAGAGAGACAGAGAAGTAAAGAGCGACTGTAGAAAGAGACGGAGAGAGGGTCGGAGAGGAGAGGTAGGAATGAAGGGTAAAAAGAGAGACAGCGAGAGAAAGAGAGAGAGGGGAACGAAAAGAGAGGTAGGTGAGTAAGGAGAAGAAAGAGAGAGAGAAGTAAAGAGCGACTGTTAGAAAGAGACGAAGAGAGGGTCGGAGAGGAGAGGTAGGGGAGTGAAGGGTAAAAGAGAGACAGCCGATAAAGAGAGAGAGGGGAACGAAAAGTGGGTGAGTAAGGAGAAAGAAAGAGAGACAGAGAAGTAAAGAGCGACTGATAGAAAGAGACGGAGAGAGGGTCGGAGAGGAGAGGTAGGGATGAAGGGTAAAAGAGAGACAGCGAGAGAAAGAGAGAGAGGGGAACGAAAAGAGAGGTGGGTGAGTAAGGAGAAAGAAAAGAGAGAGAGAAGTAAAGAGCGCTGTTAGAAAGAGACGGAGAGAGGGTCGGAGAGGAGAGGTAGGGAGTGAAGGGTAAAAGAGAGACAGCGAGATAAAGAGAGAGAGGGGGAACGAAAAGAGAGGTGAGTAAGGAGAAGAAAGAGAGACAGAGAAGTAAAGAGCGCTGTTAGAAAGAGACGGAGAGAGGGTCGGAGAGGAGAGGTAAGGGAGTGAAGGGTAAAAGAGAGACAGCGAGAAAGAGAGAGAGGGGAACGAAAAGAGAGGTGTAGGTGAGTAAGGAGAAAGAAAAGAGAGAGAGAAGTAAAGAGCGACTGTTAGAAAGAGACGGAGAGAGGGTCGGAGAGGAGAGGTAGGGGAGTGAAGGGAGATAAAGAGAGAGAGGGGGAACGAAAAGAGAGGTGAGTAAGGAGAAAGAAGGAGAGACAGAGAAGTAAAGAGCGCGTGATAGAAAGAGACGGAGAGAGGGTCGGAGAGGAGAGGTAAGGGATGAAGGGTAAAAAGAGACAGCGATAAAGAGAGAGAGGGGGGAACGAAAAGAGAGGTAGGTGAGTAAGGAGAAAGAAAGAGAGACAGAGAAGTAAAGAGCGCTGTTAGAAAAGAGACGGAGAGAGGGTAGAGTGAAGGGTAAAAGAGAGACAGCGAGATAAAGAGAGAGAGGGGGAACGAAAAGAGAGGGGTGAGTAAGGAGAAAGAGAGACAGAGAAGTAAAGAGCGCGTGTTAGAAAGAGACGGAGAGAGGGTCGGAAAGGGAGGGTAGGAAGTGAAGGGTAAAAAGAGAGACAGCGAGAGAAGAGAGAGAGAGAGGGGAACGAAAAGAGAGGTGGGTAAGGAGAAAGAAGGAGAGACAGAGAAGTAAAGAGCGCGTGTAGAAAGAGACGGAGAGAGGGTCGGAGAGGAGAGGTAGGGAATGAAGGGTAAAAAGAGAGACAGCGAGATAAAGAGAGAGAGGGGGAACGAAAAGAGAGGTGGGTGAGTAAGGAGAAAGAAGGAGAGACAGAGAAGTAAAGAGCGTGTTAGAAAGAGACGGAGAGAGGGTCGGAGAGGAGAGGTAGGGGAATGAAGGGTAAAAAGAGAGACAGCGAGATAAAGAGAGAGAGGGGGAACGAAAAGAGAGGTGGGTGAGTAAGGAGAAAGAAGGAGAGACAGAGAAGTAAAGAGCGCGTGTTAGAAAGAGACGGAGAGAGGGTCGGAGAGGAGAGGTAGGGGAGTGAAGGGTAAAAAGAGAGACAGCGAGATAAAGAGAGAGGGGAACGAAAGAGAGGTAGGTGAGTAAGGAGAAAGAAGGAGAGACAGAGAAGTAAAGAGCGCGTGTTAGAAAGAGACGGAGAGAGGGTCAGAGAGGAGAGGTAGGGGAATGAAGGGTAAAAAGAGAGACAGCGAGATAAAGAGAGAGAGGGGGAACGAAAGAGAGGTAGGTGAGTAAGGAGAAAGAAGGAGAGACAGAGAAGTAAAGAGCGCTGTTAGAAAGAGACGGAGAGAGGGTCGGAGAGGAGAGGTAGGGGAGTGAAGGGTAAAAAGAGAGACAGCGAGATAAAGAGAGAGAGGGGGAACGAAAAGAGAGGTAGGTGAGTAAGAAGAAAGAAGGAGAGACAGAGAAGTAAAGAGCGCGCGTGAGAGAGAAGGGGGGAGACAAGGAGAGGGTCGGAAAGGTGAGGTAGAAGAGGGAGGGTAAAATGAGAGACAGTGCGATAAAGAGAGAGGGGGGACGAAAAGAGAGGTAGGTGAGTAAGGAGAAAAAGGAGAGACAGAGAAGTAAAGAGCGCCCGTGCGAGAGAGACGGTGGGGGGGGGGCACAGAGATTATCGGAAGGAGGGGTAGGATATTAACGGAGAAAGAAATAGAGATCGCAAAGTAAAGGGGAAAAGAGAGAAAAGGGGAGAATGAGGGGGATAAAGAAAGAAAGAAAGGTATAGAGGTCGGAAAGGAGATACAGGAGAGTGAGGGGTCAAAAGAGAGACAGCGAGATAGAGAGAGAGAGAGAGGGGGGACAAAAAGAGGGGTAGGAGATGAGGAGGTAGAAGGAGAGACATAGAAGTTAAGAGCACGCGCCCACGAGCGAGAGAGAGAGAGAAAGAGAGGATTGGAAGAGAGAAGTAAGGAGAGTGGAGGTGTAAAAAGAGAGACAGCGAGATAAAGAACGAGTGGGGAGGAACGAACGGGGAGAGTAAGGAGAAAGAACGAGAGATCGCAAATAGCGAGAGAGGGAGGGGGAGAATGAGAGGGAGAAAGAAAGAAAGGGAGAGGGAGAGAAAGAAAGAGAAAGTGATCGAAAGGGACAGACAGGAAAGTGAGGAGTAAAAAGAGGGAGAGAGAGAGATAAAAGAGAGGGAAAACGAAAAGAGGTAGGAGAGTAAGGGGAAAGAAGAAGAGATACAGATAGCGAAGTAAAGAGAGCGCACACAAGAGAGAGAGAGAGAGACACACACACAGATAGAGAGAGAGAGAGAGACAGACAGACAGAGGATCGGAAAGGATAGGCAGAAGAGTAAGAGGTAAAAGGAGAGATAGCGAAATAAAGAGAGAGAGGGAGAACGAAAAGAGAGGTAGGAGAGTAAGGAGAGAAAGAAAGATCGCAAAGTAAAGAGGGGGAGAGAGAGAGAGAGAGAGAGAGAGAGAGAGAGAAAGAGAGTTGGCCGGAAAGGGGAGGTAGGAGAGTAAGGAAACCTCGATGTAAAGAGTTAGTGAGAGATAAAGACAGAGGGAGAGAGAGATGGGGGAGATTGTAACGGATAGGCAGTAGAGTGAGTGGAAAGTAGAAGAGATCACAAGGTAAAGAGAGTGAGGTAGAGAGAGAAAGAGAGTGAGAGAACGAGATAGGGGGGGGTTGAATCGCAAAAGCAAGACAGAGAGGGTAAAGAATGAGACCACAAACTAAAGAGAGCGAGGTAGAGAGAAAGAGAGAGATCGTAAGAGATGGTGAGAGATCGTGTGTGTGTGTGTGTGTGTGTGTGTTGAGAGAGAGAGAGAGAGAGAGAGAGAGAGAGAGAGAAATATGCAGACGGACAGATTGAAAGTTGGGGCAGGGAGAAACATGGAGAAAGGGTAAGATAGAAAGTGACAGTCAGAGAAATAGAGAGAGGCAGACAGAAAGAAAACTGATAGAAAAAGAGGCAGTGAAAGAGAGGGAGAGAGTGAGAGGGGGGGAGAGAAAGTCGGTTGGTTAGTTGGCTGGAGTTTACGGCATGTCAACCCTTGTTGGGCCATTTTATACCGAAGGCGTTTTGTTTTATTCACTTTTTGATGGGTACTCAATTTTTTTAACTCAATTTCTTTAAACACAATTTTTAGAACTTATTTTGTTCTATCTGATCAGGTACTACCACTCCGGGTCAGGGTGTATCTGGGATTAATAGTGATAAAGGTGTACTCCCCATATTCCGAGTTCCAAAACTGGAACATCACCATCAGATAGAGAAATGGGTTAAAATAACGGATTGTCGGCCGACTTGAATGAATCCTTTGTACTTTAAGAAGGAAAGAATATTGATAAAGAAACATCGAAAGTGACAATGAAAAAGCGTGTAGAGAAAAAAAAAAGGGAAAAAGCAGATGTTAGAATTATTACAGATGAAAAAAAGATATATAAAAAAGATACAAGGAGAAAAATTAAGAATTCAAGGGAGGTAAGTCAATAAAAAACATTGAGAAACGGAGAAGGCAAATGAAATTAAGTGACAAGGGAAATAAATAAAGACGAAAAGAAGGATGACTTAAAAATGAAAAAAAGAAGCAAAAAAAGAGAGAGAGAGAGAGAGAGAGAGAGAGAGAGAGAGAGAGAGAGAGAAGTGATTGCTTGAAAATCTCGTCTACTAACCCTAACTTTACAATTTAAATTTATTTTTTATTAAGTCAAAATATATATATATATATATATATATATCATTC
>CM042178.1:14126995-14136995 GCA_023376005.1 Doryteuthis pealeii
TATCTTTCTAGTTTCTTCATCTTCTTTTTCTTCTTCTTCTTCTTTCTAGTTTCTTCTTCTTTCTAGTTTCTTCTTCTTCTTCTTCTTTCTAGTTTCTTCTTCTTCTTTCTAGTTTCTTCTTCTTCTTTCTAGGTTCTTCTTCTTTTTCTTCTTCTTCTTCTTCATCTTTCTAGTTTCATCTTATTATTTCTAGTTTCTTCTTCTTCTTTCTAGTTTCTTCTTCTTCTTCTTCTTCTTCTTTCTAGTTTCTTCTTCTTCTTCTTCTTTCTAGTTTCTTCTTCTTTTTCTTCTTCTTCTTTATAGTTTCTTCTTCTTCTTTATAGTGTTCTTCTTCTTCTTCTTCTTCTTCTTCTTCTTTCTAGTTTCTTCTTCTTCTTTTTCTTCTTCGTCTTCTTCTTTCTAGTTTTTTCTTCTTCTTCTATCTAGTTTCTTCTTCTTCTTCTTCTTCTTCTTCTTCTTCATCTTTCTAGTTTCTTCTTATTATTTCTAGTTTTTCTTCTTCTTCTTCTTCTTCTTCTTCTTCTTCTTCTTCTTATAGTTTCTTCTTCTCCTTTTTTATCTTTCTAGTTTCTTCTTCTTCTTTTTCTTCTTCTTCTTCTTTCTAGTTTCTTCTTCTTCTTTTTCTTTTTATCTTTCTAGTTTCTTCTTCTTCTTTTTCTTCTTCTTCTTCTTTCTAGTTTCTTCTTCTTCTTTTTCTTCTTCTTCTTCTTCTTCTTTCTAGTTTCTTCTTTTTCTTCTTCTTCTTTCTAGTTTCTTCTTCTTCTTGTTCTTGTTCTTGTTCTTCTTCTTCTTCTTCTTTCTAGTTTCTTCTTCTTCTTCTTCTTTCTAGTTTCTTCTTCTTCTTCTTCTTTCTAGTTTCTTCTTCTTTTTCTTCTTCTTCTTTATAGTTTCTTCTTCTTCTTTCTAGTTTCTTCTTCTTTTTTCTAGTTTCTTCTTCTTCTTTTTCTTCTTCTTCTTTCTAGTTTCTTCTTCTTTATAGTTTCTTCTTCTTTTCTTCTTCTTCTTCTTCTTCTTCTTTATAGTTTCTTCTTCTTCTTTTTTATCTTTCTAGTTTCTTCTTCTTCTTCTCTTTCTTCTTCTTTTTCTTTTTATCTTTCTAGTTTCTTCTTCTTCTTCTTCTTCTTCTTCTTTCTAGTTTCTTCTTCTTCTTTCTAGTTTCTTCTTCTTCTTCTTCTTTCTAGCTTCTTGTTCTTCTTTCTAGTTTCTTCTTCTTTTTCTTCTTCTTCTTTCTAGTTTCTTCTTCGTCTTCATCTTTCTAGTTTCTTCTTATTATTTCTAGTTTCTTCTTCTCTTTCTAGTTTCTTCTTCTTCTTTTTCTTCTTCTTTTAGTTTCTTCTTCTTCTTTTTCTTTTTTATCTTTCTAGTTTCTTCTCTTCTTCTTCTTCTTCTTCTTCTCTTCTTCTTCTTTTTCTTCTTCTTCTTTCTAGTTTCTTCTTCTTCTTCTTCTTCTTCTTCTTTCTAGTTTCTTGCTCTTCTTTCTAGTTTCTTCTTCTTTTTTTCTTCTTCTTCTTCTTTCTAGTTTCTTCTTCGTCTTCATCTTTCTAGTTTCTTCTTATTATTTCTAGTTTCTTCTTCTTCTTTCTAGTTTCTTCTTCTTCTTTTTCTTCTTCATTTTAGTTTCTTCTTCTTTTTCTTTTTTATCTTTCTAGTTTCTTCTTCTTCTTCTTCTTCTTCTTCCTTCTTCTTCTTTCTACTTTCCCCATCTTCTTCTTCTTCATCTTTCTAGTTTCTTCTTCTTTTACTTTCTAGTTTCTTCTTCTTCTTTTTCTTCTTTTTCTTCTTCTTCTTTATAGTTTCTTCTTCTTTCTCGTTTCTTCTTCTTTTTCTTCTTCTTTTTCTTCTTCTTCTTTCTCATTTCTTCATCTTCTTATTACTCTTCTTCTTTCTCGTTTCTTCTTCTTCTTCTTTCTAGTTTCTTCTTTCTCGTTTCTTCTTCTTCTTTTTCTTCTTTTTCTTCTTCTTCTTCTGCCGTGATCTCAATCAACCTTTACCCTCCCACAAACACACACCTTCAACTTGCCAATTTTATCTATTTTTCTACCTAGTATATCTACTCTTTCTCTTTTTCGATCTAATCTTGACTCCCAACCTAAACCACTCCCCCATCACTCCCCGATACTTTGGCATCCCCCACCACCCCCTTTTGAAAATTGCACCAAACAGTTTGGTCTTGTATTCTTCTCTCTTTCATTCTTTTTTCTTTCTTTCTTTTTCTTTTTTCTTTTCTTTCTTTTTCTTTTCTCTCTTTCATTCTTTTTTTCTTTGTCTTTTCTTTTTTTCTTTCTTTCTTTTTTTTTTCTTTCTTTCATTTTTCGTTCTTTTTTTTTTCAATTTTCTTCCTTTTTTTTATTTTTATTTTCTTTCTTCCTCCATATCTGCTTTTGTCTCGTGAATTGGCTCGGCTTGTCGTCACTTCGAGGCTTCCGATAAGAAATACCAGCTCCCATCACACTCTACCTCTCCCCCCCTCTCCCGCCATCCACCTTGTTGCCGCGTACATATCCTTAACGACCCAACACTTAGCACACACACACAAATACGCACACACACACACACACACGCACGCACATGTATGCATACACACACGCGCACCCGAGCGCGCATGCGTACTTTTTTTTTCCAAGATTCTTCTTCATAGAGTCTTTCTCTTTCATTTTTCTTTATTGTTTTTTTTTTCTTTTTCGGAATGAATGTCGATTATTACATAAGTATTTTGGGGTTCATTGGTAATTCAGATAATTAGGTAAAAAGTTGGACAATTGTCAACAAAACTGGCATATATATATATATATATATATATATATATATATATATATATATATATATATATATATATATATATATATATATAAACTTGCATATATATATATATATAATATATATATCAAATGGTATATATATATATATACATAAACTGGAATATATATATATATATATATATATATGTGTGTGTGTGTGTGTGTGTGTGTGTGCGTGTGTGTGAGTGTGTGCGTGTGTGTGGTAGAGATATGAGGAATACAATGACAAAACTCAGACAAACGTATATAGGATATATTTCGCTAGAGGTTTGAGCTAGGCATCATCACTCGCTCAAAGCTCTAGCGAAATATATCCTCCATACGTTTGTCTGAGTTTTGTCCTTATGTTCCTCATATCTCTACTACATTCTGTAGGATTTATTCCAATCCTCTTTCCTCTATATATATATATATATATATATATATATATTATATATATTATATATATATATAGTCTGGGATAGTCACCGCTTCAGCTTTCACTGGAATCGGATCAACGTCACCTGATGAATGCATGCGATTTTGCATGTATGAAACCTAAGGTTTTGACTGCTCTATTGTCATCAAATAAATAGATATGTAATACCTTTATATAATTATTTTTATTTATATATATATATATATATATATATATATATATATATATATATATATATATATATATATATATATGCGTGTGTGTATGTGTGTATGTATGTATGTGTGTGTGTGTATTAGTCATCCACATACACAATGTATGCCTTACGCTATACAGTGAAAGTTCCCATCAGTTCGGCTAGACTTTATGTGCTACTCCTAACCGGTAGGGAAACCCGAGTGAATTTATTCGTCTGTCAAGCTCCTTACCCTGTTTGACGTCGGCAACTCTCAGTAAGAAGCGAACAATTAATTGATACATAAACTACCATATATATATATATATATGTGTGTGTGTGTGTGTGTGTGTGTGTGTGTGCGTGCGTGTGTGTGTGTGTGTTAGGCGCCGATTTAGCTCAGTCAGTAGAGCGTCCGAATAGGAACCACAAGTTTCCGGGTTCGATACTGGCTCTGGCCAACTCAGCATATAAATAGCATAGGGATCTGTGTGGTAAATTTTGATTTTAATGAACAAGTACTTAGTGTTATTGATTTCTAATTGTTTGGTCGTATCTTGATGAATATGAGCAAAACTATCGTGGATAAATCTTAAAAGAAATCCATTAACAGTAAAAAAAATAACTGTCTTTTTATTTTTTTACTTCCTATTTTAACTAAATATTTAAATTAAGAAAATTTAGCAATGAAAGACGGGAGTGATAGAAGAGTAAGTTTCAGTTGTTCTACTTTTCGATTATACCCCCCTCTGTTTCAAATCTTTTTATATGCGTTCTTATTGAGTTTCATTAGCTTTTCTAATTCAATATAATATTTTATTACATTAAAACTTAAATACTAACACATGGAGAGTGTATATATTTGCTAGCAATGACAATACTAAATAAAATAGATTTTTGTTGCTTAGATATTAGAAGACCTTCTACTCAGTCATTTTTCCACTCTGTCCAGAGCTTCAAATGATTTCAATTTCATTTTACATATATATATATATATATATATATATATATATATATAATACTAATAATATTATTATTAGAGGAAAATAAAGGGTCTACCATGGTTTCAATCAAATTGAAATGATTTCTTTAGGACCCTACCCTACGTTAACTAGTCGATGAAATTCCTTAGTTAAATTAAAGATATCTTTAATCTAACTAAAGAATTTAACTAAGGAATTACATTGACTTAGTTAACGCAGGGTAGGGCCCTGAAGAAATCATTTCAATTTTATTGAAACCATGGTAGACCCTTTATTTTTCCTCTAATAATAATATTAGTAGTATTGTTACTGCTCTGTATTTTTAATATATTGACCACTTTTGGATTATTTACTGATGCCATTGCAACGGAAAAGTTAAAGTGGCAATTGATTACTATATATATATATATATATATATATATATATATATATATATATATATATATATATATATATTCAGTATTTCTTGCATGCTTATTTTGAAATTGGTAAAAGTGAGAAAATATTTGTCATCCAAGTCAGTTAGTATCCAGGCTAATTCCTTTCTGGTCTATACTTGGGATCAAGAATAACATTCCAAACTCTAAATAAAGCAACTCCGCCCTGTCGACTGGGGCGTTAGAATGCACCGACTGCACCCCTGCAGAGGGGTAAAACTGCCCCAATGGGGCCACCTGTTGGCCGTTGGTGGCGACCCGTGATGCTTAAGGATAGAACCCAGGTGGCTGAGCAGTCCATGACTTGCAATACTCCACTCTGGCCCTTAGGCTAGACGGGCGGTCGGAGAGACCCCCTCCGATCAATCGGCTGGCCATGTCAAACCCTAGCACCTATATGATTTCCCCAACCCTATTGCTCTTATGGCAAGCCCCAACTCCTTATTATCATATGGGTGCTAGAAGGCGGTAACTGAGGGTCTTCATGTCCTGGGAATGATGTAAAACTCTATCTGATGGTGAGGTTCCAGTTTTGGAGGTTTGGGAAATGTGAAGCACCCCTTTACCACGATTGCTCTCTGGTCCACTCTGACTCGGAGTGGTAGTACCTGTTAGGGTCCCATCTATGGGTTAAATAAAAAATGTATTTATAAAAAAAATTGTATTATCCATTAAGAATTGAATTTATTTCCAAACTTTATCGGCATTAAATGACCCACTGAGGTTGATATGCCGTAAAACAAACAAACCAAACAAACCAAACTAAAGCAATCTGTCTGAATGACATCATAAACTGATTGCCCTACTAGAATCGGTAGACAGGCTCAAATCAAATCTAAATAAATGATATTAAGAACACAATATTCATCATTTTGTTTCTGATCTCCATTTTTTTCATGCTTCTAAAACAACTAAAAATGTTCCCGTTAACACACACACACACACACACACACACATATATATATATATATATAAAATTTTTACTTGAAGGCACTTACAACGCATGTATCGCATAAAATTCGATACTTTTTCTTATAGAAAATGAAATTGACAAGTGTAATCCCGGCATATATATATATATATATATATATATATATATATATATATATATAATATATATATATATATAATAATTCAATGTATTTTCCGAAAAATATAAAATAAGAGGGATGGATCTTGAAATATGATAAATAAGCTTAGGAACACAATATTTATGATTTTGTTTCTGACCTTCAATTTTTCTCGTGCTTCTAAAACAACTAAGAATGTTTCCCCCATATATGTATGTGATATACCAAACTTATTGGTAAACCTTTTCGGTAATTTTAAAAAAAAAAGGCAAATAATTTGATTGTAAAAATATACTACCAATCATCACCTGGAGAGAAAAAAAAGAAGGAACGGTCTCTACATAGGATAGATAGTACTTGAAGTCTGATCAAGTTTGTTCTTCCAATCCATATCTCTGGACCAGTTAGAGTCCCCATATATGGGTTGAACAGAAAAAAAGGAGTTTGAAAACTTAATACTTGCACCCTACGGAGAGTGCGTATATTTGCTAGTAAAGACAATCAAGAAAGTGATACAAAAGAATCAATGTATAATAGCAAAATGAACACGAAAAATTTTTTTTTTCATAAAACAATAATTTTGGGAGGATATGTGCTTAATTGAAGTCGTACCTAATTTTGAAAATTAATTAGTTAATAACTAATGAATTTTTAGGCGGGCATATATGTTCAAATGTAAGGCTAAACGAATCGAGAAAATGTCAATCCCTGAATGTACATTTCGACCCATTAGGTCTCATCAGGTCGAAATGTACATTCAGGGATTGACATTTTCTCGATTCGTTTAGCCTTACATTTGAACATATATGCCCGCCTAAAAATTCATTAATTATTAACTAATTAATTTTCAAAATTAGGTACGACTTCAATTAAGCACATACCCTCCAAAAATTGTCGGCTTAAAGCCATATAAAAATAAACACATTTGTTTGTTTACTTAACCTCATAAAACAATAAGTAAAAAAAGTAAAGTCAGTGGAGCGGCCTGTTGTCGGTATCAGCTTAACAGTGAGGGAGTCTATCCTCTTTTCGCTTGCGCTAAACCAGGGAGATTTTTTTTTATTTTTTTTTTTTTTTGCTGAGGTGGAACACAATGCCTACCGTTAGCTCCCTGTTTAGATCGGCTGGAACTCTGAAGAATCCTGGAGGCCCGCGGAGAATTATTTTCACTCAAACTTCAGTGAATGTCCATCAGCTAATGCTGGTAGGAAAAGCACGCAAGGAGTGAATAATAATAATAATAATAATAATAATAATAATAATAATAATAATAAAGAACTCAGACAGATTGACCAAAGGACGAGAAAATTAATGACCATGCACAAGGCTCTCCACTCTAGAGATGATAGAGAAAGATTATATTTGTCAAGAAAGGAAGGAGGAAGAGGACTTGCCAACATAGAGGAATGCGTAGAAACCACAATCCAACAACTTGAAGATTACACAAGAAAGAGCAAAGACAAACTACTTATGGCGGCCAACAATAGTAGAAACGACAGATGGACAAACAGAAAAACGACAAAGACTAAAAAACAAAAATGGGAAGAAAAACAATTATATGGACGCTTCAAACGACAAATAGAAGAGGTTGCACATGGAAAGACTTGGACATGGTTAAGAAAGGGAAACCTCAAAAGAGAAACGGAATCACTTATAATTGCTGCACAAAATAATGCCATAAGGACAAACTACATCAAAGCGAAAATTGATAAGACCCAACAAATAGTAAATGTAGACTTTGCGGTAATAGAGATGAGACTGTAAACCATATACTCTGCGAATGTAGCAAACTAGCACAACGAGAATACAAAACTAGACACGACTGGGTTGGGAAGGTGATCCACTGGGAATTATACAAAAAATTAAATTTTGACCATACAACAAAATGGTATATGCATAAACCAGAATCTGTTCTTGAGAACGAAACGAATAAAATTCTCTGGGACTTTGAAATAAAAACGGATCACCTTATCCCAGCAAGAAGACCAGACCTAGTGTTGATTAACAAAAGAGAAAGAACTTGCCAACTGGTGGATTTTGCAGTGCCAGAAGATCACAGGGTGAAGCTAAAGGAAAATGAAAAAATGGACAAATATCTGGACCTTGCCAGAGAACTGAAAAAGTTATGGAATATGAAAGTGAAGGTGATACCCATTGTAGTTGGTGCACTTGGAACAGTCCCAAAAGGATTGGAAAAGGGTTTGGAAAATTTGGAAATCAGAGGAAGAATTGAAACGATTCAGAACACTGTACTGCTGCAATCTGCCAGAATACTCAGAAGAGTCCTGGAGACCTGAGGAGACTCGCTGTCACTCAGACTCCAGTGAAAGACCATCAGCTAATGCTGATGTGAAAACTCAAAAGGAGTAAATAAATAATAATAATAATAATAATAATAATAATAATAATAAGAGAAGAGAAGAAGAAGAAGAAGAAGAAAGAAGAAGAAGAAGAAGAAGAAGAAGAAGAAGAAGAAGAAGCTTTGGAACATGAAAGTAAAGGTCGTACCAATTATAGTTGGTGCCCTCGGAACGGTCCCCAAGGGTCTGGAAAAGAGTCTGGGTGAAAGGAAATTAGAGGAAGAATCGAAACCATCCAAACTATGGCATTGTTAAAATCGGCTAAAATACTTAAAAGAGTCCGCATAGTCCTGAGGAGACTTGTTGTCTCTCAGTCTCCAGCAAACTACCGGCTAAAGCGGGTGTGAAAAACTGTAATGGATAATAATATAATAATAATAATAATAATAATAATATAATAATAATAATAAAATAAATTTATTTGATATTGTTTTTGTTTTTGTTTTTTTTGTTTATTTTTTTCATTAAATTTCTAATTCAATGAAAAACAATCGAGAAAAAAAATGCGTAAAAAACTCTCGTGTGGGTTTTAAAACCGCCATTTTTTTTTTCATATTCGGTTTTATCGAAGAGATTTTTTTAAAACTAAGATGATTTACCGTTATCTAAACAATATATATATATTCTTTTTTTTTTCTATTTCTTTACATTTTTTTTTTTTCTATTTGAAAAAAAATTTTTTTTTTCATATTTGACAGACAAATAAAACGTACGTAAAATAATTCATTCACTTGGTTGCCGGTCTGATAAATAGTAATCTATCAAACTAACAAATATTGATAAGCGCAGACAACAGCTTCGTCGAGAACAAATACACTTTGACGCTTTTCCTCTTTGTTTTTTTTGTTTTTTTGTTGTTTTTTTTTATGCTTTTTCTACTTTCATTTTCTTCTTTTATTTAAATATTCTACTTTCACTTTCGCTTTCTACCGATTGCATTTTACTTTTATTATTTCCATTTTGTTTACATTTATTCACCCATCAACTAATTAATTTGTAAGTAATAATAAAGTAACAAAGGAAATAAGATTAGAAAAGGAAATAAGATTAGAAAAGAAAGAAAGAAAGAAAGAAAGAATGAAAGAATGAAATAAAGAAAGAAAGAAAGAAAAGAGGACTACGAGAAGAAAGAAGAGGAATGATAAGAGACAAGAGTGAAAGGAAACAAGAGGAAGAAAGAAAAAAGATAAATGTACGAGGAAGTAAGTAGTCACACAAAACAAAGAAAGAAAGAAAGAAAGAATGAATGAAAGAGAGAAAAAGGAAGAGGAGTACAAACTTACAGTATTTGTATCTTGTTACTTTTAAAATTCAAATTTAGTGTAATTCTTTATCTCTCTCTCTCTCTCTCTCTATATATATATATATATATATATATATATATATAAAGAAAATGGGATTGGAATGAATCCGACAGAATGAAGTAAAATAAGGAGTGAAAGAACAAAACTAAGACAAAAATGTGTAGCATATTTCGCTGGAACGTTAAGTTCCGCTTCCTCAAGCCTTTATGAATAAAGGCTTGAGGAAGCTGAACTTAATGTTCCAGCGAAATATGCTACACATTTTTGTCTTAGTTTTGCTCTTTCATTCCTTATTTTACCATATATATATATATATATATATATATATATATGTGTGTGTGTGTGTGTGTGTTGTGTGTGTGTGTGTGTGTGTGTGTGGCGATTGTCTGCCCCTGTTTGGATGGATGGGGGTCCAGAAGTATCATTTTCCCTTGCTGCCGGTTTTCGCCAGTAGA
>CM042178.1:14144495-14156995 GCA_023376005.1 Doryteuthis pealeii
AAGTAAAAAAAAAAAAAGAGCCATTAGTTAGAACTGGTGTGTACTAGAGTGGATCTGGTAGTAATAAAAATGAAGGGGGGCTTCACATATTCTTGATCTAAAGAAAATGTAACCTTAGGTAGTTTTATTATCATTTGTATTCCTACAGTAAATTATTTCTCTTTCTTTCTTTTCAGGTGAAGGCAAATGGTTTTGAGGACCATATGTCCCAACCATTTCGGGTTCGAGCACACAAAGTAACCCGGATGGACATCATGATGACCAGGGAGGAAAGTGCCTCACGCTCTTTAAATGGTTCATTTCGGGGTAAGGGTTTTATTCATTTATATTTACTAGTACAAAATTTTTAAAAACATCCTCCGGGCGATGTAAAAATAGATTTTTGAAACATAATGCCTGAGGGGTGGGAGTAAAAAATTCAATGTTAGCGAGTTTGTACCCTAAGTAAATAAAATCATCAAATTCATTAAAGGATTAAAAAACAATGAGGACTGTCTAATGTTGCATGTTCAAATTTTGAGTGTATTTATTCTATGTTATGACGATTTGGGGTAATGTGACATAAGCAGTGACGTAATTTTTGTTACAGACAAAAACCGGAAGCGAATCTCCATTATTAATAGATGACGTTAAACTCTATCTGATGGTGAAGTTCCAATTCTGGAGCACGGCGGAATGTGCAGTGTCACTTCATCTCCATTACTCCCAGGTCCACTCTGATCCGGAGTGGTAGTACCTGTTAGGGTCTCATCTATGGATTAAATAGAATAAAATGAGTTTAAAAATGTGTTTAAAAAATCAGTTTTGCCTGGGAACCACAACGTTCCTGGTTCAATACCGGCCCTCGCCAACTCAACGTATGAGTAGCACAGGGATCTGTGCGGTAAAGTGATGAGCTGATGGTAGGTGTGGCGCTCCACCTCAGACGCTAGATTAACAATCTCCTTGATCTAGCGCTACTGAAAATATGATAACCTCCCTCACTGTCTGGCTGATACCGACTTTAAGCCACCGATCAAGAATAAATAAAAAACCTCTTCGACATAAAATAACCCAAAAAGGTTTGATATACCGTAAAATCTAACCAACCAACCAACCAGGTTCGTTGGGTGTGTAACAGGGGCTCTAATTTTAACTGTTTACATTGTGTCAACTGGAAGTGTAAGATTTATCTAAAATGTCATAAGGATCTTTTTTCAAAGACAGGTGTTTAACAACTATCAACTATCTCGGCCTTCAAGAACTTTATATCAAAACTTTATATATACAGTGCAACCTCAGTTCTCGAAAAGATTAAGATAATCCAATTCAGTAAAAAGTATTATTTTATTGATTATTGATTATTGATTATTTATTTCAGTCATGTATCGAATTTAAGATATTCGTCAATATCTGTGAAATTGAATGATTGTCAAATGAACGAATTTCTATTATTCTAAAGTATTTTTTGAAAAAAATGTTTGTCTGAAATATTAATTGAAACATAATGTGTTTTTAATAGATAGATAGATAGATAGATAGAATATTACTAAATTTTAGTAAAACACAAAACTCGCGTTATTAAAGCATCAGTATGTAAGCATATCGTTATACCGAATTAGATGTAGTGATAAGTGGGCTTTATACAAAATGTATTAATAATTATTTCAAGTTTATTCTTAACTGACAAGACTTTTCTTTTGGGTTTCTTTCCAGAATTCTATGTTTCTTTGGGCGACATCATTTTAAGCAGTTACTAATTTTGACTTTTAAGTTAATGAATTGAAATCTTCATGTACTGTTGCAAAATTTCGGACGACCGAACGGTTGGTTGAATCTACCCAAGCAGCACGAGTTAGCATCAGTCGTTATCTTGAATGAGTATCTGATAGCGTTTTGTTCAAATTCTTCGCTTCGTTTGTATTTACTCTCTATTTTACGGCTACCTTAACCCTTATTTCTGGTGTAACGAATCCTGCGTAGGAGGCCGCGAGCGGAGATAACAAAAACGTTCAAAAGTTTGTGGGGACAGAAAGTCTGGAAATCACAGACTTTTTTTTATTTCTGTCGCCACCAAGTTCTTTGATCTGGTTGCCCGGACGGAGTGGTGACCTCTTAATGACCGTGGAAGAAATAGAAGCAATAGAAGCTTTGGAATGTCCGATAATGTTCTGGAAGATTCCACAACGGTCTGAGAAAAATCTAGAACATTCCTTTTCTAGAAAAATCTCTTGGAAAAATTATATATAGAGAGGCCTAGCCTGGATTGAGGACATGTTAGTTGGCCAGGAGAATTGACGAGTGACGCACGTGGTTGGGGTCACAAATTGGGGAAAAATATCTGATGTCGCTAAGTTGCAGAAAAGGCCCGCTTGACATTTTACTGACTAGACAAAATTAAAAACACTAGTTATTAATGAAGCCGACTTTAAAAGCACTACCTATTAATGAAGCCGACTCCCCTCTTTCAAATTTATTTCTGAAATTTCTTCTGATAGATCTATTAGAGTTTTTTTCCGTAATAATTAGTGTATGTCTTATATTATATCTATATTAGTCTTAATAATACATTAATGAGTTATGCAATCTATGTCGACATTTCCCCAGTTATTCATCCGACTTATTTGATATTTTTTTCCTATCCGAGAATCTAATTATCACAAACTTTTCTTGTAAACACAAGAAACGTGGATCAGTTAAACTTCGGCAGATATTTTATTTGATCTCTTTAATATTTCCCATTTAATGATAGGTGTTATATTTTGATGCTTTAAGCTCTAAACATAGCTAACTAAGGTTGTTACATTTTTTAGTTTAATATTAGAAAAAGAGTGTGTATGGTTTGTAAACCTAGTTTTAAAATCTGGTTTTGTACAACCCACGTAAAATTTAATAATGTCCGATTTCTGTGTAGTCGTAATCAATTAAATAAATTTATGAGAAGTTTTCGTTATCCTCTTCATTTTACTATGCGAAAGAAAACGTACGAGAGATATTTATGAATGAAAGCCACTAAACAAACAAACGTAAACAGACACTTCCCCGGCCCTAAGTAAGACGTCCGAAACGGCCCGCTGAGATAAAGTTAATTGACTGGAACGAAAAGGCACGCGACCGGACCTCCCTGACCATAAAAAATAGAAAGGAGGTAGAAGAATTCTCTCTTGACTGACAGGCTAGCGACCCTGTGTGCTGTAAAACAAACTATTATGTGTGCTCGGATGAAGAAACAAACCAGCGCATCGTCTCTTATATACAACTTCTATAAGGTTTTAATAGAGCACTGCATATAGTGCGATCTCACTCTGTTCATATCTATCTATCTATCTATCTATCTATCTCACTCTGTTCATATATACATACATATATATATATATATATCACTGTTCATATCTATCTATCTATCGATCTATCTATATCTATCTATCTGTTCATTATCTAGTTAGCTATCTATATATCTGTCTATCTCACTCTGTTCATATCTATCTATCTATCTATCTATCTATTTATCTATCTATCTATCTATCTCACTCTGTTCATATCTATCTATCTATCTATCTATCTATCTCACTCTGTTCATATATATATATATATATATATATATATATATATATATATATATATATATATATATATATATATATATATATCACTCCGTTCATATCTATCAATCTATCTATCTATTGATCTATCTATCTATCTATATCTATCCATCTATTCATATTTATCTAGTTCGCTATCTATATATCTGTCTATCTATGTATCTATCTATCGATCTATCCATATATCTGTCTATCTCACTGTTCATATCTATCTATCTATCTATCTATCTATCTATCTATGTCACTGTTCATATATATATATATATATATATATATATATATATATATTATATATATATATCACTCTGTTCATATCTATCTATCAATCTAGCTATCTATCGATCTATCTATCTATCTATATCTATCCATCTATTCATATCTATCTAGTTAGCTATCTATATATCTGTCTATCTATGTATCTATCTATCTATTTATCTATCTATGTATCTGTCTATCTCACTCTGTACGTATCTATCTATCAATCTATATATCTATCTATCTCCCTATGTTCATTTCTATGTATCTATCTCACTCTGTTCATATCTATCTATCTATCTATCTATCTATCTATCTCAATCTGTTCATATCTATCTATCTCACTCGATTCATATCTATGTCTCTATCTCATTCTGTTCATATCTATCTATCTATCTATCTATCTATCTCACTCTGTCTATCTATCTATCTACTCTGTTCATATCTATCTATCTAAAAAAAAAAAAACAGCCGTGTCAAAAGTCAAAGATCTTTCTTGGTTGCAACCAAAAAGAACATTAAATCTTTTTGCCTGTCACAATAGATGATTAACAAAGCGCGGGATTTATTGACTTGAGAACCAATTTTCGCGCGAATCCAGATTGACCGTAATTGCCGAGCTGAGAGCCTCGGGCTTCTCCAGTTAATAATTATTACACCGGTAGGGTTCCATACTCAAGGGATTCAGAGGGGAAGAGATTGCTAAAAATGTGAGGGCGGTGTCATCAGGTAAGGTTCTCAGTGAATAGAAGACTCGTAAATGTAGTCATAGCGCAGAATTGGACAGAGAAATAAAGGATATATATATATATATATATATATATATATATATATATATATATATATATATAATATATATATACGGCTAAATAACTTCTACCTTCGCTGCCTTAGACGTATACTGGGCATTACCTGGAGGGACAGGATCACTAACCCAGCAATTCTAGTGAGAGCTCAACTCTCCAGCTACTGAGGCAATGTCGTCTCCGATGGCTGGGTCATGTACGTCGGATGGATCAGTACTACTGTATGGCTGTACTACATGAACCCTGACGAAGTGCCTAAATAATAAACTAGATGAGAGCTGCACTAGAATTGTTTGAAACCACGTTGCGCTCGTTATTGGCCGAGTTTATTTGTCATGATTATTTTGAATAATATCAAATTTTATACGATATACGCATTGTAATAATAATTGCCTGTTTATAATGTTTTGCCCGTGTGCTGATTATGTAGCATTACTAGCTATTTTTAGTAGACAAATTCGCGCCCTAATCGGTTAAGTTCAGAACTTCTTACGTACCCCTGTTCCAATCCTATGAATATTTAGATGGTTAGAAATAGAATAAAATAATATTTCAAAATATGTCTTTTGTATGTGTTTTCATCCATTGCATTTTTTACCGCGAATTGAATAACAAATCAAACGGAAACATTTAACGATAACTCAAAATTTTGTATTAATACTTTCATTTTAGAATGACCTTTTTTTAATCCGGTCATGGGCCGGGTACGTTTGCTAGTATATATATATATATATATATATATATATATATATATATATATATATATATAAAATGGGTATAAGAGATAATCCTACTCGAGTTTAAATTTGCTCTACTTCGTATTGAGCACTTTGTATTTGTTATATCGCAGACTTACCCCTGAATTTTGCACCTCCCAACCATTGTGCCCATATTCACTGGTATATATATATATATATATATATATATATATATATATATATATATATATATATATATATATATATATATATATATGCAATCCATCAATTAAGCGCTTTTCGCAAAAACACACATGTACGAACCGAATCACTGCTGCATGGCCAAGAGAAGGCATGATGATGATGATGAGAGGATGATGATGATGAGGATGATGATGATGAGGATGATGATGGTGGAATTCGCCATAGAGATATATAGAGACCAGAAAGATTTTTATTTCTTTCCTTCTTTTCATCTTTTCATTATGTTCGATTGAAACAGATTAGCGTTATCGCCCCCTCTCTCAATCTTTCCCCTAGTTTCTTTCTTTCTTTCTTTCTTTCTTTCTTTCTTTCTTTATCTATATTATTTATTTATTGTTATATTTTTTCTGTGTCGCATGTCCTTTTCTCCCCTTTCTTTCGTTATAATAAAAACGTAATGGTCCATTATGTAGCTGACGTGACGACACTCATAAGAAATAAGAATTTGGCGGATAAGCGACACCAGATACTCAGGATTTGCAACGGTTTTAACCAGTTTTAACGGTCTGAAGATTTCGAAACAAGCGTATTTGGAAACTAAATTTGGAAAGATGCAGTTAAAAATGTTCAATTTCAGCATGTAACTCCAGAACATTTAGAAGACAACATTAGTTGAAATAAATGAATACGCTTATATCATTTGAATTTTTCGGACTGTTGTCCTCATCTTTATTGTGCTGATGTGCCCGCCGACCTTTTTCAAGTGTTTCTTGTCGAACTCGGAAATCTGACTAAAGGAAATTGATTGAATATAAGTAATTTTTATAAAGGAAAGTTGGATTGTTTTTTTTAGTGTTCTTAATAATAATAATAATAAATCTAAAGAAGAAGAAGAAGAAGAAGAAGAAGAAGAAGAAGAAGAAGAAGAAGAAGAAGAAGAAGAACTGATGATTAATAATTATAAGTTGATGATGATGATGATGATGATGTTGATTTATTCTTCCCTTCCTTATCCGGGGAAAATGGTGTTTGTTTGTTTGATTGTACTTTTTTTTTCTTTTCCCACGAAAAGAGAAAGGACCACTCACGATCCAATTATTTGAATTTTAATTGAAGCAAAAAATATAAATAAATAAATAATTTTTTTTTTTTTTAAATACAAAAAACAAGATAACTTAAGTTTTTCTCTCACTTTTGCTGTTCGAGAAACGGAAATTTCGACAGTTTTGTTTTTGTTTATTTTTGTTTTGTCTCTCCTTAGACATTCTTTTAATTATATCGTCGTAAGCTAAATGCTGAGAAATCTTTAAAAATCGATATCTATCTCATTCTCTTCATATCTATCTATCTATGTATCTCCTTTTCTCTCTCTCTCTCTCTCTCTCTCTCTCTCTCTCTCTCTCTCTCTCTCTCTCTCTCTCTGTGTGTATATATACACACACATATATATACGTATATCTATCTATCTATCTATCTATATATATATATATATATACATATATATATATATGCGTGTGTGTGTGTGTGTGTATGTATATATATATATATATATGTATGTGTGTGGGTGTGTGTGGGTGTATATTTATATATATGCATGTATATCTGTATATATATGTATATGTTGAAAGGAAAAATAAACAAAGGAAAGAAAATGCTGAATGGATAAAATAGATTTTATTTTACTTTACTAACACGTGTTTCGACCAGGAGTTAGTTCATGTATACATGTATTCTATTTATTATTATTTTAAATATAAAATAAATTATCAAAAAAATAAATCTATTATTATAAATATAGAATAAAACAATAATAATAGAAAACTACAAAATCTTTAAGTATACAAAGAATAATGGTCAGAGTAAAATGTTTGCAAAAAGTGGTGAAAATACGGAGAATTTTTGGAATATTTCAAACAGGGCTAATAGTCATTAATAATATGAATATATATATATATATATATATATATATATATATATATATATATATATATATATATATATATATATAACTGAAACATAGTCTGATGTTCTAAGATGAATCATTGTGATCATTCCATAATTCTTTTGAACGAATATCTTAATCTTTGTTGTGTGGACTCTAGGGTTTCGAGAGCGGTATTCTCTTCTTCGTTATAGTATCCGTTATTAAGTCGCTGGTTCGATAACGCCCCTCGACAACTCAGCGTATGATTAGCAAAGGGATCTGTGCGGTAAAGTGAGGAGCTGATGGTAAGTGTGGCACTCCACCTCAGATGCAAAAACAATCTCATTGGTCTAGCGCTAGTGAAAAGGGGATAGACTCCTTCGCTGTTTGGTTGAAATGGCCGATTTAGCTCAATCGGTAGAGCGTCCCTTTTTCTTGTTAATTAACACTAGCTCTGGTTATTCTCTTAATGTTAACATTCTCTTCTATAAAAACAAATGTATGATGCACTAATGTTCAAATAAAAGACTGACGAAGTCCTGATCAAGGCAAGACGAAATATATCACCTACAGTTACTTGCTTGAGTTGTTCTTTTCTCCACATATTCCCGCTATTCTTTACCATATATATATATATATATATATATATATATATATATATATATATATATAATTTAATATACCAAGCGTGTTGGTAGATCCTTGCGGAGAGAAAAAACCCAGCAGAAAGTTTGTTTGTAAAAAATATACTACCAAACATTAACCAGGAAGAAAAAAATTTTTGAAAAAAAGAAAGGACCAAGATATTCGTACCAACAAAAAATAATCTATTGGTACAGTATTTGGCCAAAAGAAAAAACAATTTATATGTATATATATATGTATATAAGATATATATATATTCATATAACCGCTAGGAGAAGCTAATATGTAAACAGTGCTCGATACCTAAGTAGAGCCAAGTAATAAAGATAATCAAATGAGTTAGACGAACCTACTATTAGTTTCGCATAAAGCTCTTCAGGGCTAAAATCTGACTAAAGAAGAAAAAGGAGCAAGACAAATAAATACTACTAACCACAGTAATCATTTAAATTAGCAAAACCAGACTAACCAATAAAAACACACACACACATATATATATATGTGTGTGTGTGTGTGTGTGTGTGTGTGTGTGTGTATGTATATGTATATGTATCTAATATATAAAGGGGAGAATTTGGTATGTACGTGTCGACGCATAACTCCAAAACGGAAAGTCACTCAGATTTAAAATCTTGCATACACATTGATATCGTTCTAACTAAGAAACACTCCAAATTTGGTTATTGCTTTTTACTGATTAAGGGATATGATTAATTAATTAAACCAAAATCAAACGAAATCTATAAAATAGCTGCTACTGCTTATCAGCAGCTACATTCCAGCTACAATCAGCAGGCGAACCCCACCCTGTTGCCTCTTTGCCTATGTCCGCTTTATTTCTACTGGGGTGTTGTAAAAAAGAAAAATGAAAGCCTTTTTATCAATATTTTTACGAATACTTTCATATTTCTTAGATTAAAATATATCAGCGAATCAAATTTGAATTAATATGCGAATTAGCAATTACAAAAACTGAATGTAAAATAGTCTTACACACGAAAAAGTTTTTGAAAAAATATCCTTCAAGCGATTAAAAAAGGAGGGATTCTTAGAATAATATGATTAAATATATCCAGTGAAACCCAAAACGCTTTTGAAAGAAGAATAACGGTCCATCTATTTTCTCGCCTATTTACGGTTCAGTCCTCTTTAAGATATCCATATAGTTCGAAAGAGAGTGAAATAATCTCTCTAAATATGTAATTTGATTGAGTTTTTATCAATGGAATTATTTTTTACAGCGAGTTAAAAAATTATATTTTGCTTCAGTCAGCCTAGATTTTATTTATCGCATATTTCTGTTTCTATCTTAAAAATATTTATTTCGTTAGAAAAAAAATCTTTCTAAATATGTAATTAGTATGTCTTTTCATTCATTGAATTTGTTTACAGCGAATTAATTAATAAATCAAACGAAAACATATAGTGACAAATCGACTCTGTTTTATAAATTCCCGTCGGTCGTTCGTCAACTGCAAACAAAACCTTTTTTTTTATTTTTCATAATCGCGTTAATTTATTGATTTTAATATTAGAAATACAAATAAAATCATGATACTAATGTAGAATAGTGTGCAAGAGATAATACCATTAGATTACCTAATACATTTCACGGAAATACCTGAAAACTCAAATTGTTATCAAATTTATGATATAGTATAATTTTTATAGTATATTCGATCGGCTATGTTTTGAATTAATAATATTATTTTTTTAAAAGATTATTTATCGTTTTACATAAATTTGATTACTTTATTTAATTTTTTTTTTTTTTTTCTTTTCAAATATTAATTTGAAGTTTAGCAAATCATGTCATTTATATTTTATTTTTAAAATATAGTTAATCATTGAATTAAAATTCCTTACTATATCATTATGTGATGGGCTAAACTTGCAAATCGGTCGGAAAATTACGTTGACCCAGAAAAAACAGAACCAATAAATTTTGTAATAAAACTGTTGATTTTAACTTGAGGGTTTGGGTTTGGGGTTTAGGATTAGTTTAATGAGAAAATAAATAAATAAATAATCTATCAGTTTGTAAATAAAATTCTTAAAAGTTATTTATTTTTTGAGTTTTCAGGGGTGCTCATTTCACCATATAAGTTTATAGTAAATCGAGCCCCCATATCGGAACCGCTCTCCCTTATCATTAAGTCGGCCCAGAAAAAACAGAACCCACAAATTTTGTAATAAAACTGTTAATTTTAACTATGGGGATCTAGGGTTTAGGGTTAGGGTTGGGGTTTAGGGTTAGTTTAATCGGAAAATAAATAATTTGGGTTCTGTTTTTTCTGGGTTACCCTGTATACCGTTGACCCAGAAAAACAGAACCCACAAACTGTTAATTTTAACTAGGGGGGTAGGGTTAGGGGTTAGGGTTAGGGTTTGGAGTTGGGGTTTAAGGTTAGTTTAATGGGAAATTAAATAAATAATTTGGGTTAGGGTTAGAATATTTAAATATGTATTTTGGTAAATCTGTATGTCTTTTCTAGGAGTCGTAAGGGATTTCCGTTCGAGCAGTTCCGATATGGGAGATCGATTTACTATAAACTGATAAGAGGAAATGAGCACCCATGAAAACTCAAAAAATAAAGAACTTTTAAGATTTTTTTTTACAATTTTTTTTTCTATAAAGATAATATTCAGAATAACTTTTTTTTTTAATTAATATTTTTTTTAGTAAAAAAAAAAAACTGAATTCTGAATTCTACCTAAAAAAAATGTCAATATTATGATATAAATTATTTCAAAACAGTCAAAAATTCAGGATTGCATTTAAAAAAATATTTTCAATGTTTAAAAAAAATCCCTAAAATAAACACTGTAATACATAAATTTTCGGTGATGTTTTTTTAATTTTATTTTTATGAAAACTTCCTGGTGTTCATAAAAATGTTTTCTTCCGGTCATGGACCGGGTACTTTAGCTAGTATATATATATATATATATATATATATATATATATATATATATATATATATGTATGTATATATATATATGTGTGTGTATGCATATATCTCTCTCTATATATATATCTATGTATATACATATATTCATATATCTCTATAAATATTCGTAATATATATATATATATATATATATATATATATATATATATATATATATATATATACAGAGAGAGCGGGGAAGAGAGATTTCTATATATGTATATATATATATAGATAGATACAGACATGTATACATGAATATATGTATGTATATATATGTATATATATACATGTATATATGCATATATATATATATATAGGTATACATATATATGTGTGTGTTTATAATGTCCTAGACATTGCTTGCCAAATTACAATCTGGTCAGTTTACCGCTGCTGACGGATGTTCAACATAGCGGTAAAGAAATAATTAAATATAAAGCAACAACAATTAAAAAACGCAACAATAAATACCATGCCCAGGATTTCCGTGTAAATATATCCTGTTGGAACATAAGAAGAATGCAAGACACAGCAAAAAGTAACCATTCTGCTAGACGTTCTGCGATTCTCGCTAGGGAGTTCAGTAGACGTTCTCTAGATATCATTGCGCTGTCTGAAGTTCGGCTCCCAGATGAGAGTAGTCGGAATGAGATGGGTTATAACTTCTTCTGGAGGGGTATACCTAATGAAGCAAAGCAAGAGTCCGGGTTGGCTTTGCAATTAAGACTGATGAAGTCCTTCTCAAGGCAAGACGAAATATATCACCTACATTTACTTGCTTGAGTTGTTCTTTTCTCCACATATTCCCTCTATTCTTTACCACATATAGCTAACCCAGAGGCTAGATGAGTTTCCGCAAGGTGTGTCTGACCGAATTATGGTGTTGCGCTTTCATCTCAACAATGGCCGATATGCCTCTCTTGTCAGTGTCTATGCCCCCACCTTGAATTCTGCTAGCGAAGTTATCGAACACTTCTATTCTGAGCCCAGAGTAACCATCAGATAAATGCCTAGGAATGACAAACTTGTCATTCTTGCTGATTTTAATGCCAGGGTAGGTAATGACCGCATCCCATGGAGGGCTCTTCTGGGGAGACATGGAATGGGGAAAATGCAACAGCAATGGATTACGTCTTCTATGATTGTGTGACGAATTTGATCTTGTCATTGGCAATTCCGAATTCCAACACAAAAACAAACTTAAAGGGACCTGGATGCATCCAAGATCGAGAAATTGACACGTGATTGACTATGTCATTGTTCGTTCCCGTGATCGTCAGGATATTCTTGATATCAGTCTTGAGAGGAATTGAGTACTGGACTGACCATCGTCTATTGAGGGCGAATTTTAAGATGAAACTTAAAACAAAAAGTAAACATCTGGTCAGTCGTCTGTCTACCAAAGCGCATAAACGTCTCAAAATTTATTTTTA
>CM042178.1:14161995-14186995 GCA_023376005.1 Doryteuthis pealeii
TCTATCTATCTATCTATCTATCTCAGACTCTTCAGTATCTATCTATCTATCTTTCTATCTATCTCAGATTCTTCAGTATCTATCTATCTATCTCAGACTCTTCAGTATCTATCTATCTATCTATCTATCTATCTCAGACTCTTCAGTATCTATCTATCTATTTATCTATCTATCTCAGACTCTTCAGTATCTATCTATCTATCTATCTATCTATCATCTATCTCAGACTCTTCAGTATCTATCTATCTATCTATTTCAGTCTCTTCAGTACCTATCTATCTATCTATCTATCTATCTTTCTCAGACTCTTCAGTATCTATCTATCTATCTATCTATCTATCTATCTATCTCAGTCTCTTCAGTATCTATCTATCTATCTATCTCAGACTCTTCAGTATCTATCTATCTATCTATCTATCTATCTCAGTATCTATCTATCTATCTCAGCTCTTCAGTATCTATCTATCTATCTATCTATCTATCTCAGACTATTCAGTATCTATCTATCTATCTATTTATCTATCTCAGACTCTTCAGTATCTATCTATCTCAGACTCTTCAGTATCTATTTATCTATCTATCTCAGACTCTTCAGTATCTATCTATCTATCTATCTATCTCAGACTCTTCAGTATCTATCTATCTATCTATCTATCTATCTATCTCAGACTCTTCAGTATATCTATCTATCTATCTTTCTTTCTTTCTTTCTCAGACTCTTCAGTATCTATCTATCTATCTATCTATCTTTCTCAGACTATTCAGTATCTATCTATTTATTTATCTATCTATCTCAGACTCTTCAGTATCTATCTATCTATCTATCTATATATCTATCTATCTCAGACTCTTCAGTATCTATCTATCTATCTATCTATTTCAGACTCTTCAGTATCTATCTATCTATCTATCTATCTCAGACTCTTCAGTATCTATCTATCTATCTATCTCAGACTTCGGTATCTATCTATCTATCTATCTATCTATCTATCTATCTATCTCAGACTCTTCAGTATCTATCTATCTATCTATCTATCAATCTATCTCTCAGATCTTCAGTATCTATCTATCTATCTATCTATCTTTCTCAGCCTCTTCAGTATCTATCTATCTATCTATCTATCTTTCTCAGACTCTTCAGTATCTATCTATCTATCTATCTATCTTTCTCAGACTCTTCAGTATCTATCTATCTATCTATCTATCTATCTTTCTCAGCCTCTTCAGTATCTATCTATCTATCTATCTATCTTTCTCAGACTCTTCAGTATCTATCTATCTATCTATCTATCTATCTCAGACTCTTCAGTATCTATCTATCTATCTATCTATCTTCTCAGCCTCTTCAGTATCTATCTATCTATCTATCTATCTTTCTCAGACTCTTCAGATCTATCTATCTATCTCTCAGTATCTATCTATCTATTTATCTATCTATCTATCTATCTCAGACTCTTCAGTATCTATCTATCTATCTTTCTCAGCCTCTTCAGTATCTATCTATCTATCTATCTATCTTTCTCAGACTCTTCAGTATATATCTATCTATCTATCTCTCTCAGACTCTTCAGTATCTATCTATCTATTTATCTATCTATCTATCTCAGACTCTTCAGTATTTATCTTTCTATCTTTCTCAGACTCTTCAGTATCTATCTATCTATCTATCTATCTATCTATCTATCAATCTATCTTTCTCAGACTCTTCAGTATCTATCTATCTATCTATCTTTCTCAGCCTCTTCAGTATCTATCTATCTATCGATCTATCTATCTATCTTTCTCAGACTCTTCAGTATCTATCTATCTATCTATCTATCTATCTATCTCAGACTCTTCAGTATCTATCTATCTATTTATCTATCTATCTTTCTCAGACTCTTCAGTATCTATCTATCTATTTATCTATCTATCTATCTCAGACTCTTCAGTATCTATCTATCTATCTATCTATCTTAACAGAAATAAAGTTAACCAACAGTAACGATTCAATAAGACTGTTGTGAAGGAAAGGTACAAGGCAAATATAAGGTTTATATTTGGGTTAACAGTTTATTCTGGGTTAGTATTAATGTGTTAGAGTGTATACATTTCTTTTGTAAATGTCTTTAAGAGTAGTGTAATTGTCTTTCAGTGTTGCCAGAGGATTTTCTCCTGGCGGTGATATATTTATAGGTAATACAAGGAGTTTTAAATACACTTATCTTGATTATATTAATCTTTGCAATGTCTCTACGTTGTCCGGTAAAGTCGCTGTGTTTCAGTTGTTCTGCTAGTTTCAGCTAATACTGCACCCTTTGCCTGTCGGGCCTGTTCTATCGAGTCATTGTTGACGTGTTTCTCACGGGTGCCGACTTGGGTCTTACCCTCGTTCCTGCCGTATCTATTCTGCTGATTCAGGGTTCTATCCCCTGTCCCCTATTGTCCGTACATCCGGGTGGGCAGATAACCCAGTTTCCAACAATCTATCTATATCAGTCTCTTCAGTATCTATCTATCTATCTATCTATCTATCTCAGAATCTTCAGTATCTATCTATCTCAGACTCTTCGGTACCTACCTATCTATCTATCTATCTCAGTCTCTTCAGTATCTATCTATCTATCTATCGATCTATCTATCTATCTATCTTTCTCAGACTCTTCAGTATCTTTCTATCTATCTATCTATCTAACTCAGTCTCTTCAGTATCTATCTATCTATCTATCTATCTATCTATCTATCTATCTATCTATCTCAGTCTCTTCAGTATCTATCTATCTATCTATCTATCTTTCTCAGACTCTTCAGTATCTATCTATCTATCTTTCTCAGACTCTTCAGTATCTATCTATCTATCTATCTCAGAATATTATGGGACAGGTATAGTAAATCTTAGCCACACCTGTCCCATATTTGGCTACACCTGTCCTACAGCTACACCTGTCCTATTAGCTACACCTGTCCCATGTTACATTTGGTGTATGAAATTAATATGCAAATATCAAATATTATGGGACAGACAAATTTTGGCTACTCCTCTCTCATAATGTCTTTTTTAAAGGGAAACCTCGATTATCTATCTATCCACCTATATTTCTATCTATCTCAGCCTATGCATATCTATCTGTCTCTCTATCTATTTACCTATCCATCTATCTACCTATCTATCTGTCTATCTATCTATTTATCTACCTCTCTGTTTATCTATCTATCTATCTGCCTTTCTATTTATCAATGTCTGTCTATCTGTCTATCTATCTATATATATGTCTGTCTGTCCGTCTCTCTATATCTCTATCTATCTACGTGTGAATCAATCAATCAATCAATCAATCTGCCTGTCTATCTATCTATCTATCTAACTATTTATCTATCTGCTTGTCTGTCAGTATATATATATATATATATATATATATATATATATATATATATATATATATATATATATATTTCTGTTAATCTGTCTGTCTATCTATCCATTTATCTATCCGTCTATCTATCTCTCTAATGAGTCTATCTATCATGGTCTGTTCATATCTATCTATCTATCCGTGTATCTATCTATCCATCTGTCAATCTGATTGTCTATCTATATATCTATATCTATGTCTATCTATTTGCCTTTCGGAGCTTTTGAATGTCCTGGTCTATTCCTAACTGTCTATCTATTTATCTATCTATCTACATCATTCTGATATTATATATATTAGACATGACCACGATTGTTTGGGTCTAATCAGTATCCGACTGTCTAGAGCGAAATATTTAATATTTGTGTCCATTAATTCTACTAGTAAATATATGCACCCTCCGGGTGCAAGTATTTAGGTTTTGATGTAATAAAATATTATATCAAATTATAAACTATTTAGAAAATGATAAACTGAGGGGGTATAATCGAAAAATAGAACAGCTTTAAATCTAACTCTTCCATCATTTTCCATCACTCCCGTCTTTCATTTTTTTCTAATTTATCTATTTAGTTAGATTATGAAGTATTTCATAAAATTACAGTTCTTTCGTCTTGTTTGGGGATTTCTTGTAAGATTTATCTCCGAGATTTTTACTCAGATTCGTTAAAAGAAAACCAAACAATTAGAAATCAATAATACTAAGTATATATTTATTAAAATCAAATTCTTAATATCAATATGCAAATTAGCCTTCTCGTTCACACTGTAAACTGCTATTTTGTTGAATATATAAATATACTTGCATGTTATTAGTATGTAGATTAATCCAACAGTATTAATAAGGTATAACAATTTTATCACTCATTCAGGTTTAAATAAAAAATAAATTCCTGGTGAACGTGACGTCAATAGCTAAGGGAATTGTGACTTGAGTAGTGATTTAGTTTCGGTTACAGATAGACAAACACACAATCTCCATTATAATAAGATATTAACCATTCTTACTGTGTTAATGTATTAGAAATACATTAACGAGAAGATTGCGAGTGGTTGTAATAATAGTTTATTATTACAATAAATACAAATAACAAAAATGGCTCTCGGCCGGCAAGGTAAAAAGTATCTGAGCGTAAAAGAAGGATTGGTAAAGATTACTTATCTTCTGAAAGAGTTGTAACACGTGTGTTTACATCCGAGAATACGAAACAACGTTCGTGGTTGGAGATCACCTCACATCACATACTGAGCTAATCTTCTGTTGTTCTTTTATACGTATCTCATTTGCATACGTGAGGGATTATCCGGTTACTTCCCTTTACAACATATATATATATATAATATAGTATGAGATGGTCACTGTTTCAGCTTTTGCTGGAATGGTGTACCAAAGGCAGTATTATTGGTAGAGTGCTCAATATAAAATAGAGCTGTTATATAATATAAGATAAATATATAAAGGTTTTACATATCTATTTATTAGGTGACAAAGGAACAATCACAACCATATTGGCTTCATGCGATGCAATCATCAGGTGAAGATGTTTCAAATGTCTATATATAATATAATATATATATATATATATATATATATATATATATATATATATATATATATATCGCATTTGATTTATGTCAGAACACCAATGCTGAATGTTAAACAGTTCTATATAATGTTAGCAACTTCAATGCCTGGCATAAATATACTACACCAAGGTGCACCCTATACGATTCTATCTTTTCCTGGGCAAGTTCTTTGGAGCATACTGTAGTAAACCTTAAATCAAAGGACACACTTTACATTACTGGAAGTGTGTTAACGGATTAAAAAAACAAACTAATACTACATTTCTAGGCCAAAACAGAGGAGAAATTATTCAAGATTCTCGTTGTACTAATATCCCGTGAGGCCATCCGCTATAAACTAATTGGAAACAAAGTCATGAGGAATGGCTAAGATGTTAATCTTTGCTGATCGCTCCTCAACTCTAGACATGAATCAGACTAATGTTTTTCATTCTCTCTCTCTCTCTCTCTCTATATATATATATATATATATATATATATATATTATAAAATGGGTACCAGAGATAACCTACTCAAGTTTCACCATAAGGATCTTCAGGGTTAAATCCACTGAATTAATCGACACCCCGATTAATAGCAGTCGATTTTACGTGTGTGATCATTGAATTAAAGTGTTCGTTACGAGGAACGCTGGTTTTCGATTTAAAAAGTTCTCACACCGGAAGTTGGTTTTTCGTAAGGTTCAAAATGTAAACAAAAATGTGAGTCGATTTGTGTTAATGTTTTTACTAGAATACGGCTGTCTAATAACCTTTCCCTTTATAAATATATATATATATATGTGTGTGTGTGTGTGTGTGTGTGTGTGTAAGTTGAAAATGTAAGCCAATCCGACGGTATGTTGAAATGAAAAGTAAAGGAAATAAAATGTTGAATGGATAAAATAGGATTTATTTTATTTTATTTTATTTTATTTTACTGACACGTGTTTCGGCCTTCAGCAGAGTAAATACATCAAGGATTTACTCTGCCGAAGGCCTTTATTTCTATTATTGTTATTTTATTTTATTTTATGTTTAAAATAATAATAGATAGAATACATGTATACATAGATAAACTCCTGGCCGAAACACGTGTCAGTAAAATAAAATGAAGCCTATTTTATCCATTCAACATGTTCAATTTGCCTCATTGTTTGGCTGAAGTTTTTTTCAAAATTTTATTTTCAATAAAATTTTGAAAAAGCTTCAGCCAAACAATCAGGTGAAATATCAATTGAATTTAGTTGCTGTGTTGTTATATCCACTTTTTTCCTCTATTTTCAACCACATTTTGTTGGATTTATTCAATCATTGAACTTATCATATATATATATATATATATATATATATATATATATGTGTGTGTGTGTGTGTGTGTGTGTGTGTGTGTGTGTGTGTGTATGTGTGTGTATGCACGTTTCTTTCTCTTTCTTTCTCTTTCGCTTTCTCTCTCTCCATATATATATATATATATATATATATATATATATATATATAGTAATTACTTATAGGTTCATTCTGACATGATAGGGTACCATCTGTGGTTCATATATATATATATGTTTGCAAATTATTTGTATTTGAAATAAATACCTGATATTGGAGGCGCGTAGTGTAATGGTTATCCTCATAAGAAATGGAAAATCCTGGACGCGGCAGTTTGCGTTTCACATAACACTAATAGTATTGGGAAAAGTACGAATACAACCATTCTCCCTCCAGCTATGGGTAAATACTATGACACTCTGATCTCTTTAACCTTTGCTATGGCAACCGATCTAGGAAAAGGAAAACTCTGAATTCAAACCACAAGTGCTCTCTTCTCAACTAATCAAAACATATAATAGTAGGAATAGAAGAAAACAGTTATGGGTCTATCATGGTCTTATTCTATACTAGCAGCGGCTACCCGGCGTCGCCTGGGTAGAGGGTATTTTTTAAAGTTAGTCCTGCAGATCCATTATTACTGAATCATGAGTTGAATCTTCGCAGGATGTCCCATTTAAATCCCTATGTAAAAAAAAATTGACCTTGCATTGATCCAGCTACTTTGAAAAGAAATGTTAATGTCTACTATCTAAAATATTAAATGAAAAAAATCCATGCTGTTATCATTTAAATTTTATTTTTCAATCATCTTCACGAATATAAATAAAATCTCTATTATTTTTGCTCAAAAACTGGTGATATTTAATGTTTATATATATTTACTTTGTCGTTAATTGTTTTATTTTTGAAGTTTTCTCCGGACATACATATACACACAACTGCCTTTTATATATGTATAGATTACCTTCGGACATACATACACACAACTGCCCTTTATATATGTATAGGTGATCTCATCAGCACCCTACCTTATACTTGACGTCATTAGTTGATGTCATTACTTTGTTATACTTTGTGGTAGACGTAATGACTATGTTATAATTTCTGATAGACGTTATACTTTGTGGTAGACGTTATGACTTTGTTATAATTATTTTTCCACTATTACTAAAGCTCTATGATCATGATATATTGAACGCATTCGGATAAATTAATAAGATAATTGCTGAATGATTTTATAGTAAGAGAATAGCAGAATATCTTTATGGTAAAATACCTGCTGAATAGAAGAATGCCTTTACTGTAAATAATTCATTCAAGTGTGTGTACATATATATTAATTAAACAGCATATACATATCAGTTATTGTACAGGGGCTTACAATCTGATCGCATTATCGGGACACCTGCCGTGAGTGTCTAACTCTCTGCCTACCAAATTTCCTTATGACTATACCAAATTGTCTTATGTTTTATACCTGTCTGATGGAATATTTCAAAGTTAAATCTATCTATTTACCTCAGAACTCATTCTATTCAAATAAAGTCCTATTATTATTGTAATCAGATTCCTTCTGCTCAGTTATATTAAACTAACCAAGTATCAAGAATTTTTTTATTTTTTACCTGTATGATGGGATATTTCAAAGTTCATTATCTATTTACCTCAGAACTCATTCTATTCAAATAAAGTCCTATTATTATTGTAATCAGATTCCTTCTGCTCAGTTATATTAAACTAACCAAGTATCAAGAATTTTTTTATTTTTTACCTGTATGATGGGATATTTCAAAGTTCATTATCTATTTACCTCAGAACTCATTCTATTCAAATAAAGTCCTATTATTATTGTAATTAGATTCCTTCTGCTCAGTTATATTAAACTAACCAAGTATCAAGAATTTTTTTATTTTTTACCTGTATGATGGGATATTTCAAAGTTCATTATCTATTTACCTCAGAACTCATTCTATTCAAATAAAGTCCTATTATTATTGTAATCAGATTCCTTCTGCTCAGTTATATTAAACTAACCAAGTATCAAGAATTTTTTTATTTTTTACCTGTATGATGGGATATTTCAAAGTTCATTATCTATTTACCTCAGAACTCATTCTATTCAAATAAAGTCCTATTATTATTGTAATTAGATTCCTTCTGCTCAGTTATATTAAACTAACCAAGTATCAAGAATTTTTTTATTTTTTACCTGTATGATGGGATATTTCAAAGTTCATTATCTATTTACCTCAGAACTCATTCTATTCAAATAAAGTCCTATTATTATTGTAATTAGATTCCTTCTGCTCAGTTATATTAAACTAACCAAGTATCAAGAATTTTTTTTATTTTTTACCTGTATGATGGGATATTTCAAAGTTCATTATCTATTTACCTCAGAACTCATTCTATTCAAATAAAGTCCTATTATTATTGTAATCAGATTCCTTCTTCTCAGTTATATTAAACTAACCAAGTATCAAGAATTTTTTTATTTTTTGCCTGTATGATGGAATATTTCAAAGTTCATTATCTATTTTCCTCAGAACTCATTCTATTCAAATAAAGTCCTATTATTATTGTAATCAGATTCCTTCTGCTCAGTTATATTAAACTAACCTAGTATCAAGAAAATTTGTATTTTTTACCTGTATGATTGGATATTTCAAAGTTCACAATCTATTCACCTCAAAACTCATTCTATTCAAATAAAATCCTATTATTATAGTAATCTAAGTTCTTCTCTTCAGTTATATTAAATATATGATGGGATATTTCAAATAAAGTTCTAGTATTATAAATTAAAAATGAAAATATCGGTCCAAACGAATTGCTTTTAATTATTAATAATTTCTTATTTTTATTAATTCTGTAATTTCTTAATATTTTCAATCATTTTTAAATTCATATATATTATATACTGTATGATATTTTTCCTGTTTAATTTCCTAGGTTTCGAAAAAATAGTACAAATAAACACACACATAACACACACAAACACACATACACACACACACACATATATATATATGATATATATATATATTGTTTGCTGTTAACATCATTTTAAAGCTTCAGTATGTATCTATCATTAACAATGTTTTTTGTTTTTTTTAATAATTAACAATATTTTTCTGATCGTTTATTAGTAATTACTTCCGCCTTTTATTTGCAACAAAACAAGATAGTTGAAACAGTACTTCCGTTTCATACAACAATGGTATAACCGGTGCTTCCGGTTCTCAGTATACCACATCCCTCCCCACTTAGCGTGAAACATCCATAGGTCCCTCCCCGGAACTCTGGCAAGAACTCACATTGCTTATAGGAAGCATTGTCCGACTATCGCACATAGTCACATCATCATTATCTGTAGCGTCTGGAGATTCCTGAACAGCAATTTCCCCAGTTAAGGGGCCAGTACTGGGTTGTTTCCCTTTTGTGTCTGGTTTAATGTTGGTGCGCTGTCTTTCGGGTTTATTCTCAGCATTATTCCTTCTTTGCTCCTCTTTGCGTTTCTGAAAACGTGTTCTCATGCGAGTTCTGGGATGTTCATCTTCCAAGCTGTCACCGGTTGTTGAAAGACTGCTATCTCTGTAGGATGCAGGAAGCTGAGCACAAGATGTTCAGTGCCCTGTAACTGTTTGTTCCCGACTCCCCTGAGGCTGCCTGGATTCTTCTGGACCTCTCACAACAGGTTCTGTTGGAATATTCGCGCGAATATGATCCACATGCCTTTTCCATAATCGACCATCCTCCAATCGCACTCTAAAGGTCAGTGGACCAAGCTGCTCCTCCAAAACTCCGGACAGCCATTTTGGCCTCCCTTGAAAATTCACCACACTAACACTATCTCCAATATGGAACATCCTTTCACTACGATATTTATCCGTTGTTCTTTTAGTATCGTCTATTTTCGTGGTGACTTGGGTAGATAAATCTGGATACACAAGGTCCAGACGAGATCGAGGCTGACGGCCCATTAGTAGCATTGCTGATGATTGACTCGTTGTTGGTTGCGGGAATAACCGTTATCGGGCTAATACATGCAATAATCGTGTTTCCAAATTTCCAGTAACTTTTTAAAGACCACTCTTAATGGTTTGAACTGCAGGCTCAGCAAGTCCATTTGAGGAGGGGTAGTATGGTGCACATCTAACATGCTTAATGCCATTTAGGATACAGAACCTGGAAAATTCCTTACTAGTAAAACTGCTAGCATTGTCAGATACAATCACATGTGGACTCCCATGTGTGGCAAATGTGCGTCTCAACATCCTTTCTGTTTCTGAAGAAGATGGTGATGACACAACATGTGCATCTATATATTTACTGTGGGCATCGACAATCACTAGAATCCACTTGCCCTGGATAGGGCCCGCATAATCCATGTGCACTCTGAACCAAGGCCTTCCTGGCCATTCCCAGGGATGCAATGCACTAGCCTGAGGCATATTTGCACTATCTTGGCACATGGCACAACTCCTCACACATAATTCAATATCTGCGTCCATTTTAGGCCACCAAATGTGACTACGAGCAAGAGACTTCGTCCGTGAAATTCCTGGATGACTCTCATGCAATTCTTTTAGTAACGCCTCTCGAAACTTTGCTGGGATAATCACCCGTGATCCCCATAAAACACAACCCAGTTGTTCCGACAACTCATCCTTCCTGGTTGTGTATGGTTGAAAGTCAAGAGATCCTTTTCCCGGCCATCCATGTAAGATCCATTTACGCACTTGTGATAACACGGGATCTCTTGATGTGTAAAAAGTAACAGTTTTTGACGTGACTGGGGTTAAGTCTAAAGTTGACATGGAGAGTACTACTTCCTCCGGACAAGTTAATGGCGTAAAATGGTCCTCTATAGGTAGCCGACTCAGTCCATATGCATTAGAAATTTTTGAACCCGGTTTGTATTCTAGTTGATAATGATAACTTGCTAGAAACAAGGCCCAACGTTGAACTCTAGCACTTCCTGTTGGTGATATTGCACGGTCCTCTTTAAAAAGCCCAAGCAGTGGTTTATGATCCGTGATGATGGTAAATTCTCGACCATAGATATATTTATGGAATTTAGAAACTCCAAAAATGACTGCCAGTCCTTCACGTTCTATCTGGGCATAATTTCGTTCTGCCTTTGATAATGTCCTGGAGGCAAAATAAATCGGTTTTTCACTCCCGTCTTTCATTATACGCGATAACACTGCCCCCACCCCCACTGGAGATGCATCCACCGTCATGATAAGTTTAAGTTCAGCATTGTAATGAACCAAAACACTAGATGACATTAGCAACCCCTTTGACTGCTTGAAAGCAAAGGCTTCGTCTGGTCCCCATTTCCAGGGAACTCCCTTTTGTAGTAATTTGTACAAGGGAGCTAAAACTGTGCTGATATTGTTTGAGTACCGCCGATAGTAATTAACAAAAGCTAAAAAAAACTACGCAGTTCAGACACATTCTTTGGGGTGGGTGCTTTATGAATTGCATTGACTTTATCTTGCGTTGGGTGGATTCCTTCAGAATCAATCCTATGGCCCAGGTATGAAATTGACGACTTTTTAAATTCACATTTATCGCCTTTAAGTCGGAGACCAGCATCTCGTAATCTCTTTAATACTGCCCGCAGGTTCCTATTATGCTCTTCCATAGTTTGTCCCGAGATTAGGATGTCGTCGAGATAAGCAACTGTCTTTGGTACTCCTTGAATAAGTTGATCTATGATCCTTTGAAAAACTCCTGGCGATGAAGCAATACCAAAAGACAACCGAGTATACATAAAAAGACCTTTATGTGTGTTTATCGTAGTTAGTTTTTGTAACTCTTCATCCAAAGGAACCTGTAAATAAGCATCACTCAAATCCAGTCTCGTAAAATACTGTCCACCCGAGACTTTAGAATACAGGTCGTCTGTATTTGGAATGGGATATTTGTCTATTTGCAAAACTGGTTTGACGGTCTGTTTAAAATCCCCACAAATCCGAACTTGACCATTTCTCTTTAAAACGGGGACAATAGGGGAAGCCCATTCTGCAAAACGGACTGGCTTGATAACAGAGGTAGCATCCATTCGTTGAAGTTCAGTTTCAACTTTTTCTCTAATTGTTAAGGGTACGGGTCTAGCTTTCATAAAACGAGGTTTGCTTTTTTCTTTAACATACAATTTTGCTTTTTCAATATTCAATGTACCCAAGCCTGGTTTAAAAAGTTCTGCAAATTCTTGATTAAAATCAGTCCATTCCATTTTGTTGCAGGTGGCATAGATATTAATTGGCAATTTTTGCAGCCAGTCTCTTCCAAGAAGACTTGGTCCAGAACCTGGTACAACTAACAGTCTTAAATAATGTGTTTTTCCCTGGTATTTTACACTCAGGTTAGCAACCCCTTTAGGTACAATGACCTCACCTGAATAGGTCCGTAACCTCTGTAGTGTCCCCTTTTTTATAAGTCTCGTGTTCGACAGTAAGTCAAACTGTTTTTTTACTTATCAGAGTAGACGAACAACCGGTACCAATTTCCATTTGACATTGAATACCATTTAAATAAACTTTACATATATATGGTTCACAGTTACTTGATCTTGTAAAAAATAAGGGTATGTCGTATGTCTCTTGTATGTAATTCGACATGTTTCCCCTTTGTTCATTTTTACAAAATCTTCCAAAGTGATTCTTGTTACATTTAAAACAAATTTTTCCCCATGTGGGACAAAAAATTCGTCTTTCGTGCCATTTCGCACCGCAAACAAAACATTTTTTTCTTTCTTTTGTAATTCAGTTGCGCTAGATTCAGCACACATTTTATTTATTTCATCAGTTTCTTTTTTCTTTATATATGTGCAACGTCACTCATTGCTAATTCTATAGCTGTGACTATTTTAACAGCTTCTTCTAACGACATATATTGGGACAATAATTTTTCTTGAATTTTATCGTCTTTTAATCCACACACAAATTTGTCCCGCAATGCTCTTTTTAAAAATGACCCAAATTCGCATGTAGAAGCCAAATGTTTAAGGCGAACAAGAAAATTAGAAATTGACTCACCCTCCTCTTGTTTTGCATTATGGAAACGAAAACTTTCAGCCACTATTAGTTTTTTAGGTTTAAGATGCTCCAACAACAACTGGGTAATTTCCCCCAGAGACTTCTCGCTTGGTTTTTGAGGGGTACATAAATCCTTCAAGACTCTGTAGGCCTTTTCTCCAATTGTACTCAGTAATATCGCTTTTCATTTTGCTTCGCCTTCATGTCCAATATCGTTTGCGATAAAAAAAAAACTGTTCTAATCGGTCTAAAATAGGTCGATATATTTCCTGATTCCGTACAGAATTCTTCTAAATGTCCGAGTAATGGCATTTTCTTGAGTGAAACAGATCCTCGTCAGCCAATTGTTATAATGCGCTTAGCGAATAATAAGACGTGTCGTCCAGATGACGTTAACTGCGAGAAGTAATCACTTCCGCCTTTTATTTGCAACAGAACAAGATGGCTGAAACAGTACTTCCGTTTCATACAACAATGGTATAACCGGTGCTTCCGGTTCTCAGTATAGCACAATTATGTAAACACCTGATGAATAATCGTAGTTGTACCAATTTATTCAGTCTTGATTGGTTCTCCGTTATGAGCAAGTCGCACTCTTTTTACCACTTGAGAATTTTAGAGATCTTACATATTCTGACCAGTAACCTAACCCTTTGCAAACAAAGGGAGGGATTACTAGGTCTGAATATTAACCTTGTAGTCTCGTATTTTCCTTTCCTTCTCGAGATTATTCCTCTTCTTTTAATCGTTTTATTATACGTCCCATTCACATGGTGTCTTACTCGTTCTTAGTTAACTTTATTCTCCTCGATATTTCGCTCTATTGAGCGAGGAGTAAAACTATTCAGCTAAATGGCTTGGTTCTATTTTTTCTCCTCTTTTTTCTGTTTTTTTCTTCTTTTAACTGATAATGAACAAAATATTTAGTCTTTTTAACGTATTGATATATATATATATATATATATATATATATATATATATATATACTTTTTTTTTGTGCGGTACCAAGTTTCTTGGTACAAGGTGATTCTAGGTGGGTCCTAATTCTCTACCAGTAGTTTGTTGTAGAGTTCAGGTTCCGTATTAGAGCTCAATGTTTAATTATTGTAAACAGAGCAAAGTTATTTGGGAATAAAAGGCCTTAAATACCATGGGTATCGTGGTTATGGACCATTTCCACTCGCGAGTATGCTCACGAGCTTCTTCAGACCACTGATATATTTTTTATATATATATATATATATATATATATATATATATATATATATATATATATATATATATATGTGTGTGTATTAGAGATATATGGAACACAGGAACAAAACTCAAAGTGTATATAGGAGATATATTTCGCTAAGCATTAAGCTCAGCATCATCAGTCGTTTATTTGATCATTAAGGCATCATACAAGTTTTTTTTTTATAGAAGAGAAAGTGGGTGGGATAGCGTTTGTGAGGCACTACCACTCAAAAATTTTCCTCACAAACGCTATCCCACCCACTTGACTCCTTCCCCTAATCCACCCCTCTCCCGTCCCCTTTCCCTTGTATAAAACACACATTTAACAGAGAACAAATCTACAAAGATTCAGATTCTAAACCATTCAACCGCTGTTTAGAAAAACAAACTTTAACCTTCTAAGTCAACGACAGTTTTCATATTTACTACCGTGTACTATCTACCATCGTCGTACCACTGCAATCAACATCAGAAATTCATTTCTCAGGTCGTAAACACCAAAAACGTTTTTCTATTTGTCCACTTTTCTATCGGACATATTCCTATCGAACTTCGCTATTTTTACCTACAAATTTGACATTCATATTTATGTTGTAAACATTACAGTTTTCTTCATTTATACAAATTTATTCTATTGACAAACAATCTCAGAACTAATTTATTTGTTTTATGTTAAATATATGCCCTTTTCTCCGTATTTTCTGCCTAAACTGTGTCTTGTTATTTTATCGTCGTTTTAAATATTATTTGTGAAGTCGGAACTCTCAACACTGACCTATCCAATAGCTAATCTTTTCTGTTTGTTTTTAAAACTTTGTTAGTCAACTTTTATGTAAGTTTGGCAATTGATATTCACAGGTGGCACCAGAAACCTTTGATAATTTTCAGAAAATTGAAATCTATCTTTTATCTATCTCTCTCTCTCTCTCTCTCTCTCTATATATATATATATATATATATATATATATATATATATATATATATATATATATATATATATATATGGAGAATATGTGCTTAATTGGAGTCGTACCTAATTTTGAAAATTAATTAATTAATAATGAATTAGGCGGGAATACCTATTAAATGTATGGCTAAACAAATCGAGAAAAATCATGATTTTTCTCGATTTGTTTAGCCATACATTTAATAGGTATTCCCGCCTAATTCATTATTAATTAATTAATTTTCAAAATTAGGTACGACTCCAATTAAGCACATATTCTCCTAAAATTATCGGCAAAAAGCCATTCAAAAACAAACCGTGTTTACATATATATATATATATATATATATATATATATATATATATATATATATATATATATATATATATATAAACAATTTTTTCTTGTGATGAAACAAAGAAAATACAGTGCTCAATCACAAATTGTGAGAGCTAATATTTATTTAATTTGCTGAGTTTTTATAGATCAATGTTTATTATAAACAGCTACCCAGGTTTCTTGCTAGGGCGCAATCATCAGGTTGTTAAATTAGATCCCATGGTGTTTATTGAAGATCTTTTCTTAAGATTAAAATTAAATATAATATATATATATATATATATATATATATATATATATATATATATATATATGGGCAGTTCTGTGAATCTGTATGTTCGGAGGAATCTTTTAAAATAAAACATTTAACGACAAAGTTAATATATATACACATTAAATATTACCACGGCTTGTTTGTTTGGGTTTCTTTTTAGCCAAAATTAGGAAGATTTTGATTTATATTCGTGAAAATAATTTAAAAATGAAATTCAAATGATAACAGCATGGATTTTTTTTTTCATTTAATATTTTTGATAGTAGACATTAACATTTCTTTTCAGAATAGCTTGATCAACGCAAGGTATATCTAGGGATTTAAATGGGGTATCCCACGAGGATTCAACTCATGATTCAGTAATAATGGATCTGCAGGACTAACTTTAAAAAATCCCCCTCTACTCAGGCGACGCCGGGTAGCCGCTGCTAGAACATATATAAAGGGCAGGTGTGTGAATCTGTATGACCGGAGGAAACTTTGAAAATAAAACAATTAACAACAAAGTAAATATATATATATATACACATTGAATATCACCAGGGCTTGTTTTTGAGCAAAAATTAGGAACATTTTGATTTATATTCGTGAAGATAATTGAAAAACAAAATTCAAATGATAATAGCATGGAATTTTTTTTTTTTTTTGCAAATGTTTTTTTAAATACTAGACATTAATTTTTCTTTTCAAAGTGTCTAGATCAACGCAAGGTGTTTTTGTTTTTTTTGTATTTTTTAAATAGGGATTTTAATGGAGCATTATGGGATTATCCAACTCGAGATACAATCATAATGGATCCGCGCGACACACTTTTTGATCCACTTTCTACACAAGCAACGCCGGGTAGCCGCTTCTAGATCAGTAACAAAGGAAAAATTATATTATAATTTTGGAAAGGTTTATAAACAAATGATATGAAGCATTGTTTGTTTTAAGTTCAGTAAATATCACTTTTGGTTTGGTTTGTTTTGTTTTACGGCATATCAACCTTAGTGGGTCATTTAATGACGACAAAGTTGTGAAATAAATTCATTCTTAATGCATAATACAATTTTGTTTATCAACTCATGTTTTTCTATTTAACCCATAGATGGGACCCTAACAGGTACTACCACCCCGGGTCAGAGTGGACCAGGGAGCAATGGTGATGAAGGGGTGCTCCACATTCCCCAAACCTCCAAAATTGGAACCTCACCATCAGATAGAGTTTAACGTCATTCCCAGGATATGTAGACCCTCAGCCACCACCTTCTAGCACCCATATGATAAAAAGGGGTTGGGATTGCCATAAGGCCAATAGGGTTGGGGTAATCATATAGGTGCTAGAGCTTGACGTGGCAAGCTGATTGTTCGGAGGGGGCCTCTCCGACCGCCCGTCTAGCTCAAGATAGGGCCAAAGTGGAGTATTGCAAGTCATGAACTACTCATCCACCTGGGTTCTATCCTTAAGCATCACGGGTCGCCACCCACGGCCAACAGGTGGCCACATTGGGGGAGTCTTACCTCTCTGCAGAGGTGCAGTCGGTACTTGTTTATTGTGTGTAATAAACTACTTTGCCATGTTTTTCTATTTTTAGATTAAAACGATACTTCAATGGTTTTAGACACACATAGGAAGTGATTATTTTTCTTGATTATGTTCCCCTAGTTGTAGTCTGTAAGTTTTCAAAATAAGAAATTCTCGGAGATATAAAAAGAATAAAACATTTCTTAGAAATTTCTTTACTTTGATTTGATAACCTAATTTATGATTAGTCCTTTGCTAATGGCTTGTAAGCAGTTGTCTGAGGAAAACATTCACTTCCTATGTGTGTAATGGCCATTGAAGTCTTATTAAAATTTGGGGTTCAGTATTTTCACTTTTTTTGTTGATGTTGTTTTTTTTTTTTTTGTTTTTTTTGTCGTACTTTGTAGTGCAATTGTTATCATTGTCAGAAATAAACACGACAACCCAAGCTCAAATCCTGGGCGAGGTTGTCTGCATTTCACATGGTAAAGGCATGAATCCAATTATTCTCCCTATCTTTTTTTTTTTTTTAGAATAAATTAATTAAATGTCCAAGTATTTAACTTGTATTGTATGATATCTAAAAAAAAATTTTCATCTTTCTTTCTTTCTCTTTTTTCATTCTATAGCAACCATTCAAGGGGAAGTTACTGGACATGATGTAGCCGGGGGTAGCTCGACAGTGCCCAGTACAGAAAAGTTACCCCCACAGATGCAAGTGACTCTCAAAATGGCAGAACACACTTCCGTCAGTCACGTGACGACAGCCAACTACCTAATTCTCACGTGGGCGATATTTCTTACGCTTGGAAGCCATCTTTGACACGTGATCAGAAAATAACTGCGGATTTCTCGCCTAAAGACTCAATAACTCCTTCTTTTTTTTTTTTTTTTGGGAGTCGGTATTATTATTACTACTACTACTACTACTTCACTTATGACTAAAAGAAAAATGGCTCGGTTACTGAAGCTGCTATCACCACGACTACAACTCTTTTTTTTTATCGTTTTACAAAATGCATCGATCCCAAGACGTGTGCGATCGCGCATTTTGCAGAAAAACGTACTACGGAAAATGGGAAAACAAAAATGAAGAATCACTGGTGTTGGGGCATGGGTTGGAATATATAATATATATATATATATATATATATATATTATATATATATATATATACATATATACATATATATATATATATACGATTTTTATCATTAGTATTTAAAAATTGATCATACCATTTTCTTGGCGTTCTTTGTTTTATTACATATTTTCTTTTGTTTATTTTTCGTTTTTATATTTATTTCCCTTTTCTTTTCTTTTTTTTTTTTTTTGACACAAAACCCATATATATATATATATATATATATATATATATATATATATATATATATATATAATGTGTCCGCATGTTTTGTATAGTCGCTTATCTTCGTTTAAACCAAAGAAATATGACGAAAACAGAAAATGCAAATGGCGAACGACGAGACCGGACCGGTTGTAATCGCCCCACCCCCACCCCGCATCGGAAATGGAACTTCCGGTACGCGGTCCATTATCGCTTAGGATTTGTGGGGTTTTTTTTGTTTTGTTTTCGTTGTATTTTCTTTGCATTTCTCTATTTCTTTCTTTTTTCTTTCTTTTTTTAAAGAATTTATTCTGTTTTATTTATTTCTCTATGACATAAGCGGGATTTTTTTTTAATTCCGCAAAGTCAGTATCTGAAAATTTGTCAGTTATTATTATTATTATTATTATTGAGCAAATTTTTTGGGCCAGTATTGTTAAAGGCCAAGAGACAGAAAATCTACTCAGAGCTCCAACACCTTCCTCAATATCATTGCCATATTTTCCTCTACACGAGTTGGCATTCTTTCTATTATTATTATTATTATTATTATTATTATTATTATTATTTCTCTGGTGAAAATATAGTACGAGTTTAAGAACTTGAATCTTTAAAAAAAAATTGCACTAAATCGAACGAAGAATTTGAAAGAAAACTTTATTGAATAAGTTTGAATTTATTTCATTTCTATAATATTTTACTGACAAATCCACATCCATCGAAACACTTACATACATACATGCATACATACATACATTCATACACATACACACACACATACAAATATATATGTGTTCATGCATGTGTGTATGTATGTATGTATTGATGAGTTATAAAGTTTTGCACCAGTCAATTGGACAATGATTTTTACTATAAAAATGCATTAGAAATGATGTTTACTATAAAAATGCATTAGAAATGATGTTTACTATAAAAATGCATTGGAAAATGATTTTTACAATAAAGATGAATTGGAATTGATTTTTACTATAAAGATGCATTGGAAATGATTTATTTTCCATAAAAATGCATTGGAAAGAATTTTTACTATAAAATGCATTGGAAAATGATTTTTACTATAAAAATGCATTGGAAAATGATTTTTACTATAAAGATGAATTGGAATTGATTTTTACTATAAAAATGCATCGTAAAGAATTTTTACTATAAAAATTCATTGGAAAGAATTTTTACTATAAAAATGCATTGGAATTGATAGACACACACATACAAATATATATACGTGTTCATGCATGTGTGTATGTATGTATTGGTGAGTTATAAAGTTTTGCACCAGTCAATTATGACGTAATCTCTTTTTTTTTGTAATGAAACATATCTAGTAAAAATTATATTAAAATTCAAAGTCTACATTTTCTTTGTCTAATAGACTTTAAAAATCACCCCACATTCAACATGGCCATACCATAAAAAACAAGACCATTAAGCAATAGATGGGTTTAAAAAATGCTTTCTTGTGAATCAACTCTATCATTAAGAATTTTGATTGAAAACATTACTTGCTTTGTTATTCTGTCGCCACAAGAATTCACAAAGATATGAATCTAGCTTGAATGCCGCATTGCTTTTTATTTTGACAATTGGAAATGATTTTTACTATAAAAATGCATTGGAAATGATTTTTATTATGAAAATGCATTGGAATTGAATTTTACTATAAAAATGCATTGGAATTGAATTTTACTATAAAAATGCATTGGAAAATGATTTTTACTATAAAAATGCATTGGAATTGAATTTTACTATAAAAATGCATTGGAATTGAATTTTACTATAAAAATGCATTGGAAATGATTTTTACTATAAAAATCCATTGGAATTGAATTTTACGATAAAGATGCATTGGAAATGCTTTTTTCATAAAAATGTATCGGAAAGAATTTTTACTATGAAAATGTATTGGAAAATTTTGGGTAGCAACTTTTTAAAAGTTACTAACCGATGAAAAAAAGACAAAGTAAATTGTTTTACCTTAAAAAATAAGACCATATAAACGAAAGATGGATTTGAAAAATGCTTTATTGTGGATCAACTATATCGTTAAGAATTTTTTCTTTGTTCTCTCGCCACAAGAATTCATAAAAATATGCATTTAGCATATCTGATTGACTGAATTAAAACTAACCTTAACCCTTATACCAAACCATAACCGTAACACGAACCAGTGTAAGGTGGAGGGTTCTGAAATTTTCCAACTGTCTTTTGGCAAAATAAAATTTAAAAAAACTTTATGATATAGTTGCCTGACTATAAAAGCATTTTACAAACCCCATCTATTGCTTAATGGTCTTTTTTTTTTAGGTATAAGAATTTCTTCTTTGTGAACTATTCTTCAAGATCTATAAATACCTGGTATTTTTCTTTTTCTTTTTCTTTTTCCTTTCTTTTTATTTTTTTTATTTTTTTCTTTTCATTTCTTTTCTTTATCTTTATTTTTCTTTCTTTTTCTTTTTACTTCTTTTTCTTTTTTTCTTTTTACTTTCTTTTTCTTTATTCTTTTCTTTTCTTTCTTTTTCTTTTTCTTTTTTATTTCCTTTCTCTTCCTTTTTCTTTCTTATTCTTTTTTCTTTCTTTTTTCTTTCTTTCTCTTTTTTTACCTTCTTTTTCCTTTTCTTTTTATTTTCTTTTTCTTCCTTTTTCTTCCTCAATCTTTTTTCTTTTTCTTTCTTTTTATTTTTTATTTTCCTTTTCTTCCTTTTTCTTTCTCATTCTTTTTTCTTTTTATTTCTTTTTATTTCTTTTACTTTTTCTTTTTTCTTTTTCTTCCTTTTTCTTTCTTATTCTTTTTATTTTTCTTTCTTTCTCTTTTTTACCTTCTTTTCTTTTTATTTTCTTTTTCTTCCTATTTCTTTCTCATTCTTTTTTCTTTTTCTTTCTTTTTCTTTCTTTTACTTTTCTTTTTATTTTCTTTTTCTTCCTTTTCTTTCTTATTCTTTTTTCTTTTCTTTCTTTCTCTTTTTCTTCTTTTTCCTTTTTCTTCCTTTTTCTTTCTTATTCTTTTTTCTTTTCTTTATTTCTCTTTTTCTTTCTTTTTCCTTTTTCTTTCCTTTCTTTCTTATTCTTTTTTTTTTCTTTTTTCTTTTCTTTTTCTTTTTTTTCTTTTCTTTTTCTTTTTTTTTCTTGTTCTTGTTTTTTCTTATTATTATTTCTTTTTTTTCTTAATCATTGATTTTAGTTGAATTGAATTTGCAATTCAGAATTCTAAATTGACCAAAAAAAATGACTTATTCACCCAAAGTTCCCGTCGCTAAAAAAATGTTTAAAAAATAAATAAATAAATAAATAATAATAATAATAATAATGATAATAATAATAATAATAATAATAATAATAATAATGATGATGGAATTCAATCATTTAAGTTCGCTTGCCACACGGCTAAGCCATTTCTTGCAATTAACTTACTCGGAACTGAACTCAGATTCTTTAATAGATAAATTAAATTAGCGAGAGTGAAATATTTAATAGATAAACTTTTATATAAAAATATGAATGAATAGTTTCATGATTTGTATAAATTAATTGTACAACTTTTAAAATAAACAGGTGCAGGACTTTATGACCAACGTTATATATATATATATATATATATATATATATATATATATATATATATATATATATATATATATATATATGTGTATATATATTATATATAACGAAAAAGCAAATATCAAAATGTTTTATCTGCCGTAAACAAATACTTTCAAATAATAATAATAATAATAATAATAATAATAATAATAATAATAATAGAACTTACTTTCCTTAATCAAGCACCCTGGTGTGTATATTTTGGCAAAATGGCCCACCGCGAGTCGTGATAGTCTGGGCAACATACGTAGACATACAGATAATATATATATATATATATATATATATATATATATATATATATATATATATATATATTAGTATAAGGTAGCCAAATGTGGTAAACAAAACGTGGCAAGTCTCCTGCCAAACAGTGTTTATAGCGCCAGGCTACATCTGAATCTGCGACGGGGATGAACATGAAACTTTGTCGGATGAATCTTTATCGAAAGCGTGTTACCTCCCTTTGGGTTGACTCAGTTTTGTTTTTTTTTTTAATTTGATGTGAACTTTTTTTCTTTCTTTCTTTCTTTCTTTTTCACAGAAATTCCTGAACATTAAAAAAAAAAAAAATTAAAAAATTACAAATCTTTTTCAAACTTGATGCAACAAGTTTAAAGCCGATTTAATTAATTAGTTACAACAAGCATGAATACACGTCCTCCGTCGGGCGTAAGTATTTTAGTTTTAATTTAAATAAAGTATATTAAATTAGAAAGATTTTTATTATATTGTAATTAGTTTCAATATAAGATGATTAATAGGATTGATTTTAATACATTGGAGAATAGATCAATAATAGTAGAGATCAATAACACCAAGTACTTATTTATTAAACCCGGTTTTGTTAAAACCACTATGCAAATTAACCACATCATATGTTATGTAAACCATTATTTCTTAGGGATATCATAAGACACATTGCAGGATTTTAAATTCCCTAATTACATAGAGGCAAATCTAACTCAGATTTTCGTAGAGACATGGTAATAATAAGATTTATTCTATGTATTAATGATTTTGACTATGATATAAATTAAATACCCAGCTATAAACTTACACAATTACTGAGGGCATTTTGACGTAAGCAGTGATGTGATGTCAGTTAAAGACAGACAGACACCGAATCTCCATTATAACAAGATATCATATTAAATGATTGCAGGTATGTGTGCTATTTGAGGACGTTAGTAAAATAATAAAAAAACTTTTTAAAAAAACGTTTATGTTCTTAGAACCCCGAATCTTGCGAATATTTCATTTAAGAAATTCACTGATACAATCGAAGCCGGAAGTTTACACTTCAAAATTCCAGGCCATTTAGAAAAACTGTCCCCAATTATTAAATAGTATGAGTCATTCAAAGATCCCGCAAAATCAATTACTAATCAAAGATACGTGGTTCAAAGTTAACTGATCTGAAAAAAAATGTTTTTATCTCAGTCTGTTCCTCTTATCTATCTATCTTTCTCAGTATATTCGAATATATATATATATATATATATATATATATATATATATATATATGTGTGTGTGTGTGTGTGTGTGTGTGTGTGTGTGTGTGAATAATCTGTGCGGTCATGTTAGGAGCTGGTGGTAGGTGGTAGGCGCCAAAACAATCTCCTTGGTTTAGAGCAGGTGAAAAGTAGTCTGCTGTCCGGCTGATACCGACATTATGCTACCTCGACAACGTTTTAATTTATTTGGGTCAAATAGTTTTGTTTGACAGAATATTTAAAGGGGTTTTGAATTTTATTAATACATTGCGATCCTCCTGTGAACCGCTGGCAGCGAATCTACTTAAAACATTGAGGGTGCGACTAGTATGAAGTGTTTATCTGTTTAAAATGATAATGAACTTTATTAATACATTGGCTCTTAAAAAATGATATTGCAACTAAGTATGAAGTGTTTATCTGCTTAAAATCAGTCGCACAATTATGCTCACTTTCAGACTAATTCTTCATCCCCCAACTATATGTAAAATAGTACCACTACTGTCACTACCTACAAGGGTGGCTTTGACATTAAATATCCCACGAAGGTTTGTATGCCATTAAACATAGGAACCAGTTATAAACTTATAAAAGGAAATTTGAAAAATAGTCCCTTCGCTGGAATCAGCAAACTAGCAATGAATTTAGTACCCTTCAGCTAGGGATAGCAGGCCAGAGTGGGCTCTTTGGCAGGACACCCGGTGTAAGAGAAGAAAATTCAAACCAGTCAAACTCGGCTTAAGAAACTGACTGCGATCCTACCGTGAACCGCTGGCAGCGACTCTACCACGACTGAAATCCTACCGTAAACCACTCACAGCGGCCCTCCCACGACTGCGATCCTAACATAAACCACTGGCAGCGACTCTCCCACGACTGTGATCTTACCGTGAACCG
>CM042178.1:14191995-14196995 GCA_023376005.1 Doryteuthis pealeii
ATGTTTTTTTTTTGTTTTACGTGTTGTACGCTTGTGCGACACGCACCGCATGCTCTCCTTCCCCAAAGTCAAGTATCAGTGACAAGCCGAGGCAAGATGACTGGGAGACTTTGGGGAACGCAGGTGGATGATCTGACGAGATCTATGGGTCCACCACACCGAGGAAAAAAATCTAAGTTTTAACTTAGTATAAGTCCACAGGTACCATAAGGTGGTGGGGGGTAGGAACGAGGAAGACTAAGTCATTTAAAACAGAATAAAAATGTTGTTTTTTTTAACATATCCCTGTGAATAAATTGTGTTAGAGTCAAAGATAAAACGCAAAATGCTAGGCATAAAATTCGATATATTAGCCTTTTCTATAAAGAAAGAAATATTAAAACAGTCAATTATCTGAAGTGTGTGTGTTTGTGTGTGTATTGAAAAAATGAATAAAGGAAAGAAAATGTTGAATGGCTAAAAATGTTGTATTTAAAATAATAATTGAGAGAATACAATGTGTACAAGAATTTCCTCTCGGTCGAAACACGTGTCACCATTTCATTAAACATTTTTGTTTTGTGTTGGTGTAATGAGTACTGATACCAAAAACTAAAAGGAATCTCTTACTTGCCCCACCGTTTGACGAAATGGCATCAAAGATTGTCTACTACAATACACCAAAAATCCTCGTTTTCGCAAAATTTAACCTAGAAATTGGTTAGAAAAATTAGCAATTTCAATATTCAAAACAGAAAAGGTTGTCATTTTAAACGAAACAAATAAAATATCATAACTAAAATTCAAATTAAGAATATAACCCACCACCCGCCATCACAATCAATACCTCCGATATGCGGCTTTTTACCTAATAATTAAATTGTTACAGTGATAACATTTTTAAAAGTTTGAAATCTATTTCCTCAAACGAAGGCAAAGTTTTGAATAAAGATATTTTGTGCGGTAATGTTTATGTTAATTTGCTGCATTTGCCATATAGAAGACATTACAGTTCCAAAATCGACCTACCCTACTGTATACGGAAATGCCAGTAGCGGGTGGGCTAAACCTCTATGAAAACATAGAGTATATTATGGCCCGCCTACAGGTACACATAAAAGCCTGTAGCTGGAGTGTTAGGCATCTCTAGTCTAAATGGACGCAGACAAAACTTGTGTATTAGTTCTTAAGGCTGGAGAGTCCAAGAGAAAGAGAGTTTGATTTTGATGACACTCCTTTATAGATTCTGCTCGCAACGTCACCTAATGTCAAACCGTAGCAACTAAGGGAAGATAATCCCAACGGGACTTTTCTTCACATCTCTTTAATTTCTGTTGAAAAAAAAACAACTTCTATGCTTCTCTACTTCCATTTTTCTTTCTTAAGTCTCGACAAAAAGAGTTCCCAAACTAAGTGGAGACATCTGTTGTTCTGAAGTTGTTTTATATATATATATATATATATATATATATATATATATATATATATATAAGTGAAACTCTGTTATCCGGCATTTTTTTTTGCTTTGTTCAAAAGGGAAAATACTCAAAAATCCGGAATTGTTACAATAATCCACAGATTAAAACTGTTATCTGAATTTTTTTATACATTTTAAAAAGCAAAACACAAAAATGAACTGTTGTCCACATTTTTCTACACGATTTTACAAGACTATAAAAAGAAAGATAACTTTCATTATTTCTTTCATAAAATCTGCACTAAACAAAATAATCACTTTTTTATATATAAAATTGCCCATTTTACAATAAACAGCCATTTTTTAAATAAATTATTGTCCCAGTTTTTGTAAACTATTGCCCCAGTTTTAAAAAATAAACTATTGCCCCAGTTTTTTAAATAAACTATTGCCCCAGTTTTTTTATAAACTATTGTCACATTTTTTTAAATAAATTGTTGCCCCATTTTTTTTTAATAAAATGGTGAAACTCTGTTATCCGGGATTATCCTCACAGGATTTCGATTATCCGGAATTTTTTCATATGTTTTCAATACAATGTTTAATCTATTTACTATTTCTTAAATCTGAACTAGTCGTTGGGTTCCTTCACTGACCTGTCAACAAAATTATTGAGTCACTTTGATGCTTTCTATGCGACAATTAACTACGTGGCAAAAAAAACATTTTTAATTTTCTTTTTAGTGGGGGCGTATATTGTTGCAAATATATATATATATATATATATATATATATATATATACCTTAGCTCATCAGAAATAATTTTATTTCGGCACTTTTGCTTCTTCAAGTCTCATTTATTTTTTTCAAATGGATAATGATTATATATGAAAACTATTTGATATGATTTTTTTCAGTCTAATTTTTTCCAGTTTTCCGTATCAACTAGACCCAATATGTAATCATTATCCATTTGAAAATCAGACTTGAAGAGGCAAAATTTCCGGAATAAATTTATTTCTAATGAACTAAGTTATTTATTTATTCATAAAATTCCGTATATCTAAAAATATATACGCAAATCTTTATATGTACGTTAGAGTTCTCAATTTTCGGTTGAATCCTATCAGGGAAACACTTGATATCACCTATATTAGGCCTATGTTCAAATGGTTTAATATGAATTATCTACTAGTGTACATAAATGGTCTATAAGATTTAATTGTTAAATATGTTTATTTGCAATGAATTAGTTTTCCTTCAAAATAAAGCAGAATCATTTACGATTTCTCTAATTTTTTATGCAATTATTGTATTTTCTTATTAGTGAAAAATATAAGAAGCTTTTATCTTATAATACTATAATTTATTAAATAATTAAATTTAATATAATAATTATAATTAAATAATAATATATAATATAGATATATCATAAGTATATATATTAATTAAATGTATAATTAAGTATATATATATTTAATATATTTACAAATTTATATGTAACCCCATACATGTCTTATATGATTTAGGAATTAAATTATCAAGTAACCTGGTCTTCATAAGACAGTGGTTCTTAAACCTATTTTTTGTCCATCCCCATAATTATATTATTTATAACATAATATAATTAAATAATTAAAATTATATATACTTATATATATTTAATATATATATATACTTAATATAATTAAATATAATAAATTTAATTATATTTATTATATTATTTTACTATATTGATGATAATATATATTTATAATACTTTAATTTATTCATAGGTTACAATTTACTATACATTTTATTAAATATCATTATATTAATGTGTGTGTGTGTGTGTGTGTGTATAGTAGATATCAATAATGTGATTATTATTTATTATTAAAATATCTACTTTATAAACAATATTAAATATATATAAGTATATATAATTTTAATTATTTAATTATATTATGTTATAAATAATATAATTATGGGGATGGACAAAAAATAGGTTTAAGAACCACTGTCTTATGAAGACCAGGTTACTTGATAATTTAATTCCTAAATCATATAAGACATATGTATGGGGTTACAAGAGGTTTTGGTGTTTTAAGGTTTAAGGTAGCTGGATACTTAGAAAACAAAGAAGAAAAATTAAGAACTATATATATATATATATATATATATATATATATGAGATTTATCCAAAACTTGGTAATAAGGGATGATTCTATATGTGATTTCTAAGATCCACCGTACTAATATTGATGATCCAGTATGTATAAATACAGCGAATCTTTAAATCACTGAAGAGAGCTCAATGTATAATAACCTTTTAGATTATATACAGAGCAATATTTATCAATAAAGGAAGGAAGAACTCAATACAGTAATCCCATAATAAATTTATTTCGACGAAAATTGGGGCCCATATAAATCCAAGTTGATTTAAACCGGCTCCCCAAAATCAACTTAGATTTATATGGGCCCCAATTTTCGTCGAAATAAATTTATTATGGGATTACTGTATTGAGTTCTTCCTTCCTTTATTGATATATATATATATATATATATATATATATATATATATATAACGCCTCAGAAACTGATTCTAAATATGTCATGGTTATTCACTAAGTACAATTTCGCTATCATATTGGAGGTGGACTTCAAAATTTATTTTAAGAGTCTGCCATATTGGAGGTGGACTTCAAAACTTATTTTAAGTGTCTGCCATATTGGAGGTGGACTTCAAAACTTATTTTAAGAGTTTGCCATATTGGGGGTGATCGTTAAGAATCTGTGCCTTGGAATAAAATAACGCACACACACACATGCATTAACACATACACATTCGTACACACACACGCACACACATGCATATACACACATACATACACACATATACCTATGTACGCTTACTTACATGCACACATACACATATATACACACATACATGCATACACATGATCACATCCACACACATACACACATAAATAAACACACATGTGCACACATACATACGCATACATACATATACCTATACACTCATACATACATAGACACACATACATGCGTACATATACACACAGACGAACATACACACATACACATGCCCATGCCCAAACACACACACATGGTGGGGAGCGGGGGAAAGGCGTAAATTTGTTTGGAACGTGTACAGTTAACTAAACTGTTTGTTTTTTTCTTACGATCTTTTTAAACAGATGCTCCATAAAAACGTTTTAAATTGCAAACTATTATTCCAGAAAATAACTAGGGACGTAACTGTGCGTTGGTGTGCCACAGAATGAAGATAGTTTTTATTCTATCATATTTTTTTTACATTTTTTAAAACAGTTTTCTAAGGGTTTAATAAAACTTTACTAAATATAATTTACACTCAATAACAATTTCTCTAATTTGGATTATTTGGATTACTCGGACTATTGTGCTCATTTTTATTGTTAAACAATAAATGGATTTTCGAAAACTATTCTCCTCATCTTTATTGTTAAAAAATCCAGATAATACTCTTATACCAAAATTCGTTTTCCTGAGAATTATTCAAACAAATATACTTATATTTGCTATCTTGATCCCAGGTCAAGATAGTTGAGTTATATAC
>CM042178.1:14201995-14206995 GCA_023376005.1 Doryteuthis pealeii
TGATTTCCAATTCACCCAAATTCTTTTACAGAGCTTTGGAGACCATTCCAAGGGCCCCAATTACAATTGGTACGACCTTCACCTTTATGTTTCACAGTCTCTTCAGTTCTCTGGCAAGGTTCAAGTATTTGTTTAGTTTTTCGCTCTCTTTCAGTGGTCGGCTAGGACGGCAAAATCCACGAGATGACAGGTTCTCTTCTTGTCGATCAATAATATTATTATTATTTTCACTCCTTTTGAGTTATTCACATCAGCATTAGCTGATGGTATTTCACTGGAGTCTGAATGACAACAAGTCTCCTCGGGTCTCCAGGATTCTTCTGAGCATTCTAGCCAATTGCAGCAGTGCAGTAGTCTGGATGGTCTCAATTCTTCTTCTGATTTCCAGATCCTCCAATCTTTTTTTCAGGTTTATTGGGACCGTTCCAAGTGCACAAACTACAATTGGTATCACTCTCACTCTCATTATTATTATTATTATTATTATTATTATTATTATTATTTGCACCAAAGAAAAAATTGTGTGTATCTATATAAAGTACCATTATCTAAGAAGATTGGCAGAGCTGGTATCTTGAATATTCTTGGATCGCACCAAGAAAGAGAGAAAACATTTTTTTTACTGTTTTGGTAATTTTTTTTTTTTTTTTTTTGGTGCATGTTGTGGGGATATCTAAAAATCTGAAAATCATACAGTGAAAGAAAGGAAAGAAAGATAGAAAGAAAAACAAAAAGAAAGAGAGAGAAAGAAGTTTTTAAAAATTAAAAGATATATATATATATATATATATATATATATATATATATATATATATATAATATAATATAATATAATATAATATAATAAGATAAATAAATAAAAAATTTTGTTTATCTTGCTTTTGTTTTGTTTTTGTTTTTTGCTCGAATAAAATGTTTTTGATAAAGATGAAAAAAAACACACACACTCCTGGTCTTATTTTTTTGTGTGTCATTTTTTCTTTTTTTACCAGCTCTAAGAAGAAAAAAACGACATATCTCTCCTTTTCATTCTTTCATTCTTCATATATTACCATTCATCCTTTTTTTCCGTTTTTATTATTTTCTGTTTTCTTTCTTTCTTTAATTCATTCTTAACTTTCGGTGTTCTTTCTCTTCCTTTCATTCAGCTTTCACTTCTTGCATTCATTATTTTCCTTCACATTTTAACTTATCGTCAAGTCACATTGAAAGCAGCGGTTCCTACTAGATCACCAAAGTTAAGCAGCGATAAAGCTGTTTAATACTTAGATGGGTGAACATATAAGCAACAGCAGGTACTGTAAGTAAACACATATCAAAATGACTTAATTCGGGATTAAATGCACCGAAAATGTTTGATGTGCCGTAAAACAAAACAACCAATGTTACTCTCTTTCTTTCTTTCTTTCTTTTCGCAGACGAAAGAGCAAAGTTTTTTTTTGTTTTTTTTTTCTTTGCTCAAATAAAATGCATAATTGTTTTCCATAAAGATTTTTTTCTTATTCTTTTTTTTTAAATTTTTTTCTTTCTTTTTTCTTTTTCCTTTTATTTGAAATTTTTTTTTTTTTTTTACCTGCAATAAAAATAAATGACATATCTCCCCTTTGAAGAAGTTTATCAGAAACAATATGCGTTTCAAAAAAAAAAAAAAAAAAACAGAAAAAAAACCAGAAGACATGCTATACTTCTGTCTCTGAAAAAACATATCTGCATTTGGTGTTTTGTTTTTAACGTCATTTTTTTTTTTTTCACTGAAAGAAAAAGAAAAAAATTCTTATAAATTTTTGATGATCCAAAAATAAAGATTGTTTTTTATGGAAAAAAAAATTTGATTTTTCCCAGACAACTGAAAACACTAATAAAATAAGAAAAAAATTCTATTCTTTTTTTTTTTTTTTATGAAATCCAAAAATGTTTTTTTTTTATTTAATTATTTTTTTCTCAGTTCCAGTGAAGGGTTTTTCGTACCCTTCTCCATTCACTAAAAAGATAAACCTTTAAACATCATTTTTAATGAAAAGATTTTCTCTCCCCCCCCCCCCCACCAAAAAAAATAATTATCCTCTTTAAATGATAAAAAGAAAAGAAAAAAATCTACTTTTTCTATTTTTGTTGAAACCTAATTTTTTTTTTTTTTTGATGTTGTGGATTTGAAAGCTTAAAATATCTTTAAAAATTTTCAAATCAGAAAAAGTCGAACAAAAAATAGTTTAATTTATGATAATTGTAATTCAATTTATAATGATTTTAATTTAGACTTTGAAAAGTGAATTTTACAATTTTTTTTTTTTTGTAAGTGGATAAAAATGTTTGCAAAAAAACATTAGACACAAGAAATTCAATTAAAAAAAGAATTCAAAATTCAAAACATATTTGATGCCAGAAGGTTTTTTTTGTTTATTTGTCTTTTTGATTTGAATTTATTTCTCATAAAATACCCAATGAAAACTTTTTAAACATTTGATAAAAAAAAAATTTTTAAAGTTACAAAAAAAATATTCTAGACAATAAACAAATTTTTTAAAAAATTAATTAAAAAAAAAAGAAAAAATGTAAAAAAAAAAATGCACTTTTGATAGATATGAAAAAATTAAAAAGTAAATTATAAAAAAAAAATTACAAAAAAATTAATAAACAGTGCAACACAAACATTTTGCGAAAAATTTTTACTAAAAAATAAAAAAAAAAATAAAAAAAATTTCTTAATGTAAAAACTAAGTTGAGTCCAAAGTTTTGCAATATCTAAGTAATGTGAGGCACAAATCAGCAGCTCTGGATGCTTATTGACCAGGTTGTGAGATGCCAAGCTCGCCTGATACTCTCCAAGTGTTTCTCACCTGATACGAGTGCTACTGGAGTGAGACAAGAGTTTTGCAATATTTTGTTTACGCAAGGCACAATTCAGCAGCTCTGGAGGATTTTGCCGAGTAGTGAAGGTGATGAACCACATTGTCAGAAGTCAAGCTCGCCTGATACTCTCCAAGTGCAGCTCATCAGATTTGCCCCTATGAGCGCAGCTTTGGAATCCACAGTTTTAGGCCTAACTGACCATGGTTCTTGCAATCGAAGCAAAATTTTTCACACCATCTGGTTACTTGTACTATGATCTTACACAATGAATATTTTTGGTTGCTCCTGCGGAATTATAGACTGGTCCAAACTTTATTTAATTATGGACTGGTCCAAACTTTATTTAATTATGGACTGGTTCAAACTTTATTTAACTATGGACTGGTCCAAACTTTTAAAGCATAAGTTACCAAATTAGATAACATTGCACATTCATCTACGTGGCTTTCAAATCACTCATTGGATGAAGCAATGCACAACATGTCGGCGCACCAACTAGCACAATACTACTAATCATAGCAGGTATCTGAAACAGTTTAAACTGCTTCTGTCAAGGGATATACATGTAGTACGCACCAAAATATTGCAAAACTTTTGACTCGCCTTAGTAAAACTGTTTGGAGATGTTGTTAATAACGTTAATATCTTCATCTGTTCCATATTTATTTTGACCCGCCTATTCTCCACCCTCCTTCAGGTCTCTATTTAAATGTTGTCCAGGATTTTTTCTCATGTTAATACAGTGGTAACTTGACTCGCGAATGTCCCAAATTACAAGGCACACAAACACACATGAGGAGGCCCATGGTGTAATGGGTAGAGTCATAGCAAATGGACTTGTCAACAAGAGTTCAAATCCTGGACGAGGCTGTTAGAATTTCCCAATGCATTAATACCCTTTGGATGTAAAGAGGGTGACTTACAATGGAATATAATATTGAGTTAGTCACAAATTCAACCGTATAACAAATTGAATAAGTAGGTTTTCTGCCTATAATATCTTATATATATATATATATATATATATAGTAAATATTATTTATATATAGTAAATATTATATATTAAATATAGTAATATATTGGTGTCTTTCTCAACAACGCAAATCAACTGAATAATAAACCGAATAAGTAGGTTTTCTGCCTATACTATTTACTATTTACTATATATATATATATATATATATATATATATATATATATATATATAATCCTTTACCAACTATATAATATATTTACCAGCCCCTCAGTACCAGAAAGATTGACACAAGGTCAATTTATTAAGCAGAGTTTAACAAGTTTGAATTTAGAGTTGTCCTTCTCCTAGACTGGTAACTTAACTAAGGTTAAGGAGACCAGTCTGTCTGACTATTCACCCATAGCTGGAATCATTGGATTTATACTTTTCCCAAGCTCTATGTGAAATGTAAACAGCCTTGTCCAGGATTTGATTTCTTTTGGTCAAGTGTTAATCAATTGCTTTCAGTTGGTGTGATCTCTTGTTTTACCAGGCAAGGTTTTGTAGCATATTTTTACTAACAAATCTTTTTTTCCATGCTAGTTATTATATTATATGATATTATATTACACACACACACACACACACACACACACACACACACACACATATATATATATATATATATATATATGTGTGTGTGTGTGTGTGTGTGTGTGTGTTGAAAAAAGAAATAAAGGAAAGAAAGTATAGAATGGATAAAATAGGATATTTTAATCAATTTTACTTACACGTGTTTCGGTCAGGAGTTTATCCATGTGTACATTATTCAAACTTTTATTATTTTTAAATAACCAAATGAAATGAAATAATAATAATAGAAAAAATGTAGAAATGTTCCACACACTAAGAAAATTCGACCTTCATCAGAGTAAATCCTTATTTTTTTAAATGAAATTCATTATAAAGCAGAGAATATATATATATATATATATATATATATATATATATATATATATAGTAGCACTGTAGTTCCAAATTGGTATTTCCACACTGATTTTTTGTTCTTTCCAAAGGAAAAATTATTAGACAATATCTAATATTGACCAGATTGTCCTGAGGCAGGTTGAAGAATATCTCAGCCAAAATGTTGTAATCAAAACAACAAGGATGAGGATACTAGTCCGTATGTTTT
>CM042178.1:14211995-14232434 GCA_023376005.1 Doryteuthis pealeii
GTTTGCAGATCTATTACTACTGAATACTGAGTTCGATCCTTGAAGGATGACCCATAAAAATCAACACGTAAAAACGATCTTAATTTAATCCTGCCTGGTGGGAGGTCAGGAAATTGTCTTTTCGTCAGATTTGAGGGGATGACATCATATGGCTAAACTTGCGAATCGGTCGGAAAATGAAAACATATTACAGGCGACCTAGAAAAAGCAGAACCCAAATGATTTATTTATTTACCCATGAAACTAACCCTAAACCCCACCCCTAACCCTAACCCCTAGTTAAAATTAACAGTTTTATTACAAAATTTGTGGGTCCTGTTTTTTCTGGGTCACTCTGCATACAGAGTGACCCAGAAAAACAGAACCCAAATTATTTATTTTCTCATTAATCTAACCCTAACCCTTGTTAAGTATCTGGCAGCCATCCTTAGTTCCAGATGTAGTGAATAAGTAAGCAAGCCAATAAGAATCCGGTGTTAAAGTATTCCTTGTAAGTCCGTCGTCCAAGAGAATCCAAATGTCAATGAAATAAGCTCAGAATGGGGTCTCTATTAATACAGCAGAAGCAGCAGCAGCAGTGCCAGTGATTGGACAATAGAAATGCCTTCGGTGGTCACGTGGTAGTCAACGGGTCTATATTTATGAGTGACCATTTGCCCCATGCCTTATATCACAAATAATTCAACAACCCTAACCCTAAACCCCCAAGTTAAAATTAACAGTTTTATTACAACATTTATGGGTTCTGTTTTTTCTGGGTCACCGTAATTTTCCGACCGATTTGCAAGTTTAGCCCATCACATAATGAAATTTTAATTCACTGATTAACTATATTTTTTGAATAAAATATAAATGACACGATTTGCTAAACTTTAAATAAATCAATCTCTATCGATTTTTTTTTATTGCAGACCGCGTGCATTCAACCTTTTTCGGACATTTTGTCTGTTGAAGGCTTTGCACGTACTTCCGATCAGATCCGGTTACGTTGGTGGATCAAAATCTAATCCGGACTTTAACCTTTGACCATTGAATCCAAATTTCAATCAAAACTTCCTGCGTTATTTACCGCGACTGACACACGCCCACGCATTACATACAAGGTCGTCCAATGGCATCAAACTGACGATTCAGATACCCCCGAGTAAGTGTGTCTGTTTGCGCATGCGTGGTAATGTTGCTTTCCATCTGAAGAATCGCACAGAGAATTTTTAGAGAATTTCTTTTTCATGTGGAATGGCTTGAAGGGTAAAAAAAAAATGATTAAGTTAAAAAGTTAACAAAGTTTTTAAAAAAATATTGAAAAACCAAACGTACTTGTATTTCTATTATTTCTAATGGAATATTGTACAATCGAAACGGATATCATTGCGGGATTTTTTTTACCAAACTCTACAGTAACAATAGTATTAACTAGCAGAACCTGTGTATATACCACGGTATGATAATTTAATTATTACAACATTTGATATGTTTACTTTTGAGCTATTGCGAAATAGTTCAATATGTAAAAGGTATAATAATCTTCATTTACCCTCCTCTCTCTCTCTCTCTCTCTCTCTCTCTAGATAGATAGATAGATAGATAGATAGATACCATTTAATGTTAATCAATCAATCAATTCTCTCTCTCTCTCTCTCTCTCTCTCTCTCTCTCTATATATATATATATATATATATATATATATATATATATATCAGTCTGTTTATATCTATGGTGATAGGTAGGGCAGTTTGATGTCAATATTCAATAAAAGTGTTCAAACATTTAAAGACCATAAATAAATCTAGCAAAGATGGTAGAGAAGACAAAACTCTTGATTAAACAAACAAAATTTTTAAGTGGGAACGTTTCTGATTGGTTGAATTTTACGAATTTTATTTTGAATTTTATTTATTTCTAGGTTGCGCCACCCATATGCGCAAACCTCTTATTTTTTGTCATTCGACTTCCGTCTGTTGAAGCGACAACTTCCGACTCACCACACAAGCATCTCATCTCAAAGCGGAGCTATCATACAAATATAAGACTTATCATTTAATAATAATGGTATGTATCTTCATGTTTCCATCGTACAGTTCTGCCAACTCTCGTTTTTCTTTGTATGTTCTCCTTAGATTCTTCAGTACTAATCTGGGAATCATTCGAATCCGGATTCAGTTCTGCTGAATCCTTTATTTTTGAAATCTTTGATAAATGTGCAGGCTTTAGTCTGTCTATAGAAACCGTATTATAGTGTTCGTCAGATACTTTTTATTTTAAAATATTTTTCATTACGACTCATTACTTCATATGGGCCAGTATATGGAGCTTCTAAAGGCTTCCGTACTCTGTCTGTTCTCAACCATACAAATTTACATTCCTGCATATCTATTAGTATATATGTACGAGGATTTGTATGTAAGTGTCCGTTAGCTCTATTATAAGTATTAAACTTTTTCATTTCTTCTGCGAGAGTCTTTATCTGTGAATCTGTTATTCTTTCATTCTCATTCCTCATAGAGTCTATCAATATACGTGGAATTTGAGCATATGTACCTGTTACTGCAGTGAATGGAGAATAATTAGACTCATTTGGAGTAATTCTCATTCCTAAAAGAACAATTGGAAGAGTTTCCAACCAAGATTCTTGTCTAGCTATTATTGCTGTTTTTAGAGTTCTATGTAATCTTTCTATTAATCCATTAGATTGAGGATGATATGCCGTCGTTCTCAGTCTATGGAATCCGATTATTTTCGATATTTCTTTAAACAGCTCTGATTCAAACTGTGTTCCTCTGTCTGTAACAATATGTAAGGGGCAAGACCATCTGGATATCCAAATTTCAACGAAAGCTAAAGATACTGACTTTGCCGTAATATCCATTTAAGGACAAGCTTCCATCCATCTCGTATTCCTATCAATACACGTTAACAAATATCGATAAGGTGAAAAATAAGAATCCGTTGGATTTTTCACTGGGGGTAATGGTCCAACAATATCCACATGTACTGTTTGAAAACGATCAGAGGGTAGTTCAAAATTATGAACTTTACTTTTTGTATGCTTATGTATTTTTGCCTGTTGACATTGTTCGCATTCTTTGCACATTACTTTTATAGATTGGCTCATTTTGGGCCAATAATATCTCGCTTTTATCAATTTTATAGAAGCTCCTATTCCAGGATGCGATAACTTATGTAGGCTTTCAAAAATGGATTTTCTGAGTTTTTCTGTCACAAAAGGTCGCGGATAAGGCAAAGACATATCGCATAATACTTTTTCTTTGTTGTTAATTTCGTATGGTTTCAAATTATCCACATAACTTTTTATTTCCTCGTCTGTAGCTTGCTGTTTTGCAATTTCTTGCAAATCACATACATAAATAGTGATCGCATTTGCAGGTCACGATAAACAGTCAGCTACTACATTCTGGGATCCTTTTATGAATAACATTTCACTTACATATTCGCTAATAAAACAAATGTGGCGTTGTTGCCTGTCCGATTTTAAAGAGGATTGGCTCTTAAAAGCACTGCATAAAGGCTTATGATCCGTTAGTAAAATTACATTTCTTCCTTCTATTAAATGTTTGAAATGTAACACTGCTAAATATGCTACTAATAATTCTCTATCAAAAGTAGAATATTTCCTTTGTGTGAGTGATAATTTTTTTAAAAGAATCCGATAGGTATCGGTTGATTATCAATCATTTGATGTAAGGCTGCACCTATCGCAAAACTTGATGCATCTGTAACAAGCTGATAATGAGTTGCTTAGGAACTGGGAAATGCTAAAGGAGTTATGTTCGATAAATAATCCCTTATGTTTTCAAAAGATTCATTTTCTTCATCTGTTAATGATAAGAAACTTGATTTTTGATTCATTCGTATTTTTTCACTGAGTGGTAGTACCATTTCGCTAAATTTTGGTATAAGTTTCCTATAAAAGTTTGCCATCCCCAGAAATCGACGTAATATCTTCGAGTCGTTTGGTTGGGGAAATTCTTTTAGTTTCTGAACTTTCTTTTCACTGGGTTTAAGACCATTCGCTGATATGTGAAATCCCAAAAATTCAAGTTCGCTCACAGCGAATATACATATAGAAAAGGATATTTTAAGATCATACTCACTAAGTTTTTTTATTATTTCTTCTATGTGTCTTAAATGACTTTCCTCGTCTTCCGAGAATATTAAGATGTCGTCAATGTATATAAATGTACATTCAGTATCGCGAAAAATATTATCCATCATCCTTTGAAAAGTACTAGCTGCATTTCGTAAACCGAAAGGCATGTAATTGTACTCAACTAGTCCAAAAGTGGTTGTTATGGCTGTCTTACAAATATCATCAGGGTGAACTGGTATTTGATGATATGCCGATGACAAGTCTATTTTCGAAAATATCTTTTTTTTATACACTCTAGATGACAATGAATTTATATTCGGGACTTGATAACGATCAGGTGTCGTGATGGAATTCAATACCCTGTAGTTCCAACGGGTCGGTATGTTCCGTCCGGTTTGGGTACCATGTGTAATGCTGAACTCCATTCTGATTTGGAGGGGGGAATTATTCCCGCCTTCTGCAATCTTTTAAATTCTTCTTTGGCTATTTCCAATTTCTGGGCAGATAATTGCCTAGTTTTAGAAAACGAAGGAAGGCTCTTGCCTGTTTCAATTCTATTAAATATTTTGACTTTTTTGCATTCATATTGTGATGAGGAGATATTAAATTCGGGTATCTCTGTAAGATATCTTTTATTGCAGGTCGTAAATTATTTCCAGTAAATACTACAATGTTCGTTATTAACGAAGATGGTTGTGTTCTGGAGAACCTATTGGTCGTTTCGTCAATTAATCTATTATTTTTACAATCCACTAACAGTTTGTAGTGATTTAAAAAATCATAACCTAGAAGAGGTTTGGTCGTTTCTGCTATCAAAAAGGTCCATGTAAAATCCCTTCGTAAGTTACTTAATGACAAGGTAAGCTCTGCTTGACCTGAGCACTCGATTTCCTGTCCGTTTGCCGATATAACTGAAATGCTGGTTGGGTGAATGACTATACCTTTCATCTACTTTCTTGGTATGACTGATACAGCAGTCCCTGTGTCTATTATAAAGGTAACTTCACTTGCTTCAACCTTCGCGGCTACATCGAATAACGGCGGGAAGGCAGTAGCCAAAATTTCCCGCCCAATTAGTTTTCCTGCTTAACATCACCTTCTGGTGAACTTGGACGAGAACTTTGTTGAAGCTGTACTCTTTTTTATCTGGCCATTTACACCAAGGCTTACAATATTTTGCATTATCTGCAAAATATATGTGATATTTACATATTTTGGGTCTCTGGTTCTTTTTAAATGGTACGGTACCGCTTGAATAGGCTTTATATCTTGTATCATTTTCACTACGTGAATGTAACGGTGGCCTCTGGGATATCTGTTGAATATGTGCATTGTCCTTTTGGTTAAAGTATAGGAGTAGATCGTCAGACATTTTACCAAGTCTACTAATTTCCAAATCTGTTTGAGCGGCTACTACCGGCTTTATAGATGCTGGTAATGCTTAGATAAATCGGTGTCGTACTATATCTTCTCCCACTCCAATCCTGCTCGCTAACGCCATCAATTCACTCAAATACACAGACGGTCGACCAGTTATTATTGAAGATGACATGAGCTTGTCTAATAATTCTGGTTTTGATTGTTCGTACGAGTTCACTACTGCTTCCTTCAAAGTGATGTAATCCTCCGCCTGTAAAATAGATGTGTGAAGCTTTGCCACGATATCCTCTGGTAGTGCTGATAAAGCTGGTTTGACTTACGGATTCGATTAATATTGAATTGCGCTTCCATAATTGCAAACCATGCTATTACGTTCGATTCCAAAAATGTTGGTGCTTTTATAGATACCACTTGAACTGGTTGGTTTTGTCCAGAGATCGTTTCTTCTGTTTCTATCTCTTTTGCCGCCATTTTGTTGTTCTTCTCCAGTACATGTCGGGATTACCAATTTTATGGTGCTAGATGTGTGTTGTTTTTCGCCAGTGCACGTCGGGTTCACCAATTTTATGTTGATTGATGTGGAATATTTTTCGCCAGATAACGTCGGGTTCACCAATTTTATGGTGGAAGAAGTGGGATGTTTGATGTCAATATTCAACAAAAGTGTTCAAACATTTAAAGACCATAAATAAATCAATCAAAATGGCATAGAAGACAAAACTCTTGATTAAACAAACAAAATTGTATTAACAAGAATATATACAAAAGGTAGCTTCGAATACTGGGCTAGGTTCTGCCCAAAGTTCTTTTTTTTAAAGTTCAAATGTAAAATGTAATAAAATATTTTACAATTCACACAATGAGAAAGAACGTTAAAGTTTGTATGTCCAAATAATCATCAGTCAGGCTGTATTTGTACTGATATTGAGATTGTCTGTTAAAGCGATGATTATTTAAAGAGAGAAAGATAGATAGATAGTTCGTACCTTATGCGTTAAAATTTCTTAAAACAGGTGACAAGGATTCTCTTTGGCAGGCAAAATCTTTCTGCTTGAAAATGAAAAAATTTCTAGATTTTATAGTAATCAGGTGGATCAACGAGGCTTCTTTCGATGACTTTTCTTTTTAAGCGGGAACGCCTCTGATTGGTTGAATTTTACGAATTTTATTTTGAATTTTATTTATTTCTAGGTTGCGTGATCCATATGCGCAAACCTCTTATTTTTTGTCATTCGACTTCCGTCTGTTGAAGCGACAACTTCCGTCTGTTCCGACTCACCACATATCTATCTATCTATCTATGGAAAAGCACATATGTAAAAAGTAAGTAAAGAACAATGCCACACTATTAGATTCAACTCCACGTGCACCTGCACGACAAAAATGAACAGTCTCAGACAGACAGACAGACAGACAAAATGATAGATAGATAGATAGGCAGAATGATAGTTGATAATGAACAGTCTGTTTTGTTTTGTTTTGTTTTTTTTTTGTATTTTTGTACCCTTTTTTTTTTTTGTACTGCGTCAAAAACCCTTTGCTGATGTTTGTTTTCTTCGATTGAGACTCGAATCCTTAATAGTCCTTTTACAAAAGTCGAAAAATATCTTTTTAGCGGATTGAAGGCATTTTATCGTCAAGCAAATGTATATATTCCCGCCCCCTTTAAAAATACAAAAAAACACAAAAAAACACAAAAAACCCAAAAAAAACCCGCGTGCTTAAATTAGGAATTAATATATGTATATAAGATAGTTGCCACAAAGGATCAGGTTCGTTCTGTCCGGTAGAAACAGCAAAAAAGAAAAGGAACATGTTCTGATGACATTGTAAGTAGGATTTAGAGGAAGCTAATTTAATAATAAAAAGAAATATGGCCGGATAATTTTTTACAATGTAAATAATTATAAATATACTTAAAAGTATAAGTAAATGAAATTATTAATGAGACAATACGACTGGATAATTTGGAAGCTGAGAATTGGATTTTTATTGTTTTGTATTATAAACTGTACAAAAAAATAAAACAAATTTCTTTAAAAAAAAACAAAAAAAAAACGAATATATATATATATATATATATATATATATATATATGGGTTATTTTATGCAGAAGACGTTTTGTTTTATTCATTACTGATGGGTAGTGAATTTTTTTACACATTTTTTAAGAATCCTTTTTGTTCTATTTAATCCATATATGGAGCCCTAAAAGATACTACCAGTGTGTGTCAGAGTGGACATGGGAGTACTGATGATGAGTGGGTACTCCACCTACCCCTGATCTCCAAAATTGGATCTTCACCATCAGATAAAGTTTAATGTCATACCCAGAACACAAAGACCCTCAGCCACCAACTTTTAGCACATATATGATAAAAAGTGTTGGGAGTGTGCAATAATTGCAAACGGATTGGGACAATCATATAAATGCTAGGGTATGAGAATGACCAGCTGATTGATTGAAGGGGCCCGCCCGTCTAAGCCAAATTTAGGGCCAAAGTGGAGTTTTACCTTAACCATCACGGATCGACATCTACGACACACAGGCGGCCCCTTTGGTACAAATAATCTCCAATATAAGTATTGTCTTGCTTCTCTGCAGAGGTACAGTCGGTGTTGTCTAAAGCCCCAGCCAACAAGGCTTTAACTGATATTACGAGACAGAAGTACCAGGATTTAATGACAGATTTTATATTTAAAAGATCTTGTGTAAATAATAATAAGTACACAGATAATTTTATCGGTTGGATGAGGTTGGTGAGGCACATTACCACAGGTAATGAACCATAAAGGGGTCAGTTAAGCACAGTCTGTAAAGCATCGGTCCCCACTAACTCAGCGCATGAGTAGCATTGCTTGAGTAATCTATCTGTGTGGTAAAATGGCGCCCCGCCCTAGAAAAAAACAAAACAAATAAAACAACAAAAAAACAAGAAATAAAAACAATCTACCTGGTCTAGCACTAACGAAAAGGGGATAGGCTCCCTCACTAACCGGCTGATATCAACAATACGCCACCATGCCAAATTCACAATCTATCTATCTGTCTATCTAACAAAAGTGAGAAAAATGGAAATAAATCTGACACACACACACACACATATATATATATATATATATATATATATATATATATATATATATATATATATACTTTGGTATGGATTAATTTTATAAGTGTAATGTGTCAACGTGTTTTGATCAAAATTCGTTTAAACAGAGTATTCTACTTAAAATTATTTTAAATATAAAATCAAAATAGAATAAGATAATAGAAACAAAATATCAGACATGCAAACAAGAGATCATCTTCAGGACAGAATGTTTTGATTTTTTAAGAAAAAATGAGTAATACAAAAAAATGTTCAAAATTAATTACGTCATAAAGAACATTTTTTTTTTAAGTTTGATTCGAATTTTATTTATTTTTTTAATTTAAAAGACTTTTCTGGTTTGAAAAAAAATTGTAATAATATCAACAATTTATGTTTTTAAATTTTGAAAATAAATTTTTCTTTGTTTGAAACTGGGATATTCAGAAATCTTTGAAAAAAACAATAAGCCTAGATGTTATGTATTTTGGTGACAAAAATTTTGAGTGTTTATAAATAAAAAAATTAAAAAAAGAACATGAAAAACTTTTGAATAATCTAATTTTTATTTTATTTTTTTAATTATTGAATTTTATTTCTGGTAATTCATTGTTTTTAACTTTGAAAAAAAAAAAAAAAAAACTTTTGAATAATCTAATTTGAAATGATTTTAAAAAAATTGAATAATCTAATTTGAAATGATTAAAGATTAGGAAATTTTTAATCATTTCAAAGGAAAATATTCAAAGGATTTTCTTGTTTAGCATCTTGTTTGCGGACTTTTCATAAACGCCCAAAATTTATCAAAAAAAAAAAAAAAAAAAAAAAAGATCTCACCAAAATACATAACAGTTTGGCTTATTATTTTTTTCTATAGCCAAATTGATAAATTTGGAGACTTAAGTTTTTTTTAGACAACTTATTTTTTTAAAAAAGCGTATCTGAAGCTCGCTCGTTCCTAATTGTTGAATTTTATTTCTGGTAACTCATTTTTTTTTAACTTTGGAAAAACTTAAAATAAAAAGACAGATGTTTTTTATTTATTTATTTATTATTCAGTGTATTATTTATTAAAAGTAAATGGAAGGATTTTAAAAATTCTTTTTAGGGGGAGGGGAGGGGGCTTATGTGGATTTGTAGTTTAAGACTTGAAAAAGAAAAGCGAGTGGAAAAAGGCACAATATCAGTCAATATCTTTAAAAATTATTTTTTACACCGACCGGAGGGTGTTTTTTTTTTTGTTTTTTTGCTAGTATCCTACAATAATAGTTTATTTAGGATCAAGCACATTTTAAGTTTACCAATTGGAGAACAGGGGAGATAATATATTAACATTTTTAAAAGTTACCTCCCTTGAATTTGATTTTTAACTTCTTTTGTTTATAATTAAATTCTATACTGACTGTATCATAGGCATGCTCAATTTGCGGAGGTTGTTAAAAATATTTTAAAACGCCAATAATAAATGGAAAATTAACTTTTTGATGTTTTCTTTTACGTTTATGTCCAAGTTTATGTGTAAAAAAACCCCAAAAAAAAACAAATTTCTGTTACATAAAATCTAAATTTTTGCATTTGAAATTAAATGAAATTCTTAATCTTTGTTGACATAGTTATTGGATGTTGCCACGAACAATTAGATCCAAGTAATTAACTATGGAGGATTATACTGTGACCATGGTTTGTATGCGTCTGAGTATTCGTGTGATTGTCCCCACGCATTTGTGGGGACAAGGTTCTTGGTGCTCGTTTCCTGCGACATGAGCGTTGTCTCAATGGTGGGAGTTTGAATGGGTGTAGGCACTCTCCTACATCCCACCCTGCCGCGCTTCAGATGTCGTCAACCTCCATTCCCTCCTCGGGCTCGAGCTGCACACCAGGCGATGCGATATCGATGTTCTCATCGGTGTCCATGGCCTCATCAGGCTGACGTTGCTGTGGAAGGTCAGAATCCATGGGTGGGTGTCAACCACTGGATATATTTTACGGAGGAAGCGACAGTTGCGCAGTGTTATTCGATTGCTCCCATCCACATGTACTTGGTACTTTCGGTTATCACACGTCTCCATGATCCTCCATCGACATGGATAGGGACCATCCTGGTTTTGGAAGCGTACGGCAGGGCCTATTATAGAACTGTTCGTTCCGCATGTGCCTCTTAGCCATCGCAACCTCCTTCAACTCCCCTATTTCTTTCCACTGCTCCTGTAGGACTGGAAGGTGCTCCTTAATAATTCGTCCAAAGAGTATTAGAGAGTATTATTATATAGAATATTTAATTTGGGCCCAAACCCCCTAAAAATTGAGATTTTTGAAAATTTATTTTTTCCTTGCAAAGATATTGCCATTATGCTTCCAACGAGCTTCCATAAGGCTTGAGGACAGAGTCCTAGTGGCTGAGCAGTGCCTGACCTGCAACACTCCATTTTAGCCCTTACTTAGGCATTCAGATAGGCACTCTCCAATCAACAAGCTGGTCATGTCAAGCCCTAGCATCTATATAACTGTCCCGATCCAATTGCCCTTATGGCAAACCCCAATCATATATGTGCTAGACGAGTATGGTGAAATTCAAATTCTGGAGTTCTGGGGAGTGTGGAGTACCCCTTAATAATCAATATTGTAGTGCCTTGTTAGAGATTCTAGAGATTAGATACAAAAAAAACGAGTTTGAAAAATGTTTTTAAAAAATTGAGTTTAAAAAAATATCAAATACGGTTGACATACCATAAAATTAACCAACCGACGGTGTTTGGCATAAAATAACCCAACTAGGGTTGATATAGCAAAAAATTTTCAAAATATCAGAGGTGCAACTTACCGATTCGACATTAATATTAAACAGAACTATAATAATTATTTGTCTTTAAGTTGTAACAATTCAGTCCGGATGGAGTTAAGTAATTCTGTATTATTTGAATTATTCAGATTATTTTCCACATCTTTGTTGTTATCTACACAATGTTTCGGCAAATATGCCCTCCGGTCTTCTTCAGGAATTTCTGTTTGGAGCCAGAAAACTTATTCTTCAAAGTAGGGAAACTTCTTGTTGTAATTGTGAACCATCAAGGAACATCGAAAAAGATACAAAATGAAGATTCCAGTTAGGTTTAACCAGTCACCAGCATTTAAAAAATCACACAGGTCCCTGAAACTAGAAGAATTTTATGACAAATCATTTTGTAAGGATATTTTTTCAAATCATTTAAAAGTTACATTCAACCAGTCACCAGCATTTAAAAAATCACACAGGTCCCTGAAACTAGAAGAATTTTATGACAAATCATTTTGTGAGGATATTTTTTCAAGTCATTTAAAAGTTACATTCAACCAGTCACCAGCATTTAAAAAATCACACAGGTCCCTGAAACTAGAAGAATTTGACAACAAATCATTTTGTGAGGATATTTTTTCAACTCATTTAAAAGTTTCATTCAACACAGGTCCCTGAAACTAGAAGAATTTGACAACAAATCATTTTGTGAGGATATTTTTTCAACTCATTTAAAAGTTACATTCAACCAGTCACCAGCATTTAAAAAATCACACAGGTCCCTGAAACTAGAAGAATTTGACAACAAATCATTTTGTGAGGATATTTTTTCAACTCATTTAAAAGTTTCATTCAACACAGGTCCCTGAAACTAGAAGAATTTGACAACAAATCATTTTGTGAGGATATTTTTTCAACTCATTTAAAAGTTTCATTCAACACAGGTCCCTGAAACTAGAAGAATTTGACAACAAATCATTTTGAGGATATTTTTTACTCATTTAAAAGTTATATTCAACCAGTCACCAGCATTTAAAAAAATCACACAGGTCCCTGAAACTAGAAGAATTTGACAACAAATCATTTTGTGAGGATATTTTTTCAACTCATTTAAAAGTTACATTCAACCAGTCACCAGCATTTAAAAAATAACACAGGTCCCTGAAACTAGATGAATTTGACAACAAATCATTTAGTGAGGATATTTTTTCAACTCATTTAAAAGTTACATTCAACCAGTCACCAGCATTTAAAAAATCACACAGGTCCCTGAAACTAGAAGAATTTTATGACAAATCATTTTGTGAGGATATTTTTTCAAGTCATTTAAAAGTTACATTCAACCAGTCACCAGCATTTAAAAAATCACACAGGTCCCTGAAACTAGAAGAATTTGACAACAAATCATTTTGTGAGGATATTTTTTCAACTCATTTAAAAGTTTCATTCAACACAGGTCCCTGAAACTAGAAGAATTTGACAACAAATCATTTAGTGAGGATATTTTTTCAACTCATTTAAAAGTTACATTCAACCAGTCACCAGCATTTAAAAAATCACACAGGTCCTGAAACTAGAGAATTTGACAAAAATCATTTTGTGAGGATATTTTTTCAAGTCATTTAAAAGTTACATTCAACCAGTCACCAGCATTTAAAAAATAACACAGGTCCCTGAAACTAGAAGAATTTGACAACAAATCATTTAGTGAGGATATTTTTTCAACTCATTTAAAAGTTACATTCAACCAGTCACCAGCATTTAAAAAATCACACAGGTCCCTGAAACTAGAAGAATTTGACAACAAATCATTTAGTGAGGATATTTTTTCAACTCATTTAAAAGTTACATTCAACCAGTCACCAGCATTTAAAAAATCACACAGGTCCCTGAAACTAGAAGAATTTTATGACAAATCATTTTGTGAGGATATTTTTTCAACTCATTTAAAAGTTACATTCAACCAGTCACCAGCATTTAAAAAATCACACAGGTCCCTGAAACTAGAAGAATTTGACAACAAATCATTTAGTGAGGTATTTTTTCAACTCATTTAAAAGTTACTTTCAACTATTATTACTATTATTATTACTACTACTACTACTATTACTATTACTAATATTATTATTATTATTATTATTATTATTATTATTATTATTATTATTATTATTATTACTAGCAAATATATGCACCCTCCGGGTGCAAGTATTTAAGTTTTAATATAATAAAATATCATGTTAAATTAGAAAGACTAATGAAACTGAATAAGAATTCAGATAAAAATATTTGGAACAGAGGGGGTATAATTGGAAAATAGAACAACTTTGAAACTAACTGTTCCACCATTTTCCCTCACTCCCGTCTTTCAGTGGTAAATTTCCCTAATTTAACTATTTAGTTAAAATAGGAAGAAAAGAATAAAATTACAGTTATTTCTTTATGTTAATAGATTTCTGTTAAGATTTATCCCCGAGATTTTTGCTCATATTTATTAAGATAAAACCAAACAATTAGAAATCAATAATACTATGCATATATTTATTAAAATCAATTTTTTAAAGATCAATATGCAAATTAGCCTTCCCATTCACACTGTAAACCGCTATTTCGTTGAATATATAAAATAATTGCATGTTATTAGCGTGTAGATATTGTTAACAGTCTTAATGATGTAAAACAATTTTACTAATAATTGAGGTTTAAATAAAAAATAAAATCATGGAGAATGTGATGTAAATAACAAAGGGAATTGTGACTTGTATAGTAATATAGTTTCGGTTACAGACAGACAAACCCACAATCTCCATTATAATAAGATTATTATTATTATTTAAAACTTGTCAAATAAAAGTGTTCAACTTAAAGTTAGAAATGCTTTATTTTTAAACGTTCGGAAGACCAAAAATACGCATTGTTCACTTCGACAACCAAAATCAGTTTCAGGGGGACACTTGACTTGATCAACCAGTGGTTAAAGGCGGGTGCGCGGTCGTGTGTGTGTGTGTGTGTGGCTGGCTGGTAGGTGTGTATGGTGTGTAGCTGGTTTGCTGGCTGGTATGTGTGTGGGTGGGGGGTGTCTCTGTATGGCTGGCTGGCTGGCTGGTTGGGCTTTCAACTTGAAAATGCATAGATAGAAAGAAACAACGAAAGAAAAAAAGATAGAATCACAGGAATAGAAAGAAAGAAAGAAAGAGAGATAGAAATAAATAAGTTTTAATCTTAAAATTAATCTTAAATTTTTCTTTCTTGAGCCAAATAATAATAATAATAATAATAATAATAATAATAATTATTCTTCTCATTATTTAAAACTTGTTAAAAGAACAAGAATTAGGAATGTACTTAAAGTTAGATTCTTCGCTTTATTAAGAAATCATTTATTAACAATAAATTAAAGTGAAACCTGTGTTCTCCAGCGTGGTTGTGGTTGTGGTCGTCAGGATGGTGATGCTCTCGGACTGCTGCTACTGCTGCCCTCGTTGGTTCTTCCGGAGGATACGGTCCGCTGGAGTCCTGAAAGAAAAGAAAAGAAAAAGACATGATATGAGTACGGCTGTCAAGGTAACCGACACTCCACTTGGAACGCTCTCTTGGAACGCCGGTCAGAGAGGGCCCTCAGCACGGACACTCGGAACACTCAATTAGGTCAGAGGGCTGGTCGGGGGAGAGGACCCTCAACACCAACACTCCGCTCGGGACACCGACTTAGGCTAATGGGTCGATCGGAGAGGCCCATCAGCAGCACTCCACTCTGAGAACTCACTTAAGTCAGAGGGTTGGTCAGAGGAGAGCACCCTCAACGCCAGGCGGCGGCACTCCACACGGGACACTCGCTGAGTGTAGTAGAGAACTAGTCAGAGTGGCCATTCAGTACCGACAGCGCTCGAAGAAACGTCTATTACGTATTGAGGGCCGGACAGAGAGGACCATCAACGCCAACATTCCACTCACTCACTCACTCTTGACACCTCTTAAGTCTGGAGTACCGGTCGGGGGAGAGGGCCATCAACACCAACACTCCACTCGGGACACTGACTTAGGCTAATGGGCCTGTCGGAGAGGCCCATCAGCAGCACGGACACTTATCGAGCGGGACACCTTCAAGAGTCAAATGACCAGGACGCAAAGGCCGGCGGCTGCGGCGGACCCCTCGGCTGCGTCCCGCCATTTTCTTGCGAACACGTACCATCAAAAGGGTGGCTAGCCATTTTTTTATCGACTGACATACGGACCGGGATACCTTCAAGAGACAAATGACCAGGACAGAAAGTCGGCTGCGTCCCGGCACTGTCTTGCGAACACGTACCATCAAAAGGGTGGCTAGCCCTTTTGCTTATCGACTGACATACGAACCGGGATACCTTCAAGAGACAAATTACCAGGACGCAAAGTCGGCTGCACTCCACTCTGAAAACTCACTTAGGTCAGAGGGCTGGTCGGGGGAGAGGACCCTCAACACCCGGCGGCGGCACTCCACTCGGGACACTCGCTGAGTGTAGTAGAGAACTGGTCGGAGTGGCCATTCAGTACCGACAGCGCTCGAAGAAACGTCTGTTACGTCTTGAGGACCGGATAGAGAGGACAATCAACACCAACACTCCACTCACTCACTCACTCTTGACACCTCTTAAGTCTGGAGTACCGGTCGGGGAGGAGGACACTCAACACCAACACTCCGCTCGGGACACTGAATTAGGCTAATGGGCCGATTGGAGAGGCCATCAGCAGCACCTGCACTCCACTCTGAAAACTCACTTAGGTCAGAGGGCTGGTCAGGGGAGAGGACCCTCAACACCCGGCGGCGGCACTCCACTCGGGACACTCGCTGAGTGTAGTAGAGAACTGGTCGGAGTGGCCATTCAGTACCGACAGCGCTCGAAGAAACGTCTATTACGTCTTGAGGGCCGGACAGAGAGGACCATCAACGCCAACACTCCACTCACTCTTGACACCTCTTAAGTCTGGAGTACCGGTCGGGGGAGAGGGCCATCAACACCAACACTCCACTCGGGACACTGACTTAGGCTAATGGACCTGTCGGAGAGGCCCATCAGCAGCACGGACACTTATCGAGCGGGACACCTTCAAGAGTCAAATGACCAGGACGCAAAGGCTGGCGGCTGCGGCGGACCCCTCGCCTGCGTCCCGCCATTTTCTTGCGAACACGTACCATCAAAAGGGTGGCTAGCCCTTTTGCTTATCGACTGACATACGGACCGGGATACCTTCAAGAGACAAATTACCAGGACGCAAAGTCGACTGCGTCCCGGCACTGTCTTGCGAACACGTACCATCAAAAGGGTGGCTAGCCCTTTTGCTTATCGACTGACATACGGACCGACCGACAGACCCACCGAGCGAGCGAGCGAGACGCAAGATAAAACGAGACAAACGACCAGGACGCATCATCGTCGTCATCATCATCAGCGATCAACATTTAACATTTAACGATAACAATAATTTAACATTTTACATTTAACGATAACAATTAAAAATGTGCAATTCTAATGGCACATTCTTAAACAATGAAATGGCCAGAAAGTTGGCGAAAAATAACAAGAAAAAACACTTATCTTTCAAAATCTATGGTCTCCAGGAGTGTCGCTGAGTGTTCTCTCGTCGCCGTTGTGTGTGTGTGTGTGTGTGTGTGTGTGTGTGTAATTGTGTTGTAATGCATAAACATGTTATTTGTATCTACTAATCAAGAGAAACACCACAGTTCTAATTCGGCGTCTTTCCTCCTCAAGTGTTTCTCGGTAAATGAATAAATCAATAGACTGGCGCTCTCTTTCTCCCTTCCCCACCCTCTCTCTCTCTCTCTCTCTCTCTCTCTCTCTCTCTCTCTCTCTCTCTCGCTAGCACCCTCTCTTAAAAAGCTTTGCTGTTGCTCGCTTCCACCTACCCTCTCCCTATTAGACTTGTGTCCATACCCACACACCCCTCTTTATCTGCACGCTTTTAAAATTCCTGTATTTTCAAGGTTAAATCCGACTTAATTTAATAATAAATAAATAAATAAATAAAAGAAAGAAAGAAATAAGCAAACTGTGTTTACCCCCCCTCTCTCTCTCTCTCTCTCTCTCTCTCTCTCTCTCTCTCTCTCTCTCACTCTTCTCTCTCTCACCACCATGGAAACCGGCCACCTGCAGTAGTTAATCCAAATAAAGGTAGAATATGAAATGTATTACAGTTGTCATCTCAAACAATGAGCTTTTTTGAAAGTTTCAATGTATGTTAACTTAAAGGAATTTAAGAACGAATTTAAGAAGACCTTTTTGCGACTTTTAAATAATACTAATAATATTTGTTAGTTGGAATAATAATATTTTACAATTACATGTCGAAGAAATGTCTAAAAAAAGAAAGAAAGAAAGAAGTAAAAAGATATAAGAGTAAGTAAACAAATCAGTGAAAGAAGAAAGAAAGAAAGAAAGAAAGAAAGAAGCAAATTGCGTGCCGAGACCTCTGATTCGTTCATCCTCTCCGTCTTTGGCCGACTAAGAGAGAGAGAGAGAGAGAGAGAGAGAGAGAGAGAGAGAGAGAGAGAGAGAGAGAGAGAGAGAGACGTGCACTTTAGCTTAACGAGGCCTCGTCGATTGGGTGATAGCAAATGGATTACTGTTATCTTGTCAAACTTTGCCTAATTCTTTCTTTGTAATTAAGAATAAAACGAACAATCAAACTTTAACTAGACTTGTTATTTTGACAAGTTTTAAATAATAATAAGAAGAAATTATTATCATTATAATAATAATAATAATAATAATAATAATAATAATAATAATAATATCCCAGCAGGAAGACCAGACCTAGTGTTGATTAACAAAAAAGAAAGAACTTGTCAACTGCTGGATTTTGCAGTGTCAGCAGATCACAGGGTGAAGTTGAAGGAAAATGAAGAAAAAATGGACAAATATCTGGACCTTGCCAGAGAACTGAAAAAGTTATGGAATATGAAAGTGAAAGTTATACCAATTGTAGTTGGTGCACTTGGAACAGTCCCAAAAGGATTAGAAAAGGGCTTGGAAAGTTTGGATATCAGAGGAAGGATTGAAACCATTCAGAACACTGCACTGCTTCAATCTGCCAGAATACTCAGAAGAGTCCTGGAGACCTGAGGAGACTTGCTGTCACTCAGACTCAAGTGAAAGACCATCAGCTAACACTGATGTGAAAACTCAAAAGGAGTAAATCTTATTATAATGGAGATTGTGTGTTTGTCTGTCTGAAGCGAAACTAAATCACTACTCAATTCACAATTCCCTTAGTTATTGACGTCACATTCACCATGAATTTATTTTATTTAAACCTCAGTTATTGATAAAATTGCTATACCTTATTAATACTTTTGACTTTATCTACATTCTAATAACATGCAATTGTATTTATATATGCAACAAAATAGTGGGTTACAGTGTGAACAGGAAAGCTAATTTGCATATTGATATTAAAAGTTTAATTTTATTAAATATGCGCTTGGTATTATTGATTTCTAATTGTTTGTTTTTTTCTTAATGAATATGAGCAAAAAACTCTGGGATAAATCTTAAAAGAAATCCTTTAATATAAAGAAATAACAGTAATTTTATTCTTTACTTCCTAATTTAACTAAATAGTTAAATTAGGAAAATTCAGCAATAAAAGGAGGGAGTGATGAAAAATGATGGAAGACTTAGTTTCAAAGTTGTTCTATTCTTCGATTATACCCCCTCTGTTTCAAATCATTTTATTTGGATTTTTATTTAGTTTCAAAAGTATTTCAAATTTAACATATTTCATTACATTAAAATTCAAATACTTGCACCCGGAGGGTGCATATATTTGCTAGTAATAATAATAATAATAATGATGATGATGATGCTGGCACGTAAAAGAAACCGTTTTCTTAAAGTACGTACGTCTCGCGAATAATGTTGGCTCCATAAACTCTCTCTCTCTCTCTCTCTCTCTCTCTCTCTCTCTCTCTTCTCTCTCTCTCTCTCTCTCTCTCTCTCTGCAAGTGTTGGTTTGCTGTGCTGGTTAGCATGCTAAGCAAACAGCACAATTGAAAAATAAATTGTCTCGATTCCTTTTTATCGTGTTTGTATAGCCTTTACAAGTACTTCTTCTTTTTGGTCAGCCTAAGAATAAGGGTTCTGTAGGGTTAGGGTTAAGGGTCTGTGCCTATGTATTGGCGCAAGTCAGGTTCGACTTACAACACTACCGCCTGCCCGCGAGTAGCTGAACCGACGGCGGTAGCAGAGGTGGATCCGGCGGTCGAGAGACACATGGCTAATGTAAACACGTACAGCGCAAGTCAGGCTGGACTTACGGCACAATAGTCGGCCTGCGAGGACACCAAGTGAGCGATAAATGTACGTTACATTGAGCCTTTGGCTGCAGACAAGACGGATACGCTGGACGACGACACACAGCCGCCGCAGCAGCAGCAGTAGTAGACAGCCCCGCTGCAGGCTCAGTGTGACGGTAGCATCGCTGATAGTAGTCCACCCCACACCAACACTCTCAGCTGGCTTACGACACTGTGGCCTGTGGCCGTGTATAGCGGGCGCAAGTCAGGTTTAAGTCACAACACACTATGCTGCCTGTTAGGTGGCCAATAAAGGAAAATGTAAAGCACCCGGTGCCAAACGGGGTGCGAAGACTTGCGGCAGCAGATACGGCTCAACTGGACACACACCCTGCAGTTGACGGCGCAGCTGCATGGCGGGCATGTGTGACGACAACGACGACAACCACCCAGCGAGACTCAAAGAAACGAAACCGAATTTTAAAGAATTTTTGTGCGGAACATAACAACGGCTTACCGAAGGCCAGGAACGGGGACTGGGTGAAGACTGTGAACAATCCAGACACCGCAGCTGCACGCTTGTTGTGCCGGGTAGCAAGCCTGCAAGTGCCCCCAGCAACACTGTCGATCAAACGAACCCAAATTAGTTTGATTCTAGCGGAATCTGAACGGAGCAGATACTTCTTCGGCCAGTCGCGAGCTTGGTGTGACGGCAGCCTGCCACCGATAGTGTACCAGCACACGTTCAACAAACGAAATTAAATGATAATTTTTTTTCGGACAATAACGCGGT
>CM042178.1:14232534-14256509 GCA_023376005.1 Doryteuthis pealeii
AGGGAGAGATACAGTGTTACTGGCGGGAGAGGAGTAAAGGGGAAGTATCGTTGCAAATGAGGTTTCCGGCGAAGGGAGTGTCGACGGGGCTAGGAAGCACTTAAAGGGGAAGTACTCGTTGCAAACGTGAGTATACGTTAAGGGAGAGTGTTCACGGGGCGGGAGGACACGTAAAGGGGAAGTACTCGGTGCAAACGAGGTTTCCGGCGAAGGGTGTGCCGACGGGGCTAGGAAGCACTTAAACGGGAATTACTCGTTGCAAACGTGAGTACCGCGATCTGAGAGTGCTCACAAAGGGGGTTGAAACAGAAATAATGTTCATAACAATAAAGATCCAAATCAAGCCCCGTGTAAAAATTTCAGAGAAGTAGTCTATATAGATAGATAGATAGATAGATAAGAAACAATAAAGACGAGGAAAACAGTCCGAATAAATCCAATAATTACCATCGACTAGTGCTGCTGCCCTTTTTTTGTGTGTGTGTGTGTGTGTCTCGTACGGTTTGTTTGACATCAAATTCAGCAATTTTATTTATTTTTTTTTTGTTTTGTAGTCCTACCCACGGCATATCTCTTGGTATTTCTACACTATCTTGTACGTATCAAAACTCGTAAAAACTATGCATTTTCAAGTTGAAATCCCATCAAATGTTTAACCCTAGCCAGCCAGCCAGCCAGCCAGCGCAAACCATACACCCCCCCCCCATCTGCCTCTGGTTGATCGAGTCAATGCCGGCGCCGTCGCTGCCTTTTGATGAATGCCGGCCTCTCGTATGAAACGTATTAGGCTTTTCAAATCAAACTTTGCCTATTTTTTTATTAATTTTTACTTTTTTTTTCTTTTTCTGAATGTTTCAATGTTCTTAAAGATATATCCATTCTAACTTTAAGTTGAACAACCGTTTGAACAACGACTTCGCTCCCGTTGTCATAGTAACCAGCCAGAGGATTAGCATTTTCGAGGCAGAAAATGACTCTTAAAGTTTAAATGTACTTAAGATTAACTGGAAACAAAGTGAACGACCGACCGGAGAGGCCCCTCAGCCAGTACTGGCACTCCACAATAGAGACGACGAGGACAATAGTCCCAATAATCGAAATAATAGTAATCATCAAGCCTCGTTGCAAACCAACTACTTGTACCTATGACCCACCGAAACAAGCGGCTCGCTATCGCTTCGCACATTATCAATGTTTGACATCAAATTCAGTTGTTCTCTTTTGTAGTCCTACCCACGGCATATAGTGTCTAGATCTCTTTGTATTTCTACTCTATTTTCTCGGCAGGGTTAGGGTTAGGGTTAGGGGTTAGGTTATGGTCATGGTTAGGGGTTAGGGGTTAGGGGTTAGGGTTAGGTAGGAAATACCAAGAGATCTAGACACTTTAGGGTTAGGGTTAGTGTTAGGGTTAGGGTTAGCGGTAGCCAAGTTCAACACGAGTTTGAATACGTAGAAAATAGAGTCGAAATACCAACAGATCTTAGTTATGGCTTCTCTCCCTTTATCTGCGCCTTTTTAAAAATCCTGTATTGTCAAGGTTAAAGCCGAATTAATTTAATGATAAATAAATAAATAAAAGAAAGAAAGAATGAAGCAAACTGTGTGTAATGCCGTAGCCTTGTTTTGAAAGTTTCAATGTACGTTAACTTAAAGGAATTTAAGAACGAATTTAAGAAGACCTTTTTGCGACTTTTAAATGATACTAATAATATTTTTTAGTTGGAATAATAATATTTTACAAGTATATCTCGAATCTTATAACATTGTCTGTCTGTCTGTCTGTCTCTCCCCGTCTGTCTCCCCCTCTCTCTGTCTGTCTGTCTGTCTGTCTGTGTCTGTCTCTGTCTGTCTCTGTCTCTCTCTGTCTGTCTGTCTGTCTCTCTCTCTCTCTCTCAAATATTTTCGTTCTTTTATTTTTGAATTATTTTCCCTCCTTTTAAAATTAAAATTAAGATTTTTCTTTTTCTTTTTTTGGTTGTGATGTAAATTTGTGACAGTCATCGTGTAAAATAGCTGAATCTTATTCCCTTTTTCTTTATTCTGTTTTTTAATGTGGGGGGGGACCATATAAACTTCAAGCACCCCATCTGTGATCTCGATTCAGAAAGATATGTTTGTCATTTTCAATATCTGGTTGTTTTAACAGACGATTTTTAGATTTTCTTTTTAGATTATAAAACTAACCCCCAGCCCTAACCCTGAGCCTAACCCTGAGCCTGACCGTAACCCTGACCCTAACCCGAAACCTAACCTTAACCCTGACCGTGACCGTGACCCTAAACCCTAACCCTAAAGCCTAACCTCTAACAAACAACCGGACATCGACGGAGTGGATGAAAAATATGTCCTCTCTTAATCGATATCAAAAGGGGGTGCCTAAAGGTCATATGGTCCCTCGAGTCTGATAAGAAATACATAAAGAATGTCGGAGAGCGTATCGGCCGAAACGTTGTGCAGATAACAATGAAGATGAGGACAATAGTCCGAATAACTCAGATAATGCAAGACTCATCTCAAACATTCAGTGAGATAGTGTTGATAACAATAACGTTGAGGACAATAGTCCGAATAATCCAAATTATCGACACTAATTTAACTTGGCACTTAAGCTGAAAGAAAGAAAGAAAGAAAAATAGAAAAAAAGAAAGAAGCAGAAAACAGTGAAACATCGCTTTCCACTGACTCACGCACTCACTCTCTAAATAGACTAGTAAATCTCTCTCCCTCCCTTTGTCAGTGATGTTTTGAACTCTCTCCCGCGACCGTCTCCTGGACAGCTGCATACTAAGCAGAGAGAGAGAGAGAGAGAGAGAGAGAGAGAGAGAGAGAGAGAGAGAGAGAGAGAGAGAGAGAGAGAGAGAGAGAGAGCGATTTGCCGGCCCTCTCTCTAATTGACAGGTCTTGTTCTATCTGCGTTACGTCCACTGCTGCCTGCCTGCCTGCCTGACTAACTGACTGCATGCTAACCGTTTGAGCAACGACTTCGCCCCCGTTGTCATAGTAACCAGCCAGAGGACCCCTACAGAAAATAATTTACCAAAAATCAGGAAATTATCGGATTTTAATGAAATTTTCAGTGTTTATGTATCAATAAATGATCTTTATAATGCATTATTTATTTTATTTCAAAACTTTCTCATTTTTTTTCAGGTCGCTTAATTTTGACCCCCTTATGTTGGGGGTAAAATGTTTTGCAAGTTGATCATTTTTTATACTAATTACAGTATAAATGATGAGATAAAAGACCGAACTTATGAATAGAAACAACATTTTTTTTACGGTGGCTTTTCTATGAGAAATAAGTACCGAAAATCGAAAAATAAAATGTAAAAAAATAATAAATAATTAATTTTTTGGAGATTTCTTTTTTACTTATTTCGATAATTATTCAATTGGCTATTATTTTATAAAAGAAAAAAATCACATCAATGTTTTTTCTGCTTAAAAGGGGGAGGGGTACATTTTTGATCGAGTTTTTTTTCAAAACTTATTACTTTTGGCGCCTAACATAAGTTTTGCATTAAGTAGATATTTATTTTTAGAATCTAAAAATATAAGATTTTAAACTGAACGTCAGGCTTTTCATATTTTAAATGAATTTTATATATTAATTTTTCATAGCAAAAATACTAAATTAAAGTTTTGAAATAAAATAACTGATGCATTATAAAATTCATTAATTATTAAATCAATACTGAAAATTTCATTAAAATCGGATAATTACCTGATTTTTTGGTAATTTTTTTGCAAACGCGAATGTTACAGTAAAATTGTAAACACGCACTTAAAAACATCAAAAACGAGTCTGACTGGCTGATATCGTCGAAATTGACCAAAACAAATACTTTTAAATCTATTAAAAATAAACTGCATATGTAATGATATTTTTCTTATTTTAATGATGGTTGTTATGTTACTACTTATCGATTTAGACAAAGTTTGACCTTAAATAATAGATTTAATTATTTCTAATTCGCTTTTAAAATTCCTAGCAGACGACAAAATCGCCTATCCCTATAAAATGTACTTAAGATTAACTGGAAACAAAGTAAACGGCCGATCGGAGAGGCCCCTCAGCCAGCACTGGCACTCCACAATACAGACGACGAGGACAATAGTCCGAATAATCGAAATAATAGTAATTATCAAGCGTCGTGTGAAGAAAATTTTCACATAAAAAGACTGTTGATAATTGTAAAAAAAGACGAGGACACCAGTCCGAATAATCCAAATAATACTAATTAAAAAGCCTCATCTCAACATTTCAGATAGATAGTGTAGAAAACAATAAAGATGTGAACAATAGACCGAATAATCCAAATTAATAGTATTTATCAAGCGTCATCTAAAAGAATTCAGAGAAAGACTGTTTATAACAATAACGATGAGGACAATAGTCTGAATAATCAAAATAATGCAAATTATCGAGGCTAATTTATCTTGGCTCTTTTGAAAATTGGGCATTCAACTTGATATTATCATTGAGATTGTCGAAGAAATGTATAAAAAAAGAAAGAAAGAAAGAAAGAAAGGAAGGAATAAGGAAATTGTGTGTAACCCCCCCTCTCTCTCTCTCTCTCTCTCTCTCTCTCTCTCTCTCTCTCATTACCATGGAAACCTGTTAGGGTTAGTAGTTGACCCCAAAAGCAAGATATGAAATAGATTAATTGACCCCAAAAGCAAGATATGAAATAGATTATTTGAATAAGGTTTTTTGAAAGTTTGACCTTGGCCGACTAAGAGATAGAGAGAGAGGGGCGAGAGAGAGACACAGAGAGAGAGACAGAGAGAGAGAGAGAGACAGAGAGACAGACAGAGAGAGACAGAGAGAGACACACACACAGAGAGAGAGAGAGAGAGAGAGAGAGAGAGAGAGAGAGAGAGAGAGAGAGAGAGAGAGAGAGAGAGAGACGTGGACTTTAGCTTAACGAGGCGTCGCCATAGCAAATAGATTACTCTTGTCTTTATCAAACTTTGCTAATTCTTTTTTTAAGAACCTTGTATGTAATTAAGAATAAAACGAACAAACTTTAAGTAGACTTGTTATTTTGACAAGTTTTAAATAATAAAAAGAATAAATTATTGTCATTAATAATAATAATAATAATATTAATAATAATAATAGTGATGATGAGGCTGGCACTTTCATGTTCCACAACTTTTTCAGTTCTCTGGCAAGGTCCAGATATTTGTCTATTTTTTCATTTTCCTTTAGCTTCACCCTGTGATCTGCTGGCACTGCAAAATCCACCAGTTGACAAGTTCTTTCTTTTTTGTTTATCAACACTAGGTCTGGTCTTCTTGCTGGGATAAGGTGGTCCGTTTTTATTTCAAAGTCCCAGAGAATGTTATGCGTTTCGTTCTCAACAACAGATTCTGGTTTATGCATATACCATTTTGTTGTGTGGTCAAAATTTAATTTTTTACATAATTCCCAGTGGATCACCTTCCCAACCCAGTCGTGTCTAGTTTTGTATTCTCGTTGTGCTAGTTTGCTACATTCGCAGAGTATATGGTTTACAGTCTCATCTCTATTCCCGCAAAGTCTACATTTACTATTTTGTTGGGTCCTATCAATTTTCGCTTTGATGTAGTTTGTCCTTATGGCATTATTTTGTGCAGCAATTATAAGTGATTCAGTTTCTCTATTATAAGTGAAGTGATTCAATTTCTCTAGTTATTATTATTATTATTATTATTATTATTATTATTATTATTATTTGCTCCTTTGAGTTTTCACATCAGTATTAGCTAATGGTCTTTCACTGGTGTCTGAGTGACAGCAAGTCTCCTCAGGTCTCCAGGACTCTTCTTAGTATTCTGGCAGATTGCAGCAGTGCAGTGTTCTGAATGGTTTCAATCCTTTATTATTATCATTATTATTACTAGCAAATATATGCACCCTCCGGGTGCAAGTATTTAAGTTTTAATGTAATAAAATATTGTATTAAATTAGAAAGGCTAATGAAACTAAATGGGAAATGCAGATTAAAAAAAGATTTCAAACAGAGGGAGTATAATCGAAAGATAGAACAACTGAAACTTACTCTTCCATCACACTCGTCTTTCATTGTTATTTTTTCTAATTTAAGTATTTACTTAAAAAGAGTAAGTAAAGAATAAAATTACAGTTATTTTTTCTTGTTAATGGATTTCATTTAAGATTCATTGAAGAGATTTTTGCTTATATTCATTAAAATAAAACCAAACTGTTAGAAATAATAATACTAAGCACATATTTATTAAAATCACATTTTTAATATCAATATGCAAATTAGCCTTTCCGTTCAAACTGTAAACCGCTATTTTGTTGTATATATAAATATAATTGCATGTTGTTTGTATGTAGATATGGTCAACAGTATTAATAATGTAAGACAATTTTATTAATAATTGAGGTTTAGATAAAAAAATAAAATCATTGAGAATGCGATGTAAATAACTAAGGGAATTGTAACTTGAGTAGTAATATAGTTTCGGTTACAGACAGAAAAACAGACAATCTCCATTATAATAAGATTATTATTATTTTTTTTTTTTGTACATACTCTAAAAAGTATTCTTAAACTATTCTTGTTTGTATATAAGAACAGAAAAAGAAGAATCAAATTAAATAAAAAAAATATGGATTGAAGGTGGGGGTTACTGTTGAGGCTTGAGATATTGTTATAATCGTTATTATCTAGGACAGCCATGGTGTGTGGGGTTAACGCTTGCTAGAGGAAAGGGAATGCAGTCAGCAACCAATATCAAGGCCCCACCCCCTCGCGATCGCTGTTAGCCGACAATCAACGGCTTACGGACACGGTAATTCGACATTGGTAGGATGAGAAGGAGGAGGAGGATACGAAATACGATTACGACGCACCAGGCCCCCAACCCGAGACCAGTATCAGGGCCCCACCCTCGCCTCCATTGAAATCCGACGCACTCAACGGCTTACTAGGTCATGACGCGAGCACATTTCAGGAGTTGTTGCACCAAATCGGTGTTTGGACATAATTGGTTGGGGAACAAACTTTGAAATTCGATTACGACACCCCTGGCCCTCGCACGCCATTCGACCCGATGCCAGTTTCAAAGCCCTACCCTCGCGCGACCGTTGAAATCCGACACACTCAACGGCTTACTTGATCACGATCCGAGCACATTTCAGGAGTTGTTGCACGAATTCGGTGTTCAGACATAAGTGGGAGAGCGAACACACTTTGAAGTTGAATACGAAATTCGATTAAACCCCTGGCCCTCGCACGCCATTCAATCCGAGACCAGTATCAGGGCCCTACCCTCGTGCGACCGTTGAAATCCGACACACTCCACGGCTTACTTGGTCACGATGCGAGCACATTTCAGGAGTTGTTGCACGAATTCGGTGTTTAGACATAAGTGGGAGAGCGAAGTCGAAATGATAATTCGTTTAGGCAGCTGCTGTCTCTGGCACGCTATCGGATCGGAGACCAGTATGAAGGCCCTACCCTCGCAAGCGTTGTCACCCGACACAATCAACCGCTTATGAGGTAAAATGATTTAACTTTGATTTCATCTCCTCGCACGTCGCTATGGCACAACATTGGATGGTCGCACGCAGTCTTCTTGCAGCGATGCCCCTAACCATCCGTCAACTCGTCGCTCCGACGGTCGCCAACACCACCGTTCGGGTCGTAGCAGTTTTTGAACTCTTGTCGTCGCTTTCCGTCCGCAGGTCCCGCCGCCGATTACAGGTTCCCCGACCGTCGTTATTTCGTTTGCTCGCTGGCTCGCTCGAACGAACGAAACCGACGGCTGCCGATAAAGACGTGCGACGAACGTTTATCGTTACTCTTTTCTCCTCGGCGAAGCACCCACTTGCACCGAACGTACTGCTTTCCCTGGCGACTCGGTGCTCGAATCGGACTCGTTCGTGCGATCACGTATAGCGGTGGCCTTTCCTTAGCTCGTCTACGGATTCCGTCTCCGCAGTCAAAGTCGGCTCCGATCCCCGTTCGTGACATTCGGCACGCTGTGATATTCCGAATAGAAATTATCAAATTTCGTTTCGTTTCGTTGAGATTGTTGCTGGGTCGTCGACTATCATCAGGTAGGCTACCGTGACACACCAAGCCTGCAGCCGAGCTATCTGCCTCTTTCCGTGTCGAAGCCTTCCGTCTCCGCAGTTAAAGTCGGCTCCGATCCCCGTTGGTGACATTCGGCAAGCTGTAATATTCCGAATAAAAATTATCAAATTTCGATTCGTTTCGTTGAGAGTGTTGATGGGTCGACGACTATCAGCAGGCAGGCAGTCCACCGTCACACAGAGTCTGCAGCCGAGCTATCTGCTTCCGTCGGTGTCAACAAGCCCTTCCGTCTCCACAGTCAAAGTCGGCTCCAATCCCCGTTCGTGACATTCGGCACGCTGTAATATTCCGAATAAAAATTATCAAAATCTCGTTTCGTTTCGTTGAGAGTGTTGCTGAGTCGACGACTATTAGCAGGCAGCCAGACAGACAGGCAGTCTACCGTGACACACCAAGCCTGCAGCCGAGCTATCTGCTTCCGTCAGTGTCAACAAGCCCTTCCGTCTCCGCAGTCAAAGTCGGCTCCGATCCCCGTTCGTGACATTCGGCACGCTGTAATATTCCGAATAAAAATTATGAAATTTCGTTTTGTTTCCTTGAGAGTGTTGCTGGGCCGACGACTATCAGCAGGCAGTCAGTCCACCGTCACACAGAGCCTGCAGCCGAGCTATCTGCTTCCGTCAGTGTCAACAAGCCTTTCCGTCTCCGCAGTTAAATTATCATTTATTTCGTTTGGTTGAACGTGTTGCTGGGTACACTATCGGGCAGGCAGGCTACCGTCACAAATTTCGTTTCGTTGAGAGTGTTGCTGGGTCAACGACTATCAGCAGGCAGGCAGTCTACCGTCACACATAGCCTGCAGCCGAGCTATCAGCTTTCTTTTGGTGTCGAACCCTTCCGTCTCCGCAGTCAAAGTCGGCTCCGATCCCCGTTCGTGACATTGGGCAAGCTGTTATTTTCCGAATAGAAATTATCATTTATTTCGTTTGGTTGAACGTTTGGTGTCGAACCCTTCCGTCTCCGAAGTCAAAGTCGGCCCCGATCCGCGTTCGTGACATTCGGCACGCTGTAATATTCCGAATAAAAATTATCAAATTTCATTTCGTTTCATTGAGAGTGTTGCTGGGTCGATGACTATCAGCACGTAGGCAGGCTACCGTCACACACAGCCTGCAGCCGTGCTATCTGCTTTCTTTTGGTGTCGAGCCCTTCCGTCTCCGCAGTCAAAGTCGGCTCCGATCCCCGTTCGTGACATTGGGCAAGCTGTTATTTTCCGAATAGAAATTATCATTTATTTCGTTTGGTTGAACGTGTTGCTGGGTACAGTATCGGACAGGCAGGCTACCGTCACACCAAGTCCGTTGCCGGAGAAGTATTTGCTTCTTTCAGTGTCAAACCCTTCCGTCTCCGCAGTCAAGGTCTCCGATCCCCGTCCGTCACATTCGCCGGCACGCTGTTATATTCCGAATTAAAATTATCAAATTTCGTTTCGTTTCGTTGAGCGTGTTGCTGGGTCGACGACTATCAGCAGGCAGGCAGTCTACCGTCACACAGAGCCTGCAACCGAGCTGTCCGCTTCCTTCCGTGTCAAAGCCTTCCGTCTCCGCAATCAAAGCTGTTAGATTCCGCATCGATTCCGCATAGAATTTATCAAATTTCGGGTTCGTTTGATTGAGTGTTGCTGGGTGCACTTCCAGGCTGCAGCAGGCTGCTACCGGCGGCTTAACAAGCCTGCAGCTGCGGTGTCTGTATTCCCAGGCTTCGGTTCCCGTCCCTGGCCTTTGGCCAGCCGTTATGTTCCGCATAAAATTCTTTAAATTCGATTTCGTTTCGAGTCTCGCTGGGTGGTTGTCGTCGTCACACATGCCTGCAGCCAAGGCCGTCAACTGCAGGGTGTGTCCAGCCGAGACGCTGCTGCTGCCGCCAGTTTCCAGTTTACATTTTTTAAAATTTTTTTTTTTTACTGTCGCCCTAACAGGCAGCAGAGCTTGCTGTGACTCCAATCCGACTTGCTGCTATACGAGGCCACAGGCCGCAGTGTCGTAAGCCGAAGAATACCATTCTTGGTGCCTGGCGTTTGGCAAGTAGTTCACAAATAAAATTCACAAGGATTTGACATTTATCAAATCTTGGATTACATTGATTTTTTGGGCTTGAAAGTCTTGCTGGGTCGTCGACTATGAGCAGGCAGACTACCGTCACACACCAAGCCTGCAGCCGAGCTATCTGCTTCGTTCCGTGTCGAGCCCTTCCGTCTCCGCAGTCGAGGGCTCCGATCCCCGTTTGTGACATTCAGTGGCACGCTGTTATATTCCGAATAAAAATTCACAAGGATTTGACATTTATCAAATCTTGGATTACATTGATTTTTTGGGCTTGAAAGTCTTGCTGGGTCATCGACTATGAGCAGGCAGACTACCGTCACACACCCAGCCTGCAGACGAGCTATCTGCTTCGTTCCGTGTCGAGCCCTTCCGTCTTACAGTCAAGGGCTCCGATCCCCGTTCGTGACATTCGGTGGCACGCTGTTATTTTCCGAATAAAAATTATCATTTATTTCGTTTGGTTGAACGTGTTGCTGGGTACACTATCGGTGGCAGGCTGCCGTCACACCAAGCTCGCGACTGGCCGAAGAAGTATCTGCTCCGTTCAGATTCCGCTTAGAATCAAACTAATTTGGGGTTCGTTTGATCGACAGTGTTGCTGGGGGCACTTGCAGGCTTGCTACCGGCACAACAAGCGTGCAGCTGCGGTGTCTGGATTGTTCACAGTCTTCACCCAGTCCCCGTTCCTGGCCTTCGGTAAGCCGTTGTTATGTTCCGCACAAAATTCTTTAAATTCGGTTTCGTTTCTTTGAGTCTCGCTGGGTGGTTGTCGTCGTTGTCGTCACACATGCCCGCCATGCAGCTGCGCCGTCAACTGCAGGGTGTTGTGTCCAGTTGAGCCGTATCTGCTGCCGCAAGTCTTCGCACCCCGTTTGGCACCGGGGTGCTTTACATTTTCCTTTATTGGCCACCTAACAGGCAGCATAGTGTGTTGTGACTTAAACCTGACTTGCGCCCGCTATACACGGCCACAGGCCACAGTGTCGTAAGCCAGCTGAGAGTGTTGGTGTGGGGTGGACTACTATCAGCGATGCTACCGTCACACTGAGCCTGCAGCCGGGGCTGTCTACTACTGCTGCTGCTGCGGCGGCGGTGTGTGTCGTCGTCCAGCGTATCCGTCTTGTCTGCAGCCAAAGGCTCAATGTAACGTACATTTATCGCTCACTTGGTGTCCTCGCAGGCCGACTATTGTGCCGTAAGTCCAGCCTGACTTGCGCTGTACGTGTTTACATTAGCCATGTGTCTCTCGACCGCCGGATCCACCTCTGCTACCGCCGTCGGTTCAGCTACTCGCGGGCAGGCGGTAGTGTTGTAAGTCGAACCTGACTTGCGCCAATACATAGGCACAGACCCTTAACCCTAACCCTACAGAACCCTTATTCTTAGGCTGACCAAAAAGAAGAAGTACTTGTAAAGGCTATACAAACACGATAAAAAGGAATCGAGACAATTTATTTTTCAATTGTGCTGTTTGCTTAGCATGCTAACCAGCACAGCAAACCAACACTTGCAGAGAGAGAGAGAGAGAGAGAGAGAGAGAGAGAGAGAGAGAGAGAGAGAGAGAGAGAGAGAGAGAGATTTATGGAGCCAACATTATTCGCGAGACGTACGTACTTTTAAGAAAACGGTTTCTTTTTACGTGCCAGCATCATCATCATCATTATTATTATTATTATTACTAGCAAATATATGCACCCTCCGGGTGCAAGTATTTGAATTTTAATGTAATGAAATATGTTAAATTTGAAATACTTTTGAAACTAAATAAAAATCCAAATAAAATGATTTGAAACAGAGGGGGTATAATCGAAGAATAGAACAACTTTGAAACTAAGTCTTCCATCATTTTTCATCACTCCCTCCTTTTATTGCTGAATTTTCCTAATTTAACTATTTAGTTAAATTAGGAAGTAAAGAATAAAATTACTGTTATTTCTTTATATTAAAGGATTTCTTTTAAGATTTATCCCAGAGTTTTTTGCTCATATTCATTAAGAAAAAAACAAACAATTAGAAATCAATAATACCAAGCGCATATTTAATAAAATTAAACTTTTAATATCAATATGCAAATTAGCTTTCCTGTTCACACTGTAACCCACTATTTTGTTGCATATATAAATACAATTGCATGTTATTAGAATGTAGATAAAGTCAAAAGTATTAATAAGGTATAGCAATTTTATCAATAACTGAGGTTTAAATAAAAATAAATTCATGGTGAATGTGACGTCAATAACTAAGGGAATTGTGAATTGAGTAGTGATTTAGTTTCGGCTTCAGACAGACAAACACACAATCTCCATTATAATAAGATTTACTCCTTTTGAGTTTTCACATCAGTGTTAGCTGATGGTCTTTCACTTGAGTCTGAGTGACAGCAAGTCTCCTCAGGTCTCCAGGACTCTTCTGAGTATTCTGGCAGATTGAAGCAGTGCAGTGTTCTGAATGGTTTCAATCCTTCCTCTGATATCCAAACTTTCCAAGCCCTTTTCTAATCCTTTTGGGACTGTTCCAAGTGCACCAACTACAATTGGTATAACTTTCACTTTCATATTCCATAACTTTTTCAGTTCTCTGGCAAGGTCCAGATATTTGTCCATTTTTTCTTCATTTTCCTTCAACTTCACCCTGTGATCTGCTGACACTGCAAAATCCAGCAGTTGACAAGTTCTTTCTTTTTTGTTAATCAACACTAGGTCTGGTCTTCCTGCTGGGATATTATTATTATTATTATTATTATTATTATTATTATTATTATTATTATTATTATTAATGATAATAATTTCTTCTTATTATTATTTAAAACTTGTCAAAATAACAAGTCTAGTTAAAGTTTGATTGTTCGTTTTATTCTTAATTACAAAGAAAGAATTAGGCAAAGTTTGACAAGATAACAGTAATCCATTTGCTATCACCCAATCGACGAGGCCTCGTTAAGCTAAAGTGCACGTCTCTCTCTCTCTCTCTCTCTCTCTCTCTCTCTCTCTCTCTCTCTCTCTCTCTCTCTCTCTCTCTCTCTCTCTCTCTTAGTCGGCCAAAGACGGAGAGGATGAACGAATCAGAGGTCTCGGCACGCAATTTGCTTCTTTCTTTCTTTCTTTCTTTCTTTCTTTCTTTCTTTCACTGATTTGTTTACTTACTCTTATATCTTTTTACTTCTTTCTTTCTTTCTTTTTTTAGACATTTCTTCGACATGTAATTGTAAAATATTATTATTCCAACTAACAAATATTATTAGTATTATTTAAAAGTCGCAAAAAGGTCTTCTTAAATTCGTTCTTAAATTCCTTTAAGTTAACATACATTGAAACTTTCAAAAAAGCTCATTGTTTGAGATGACAACTGTAATACATTTCATATTCTACCTTTATTTGGATTAACTACTGCAGGTGGCCGGTTTCCATGGTGGTGAGAGAGAGAAAGAGAGGGAGAGAGAGAGAGAGAGAGAGAGAGAGAGAGAGAGAGAGAGAGAGGGGGGGGGTAAACACAGTTTGCTTATTTCTTTCTTTCTTTTATTTATTTATTTATTTATTATTAAATTAAGTCGGATTTAACCTTGAAAATACAGGAATTTTAAAAGCGTGCAGATAAAGAGGGGTGTGTGGGTATGGACACAAGTCTAATAGGGAGAGGGTAGGTGGAAGCGAGCAACAGCAAAGCTTTTTAAGAGAGGGTGCTAGCGAGAGAGAGAGAGAGAGAGAGAGAGAGAGAGAGAGAGAGAGAGAGAGGGTGGGGGGAAGGGAGAAAGAGAGCGCCAGTCTATTGATTTATTCATTTACCGAGAAACACTTGAGGAGGAAAGACGCCGAATTAGAACTGTGGGTGTTTCTCTTGATTAGTAGATACAAATAACATGTTTATGCATTACAACACAATTACACACACACACACACACACACACACATACGGCGACGAGAGAACACTCAGCGACACTCCTGGAGACCATAGATTTTGAAAGATAAGTGTTTTTTCTTGTTATTTTTCGCCAACTTTCTGGCCATTTCATTGTTTAAGAATGTGCCATTAGAATTGCACATTTTTAATTGTTATCGTTAAATGTAAAATGTTAAATTATTGTTATCGTTAAATGTTAAATGTTGATCGCTGATGATGATGACGACGATGATGCGTCCTGGTCGTTTGTCTCGTTTTATCTTGCGTCTCGCTCGCTCGCTCGGTGGGTCTGTCGGTCGGTCCGTATGTCAGTCGATAAGCAAAAGGGCTAGCCACCCTTTTGATGGTACGTGTTCGCAAGACAGTGCCGGGACGCAGTCGACTTTGCGTCCTGGTAATTTGTCTCTTGAAGGTATCCCGGTCCGTATGTCAGTCGATAAGCAAAAGGGCTAGCCACCCTTTTGATGGTACGTGTTCGCAAGAAAATGGCGGGACGCAGGCGAGGGGTCCGCCGCAGCCGCCAGCCTTTGCGTCCTGGTCATTTGACTCTTGAAGGTGTCCCGCTCGATAAGTGTCCGTGCTGCTGATGGGCCTCTCCGACAGGTCCATTAGCCTAAGTCAGTGTCCCGAGTGGAGTGTTGGTGTTGATGGCCTCTCCCCCGACCGGTACTCCAGACTTAAGAGGTGTCAAGAGTGAGTGGAGTGTTGGCGTTGATGGTCTCTCTGTCCGGCCCTCAAGACGTAATAGACGTTTCTTCGAGCGCTGTCGGTACTGAATGGCCACTCCGACCAGTTCTCTACTACACTCAGCGAGTGTCCCGAGTGGAGTGCCGCCGCCGGGTGTTGAGGGTCCTCTCCCCTGACCAGCCCTCTGACCTAAGTGAGTTTTCAGAGTGGAGTGCAGGTGCTGCTGATGGGCCTCTCCAATCGGCCCATTAGCCTAATTCAGTGTCCCGAGCGGAGTGTTGGTGTTGAGTGTCCTCCTCCCCGACCGGTACTCCAGACTTAAGAGGTGTCAAGAGTGAGTGAGTGAGTGGAGTGTTGGTGTTGATTGTCCTCTCTATCCGGTCCTCAAGACGTAACAGACGTTTCTTCGAGCGCTGTCGGTACTGAATGGCCACTCCGACCAGTTCTCTACTACACTCAGCGAGTGTCCCGAGTGGAGTGCCGCCGCCGGGTGTTGAGGGTCCTCTCCCCGACCAGCCCTCTGACCTAAGTGAGTTTTCAGAGTGGAGTGCAGCCGACTTTGCGTCCTGGTAATTTGTCTCTTGAAGGTATCCCGGTTCGTATGTCAGTCGATAAGCAAAAGGGCTAGCCACCCTTTTGATGGTACGTGTTCGCAAGACAGTGCCGGGACGCAGCCGACTTTCTGTCCTGGTCATTTGTCTCTTGAAGGTATCCGGTCCGTATGTCAGTCGATAAAAAAATGGCTAGCCACCCTTTTGATGGTACGTGTTCGCAAGAAAATGGCGGGACGCAGCCGAGGGGTCCGCCGCAGCCGCCGCCGGCTTTGCGTCCTGGTCATTTGACTCTTGAAGGTGTCCCGCTCGATAAGTGTCCGTGCTGCTGATGGGCCTCTCCGACAGGCCCATTAGCCTAAGTCAGTGTCCGAGTGGAGTGTTGGTGTTGATGGCCCTCTCCCCGACCGGTACTCCAGACTTAAGAGGTGTCAAGAGTGAGTGAGTGAGTGGAATGTTGGCGTTGATGGTCCTCTCTGTCCGGCCCTCAATACGTAATAGACGTTTCTTCGAGCGCTGTCGGTACTGAATGGCCACTCTGACTAGTTCTCTACTACACTCAGCGAGTGTCCGTGTGGAGTGCCGCCGCCTGGCGTTGAGGGTGCTCTCCTCTGACCAACCCTCTGACTTAAGTGAGTTCTCAGAGTGGAGTGCTGCTGATGGGCCTCTCCGATCGACCCATTAGCCTAAGTCGGTGTCCCGAGCGGAGTGTTGGTGTTGAGGGTCCTCCCCCGACCAGCCCTCTGACCTAATTGAGTGTTCCGAGTGTCCGTGCTGAGGGCCCTCTCTGACCGGCGTTCCAAGAGAGCGTTCCAAGTGGAGTGTCGGTTACCTTGACAGCCGTACTCATATCATGTCTTTTTTTTCTTTTCTTTCAGGACTCCAGCGGACCCTATCCTCCGGAAGAACCAACGAGGGCAGCAGTAGCAGCAGTCCGAGAGCATCACCATCCTGACGACCACAACCACAACCACGCTGGAGAACACAGGTTTCACTTTAATTTATTGTTAATAAATGATTTCTTAATAAAGCGAAGAATCTAACTTTAAGTACATTCCTAATTCTTGTTCTTTTAACAAGTTTTAAATAATGAGAAGAATAAATTATTATTATTATTATTATTATTATTATTATTTGGCTCAAGAAAGAAAAAATTTAAGATTAATTTTAAGATTAAAACTTATTTATTTCTATCTCTCTTTCTTTCTTTCTATTCCTGTGATTCTATCTTTTTTCTTTCGTTGTTTCTTTCTATCTATGCATTTTCAAGTTGAAAGCCCAACCAGCCAGCCAGCCAGCCATACAGAGACACCCCCCACCCACACACATACCAGCCAGCAAACCAGCTACACACCATACACACCACCAGCCAGCCACCACACACACACACACACGACCGCGCACCCGCCTTTAACCACTGGTTGATCAAGTCAAGTGTCCCCCTGAAACTGATTTTGGTTGTCGAAGTGAACAATGCGTATTTTTGGTCTTCCGAACGTTTAAAAATAAAGCATTTCTAACTTTAAGTTGAACACTTTTATTTGACAAGTTTTAAATAATAATAATAATCTTATTATAATGGAGATTGTGGTTTTGTCTGTCTGTAACCGAAACATATATTACTATACAAGTCACAATTCCCTTTGTTATTTACATCACATTCTCCATGATTTTATTTTTTATTTAAACCTCAATTATTAGTAAAATTGTTTTACATCATTAAGACTGTTAACAATATCTACACGCTAATAACATGCAATTATTTTTTATATATTCAACGAAATAGCGGTTTAACAGTGTGAATGGGAAGGCTAATTTGCATATTGATCTTTAAAAAATTGATTTTAATAAATATATGCATAGTATTATTGATTTCTAATTGTTTGGTTTTATCTTAATAAATATGAGCAAAAAATCTCGGGGATAAATCTTAACAGAAATCTATTAACATAAAGAAATAACTGTAATTTTATTCTTTTCTTCCTATTTTAACTAAATAGTTAAATTAGGGAAATTTACCACTGAAAGACGGGAGTGAGGGAAAATGGTGGAACAGTTAGTTTCAAAGTTGTTCTATTTTCCAATTATACCCCCTCTGTTCCAATATTTTATCTGAATTCTTTATTCAGTTTCATTAGTCTTTCTAATTTAACATGAATTTTATTATATTAAAACTTAAATACTTGCACCCGGAGGGTGCATATATTTGCTAGTAATAATAATAATAATAATAATAATAATAATAATAATAATAATAATAATAAGTAATAGTAATAGTAGTAGTAGTAGTAATAATAATAGTAATATAGTTGAAAGTAACTTTTAAATGAGTTGAAAAAATACCTCACTAAATGATTTGTTGTCAAATTCTTCTAGTTTCAGGGACCTGTGTGATTTTTTAAAATGCTGGTGACTGGTTGAATGTAACTTTTAAATGAGTTGAAAAAATATCCTCACAAAATGATTTGTTAAAATTCTTCTAGTTTCAGGACCTGTGTGATTTTTAAATGCTGGTGACTGGTTGAATGTAACTTTTAAATGAGTTGAAAAAATATCCTCACTAAATGATTGTTGTCAAATTCTTCTAGTTTCAGGGACCTGTGTTATTTTTTAAATGCTGGTGACTGGTTGGTAACTTTTAAATGAGTTGAAAAAATATCCACTAAATGATTTGTTGTCAAATTCTTCTAGTTTCAGGACCTGTGTTATTTTTTAAATGCTGGTGACTGGTTGAATGTAACTTTTAAATGAGTTGAAAAAATATCCTCACAAAATGATTTGTGTCAAATTCTTCTAGTTTCAGGGACCTGTGTGATTTTTTAAATGCTGGTGACTGGTTGAATGTAACTTTTTTAAATGAGTTTGAAAAAATATCCTCACTAAATGATTTGTTGTCAAATTCTTCTAGTTTCAGGGACCTGTGTTTGAATGAAACTTTTAAATGAGTTGAAAAAATATCCTCACAAAAATGATTTGTTGTCAAATTCTTCTAGTTTCAGGGACCTGTGTGATTTTTTAAATGCTGGTGACTGGTTGAATGTAACTTTAAATGACTTGAAAAAATATCCTCACAAAATGATTTGTCATAAAATTCTTCTAGTTTCAGGGACCTGTGTGTATTTTTTTAAATGCTGGTGACTGGTTGAATGTAACTTTTAAATGAGTTGAAAAAATATCCTCACTAAATGATTTTGTGTCAAATTCATCTAGTTTCAGGGACCTGTGTTATTTTTTAAATGCTGGTGACTGGTTGAATGTAACTTTTAAATGAGTTGAAAAAATATCCTCACAAAATGATTTGTTGTCAAATTCTTCTAGTTTCAGGACCTGTGTGATTTTTTTTTAAATGCTGGTGACTGGTTGAATATAACTTTTAAATGAGTAGAAAAAAATTCCTCAAATGATTTGTTGTCAAATTCTTCTAGTTTCAGGGTGTTTGAATGAAACTTTTAAATGAGTTGAAAAAAATATCCTCACAAAATGATTTGTTGTCAAATTCTTCTAGTTTCAGGGACCTGTGTTGAATGAAACTTTTAAATGAGTTGAAAAAATATATCCTCAAAAATGATTTGTTGTCAAATTCTTCTAGTTTCAGGACCTGTGTGATTTTTTAAATGCTGGTGACTGGTTGAATGTAACTTTTAAATGAGTTGAAAAAATATCCTCACAAATGATTTGTTGTCAAATTCTTCTAGTTTCAGGGACCTGTGTTAATGAAACTTTTAAATGAGTTGAAAAAATATCCTCACAAAATGATTTGTTGTCAAATTCTTCTAGTTTCAGGGACCTGTGTGATTTTTTAAATGCTGGTGACTGGTTGAATGTAACTTTTAAATGAGTTGAAAAAATATCCTCACAAAATGATTTGTCATAGTTTCAGGGACCTGTGTGATTTTTTAAATGCTGGTGACTGGTTGAATGTAACTTTTAAATGATTTGAAAAAATATCCTTACAAAATGATTTGTCATAAAATTCTTCTAGTTTTCAGGGACCTGTGTGATTTTTTAAATGCTGGTGACTGGTTGTAAACCTAACTGGAATCTTCATTTTGTATCTTTTTCGATGTTCCTTGATGGTTCACAATTACAACAAGAAGTTTCCCTACTTTGAAGAATAAGTTTTCTGGCTCCAAAACAGAAATTCCTGAAGAAGACCGGAGGGCATATTTGCCGAAACATTGTGTAGATAACAACAAAGATGTGGAAAATAATCTGAATAATTCAAATAATACAGAATTACTTAACTCCATCCGGACTGAATTGTTACAACTTAAAGACAAAATAATTATATAGTTCTGTTTAATATTAATGTCGAATCGGTAAGTTGCACCTCTGATATTTTCAAAATTTTTTTGCTATATCAACCCTAGTTGGGTTATTTTATGCCAAACACGTGGTTGGTTAAGTTTATGTATGTCAACCGTATTTATATTGTTTTAAACTCAATTTTTTTTTAAAAACATTTTTTCAAACTCGTTTTTTTTGTATCTAATCTCTAGAATCTCTAACAAGGCACTACAATATTGATTATTAAGGGTACTCCACACTCCCCAGAACTCCAGAATTTGAATTTCACCATAACTCGTCTAAGCACATATATGATTGGGGTTTGCCATAAGGGCAATTGGATCAGGACAGTTTATATAGATGCTAGGCTTGACAAAATGACCAGCTTGTTTGATGGAGAGTGCCTATCTGAATGCCTAAGTAAGGGTTTAAAATGGAGTGTTGCAGGTCAGGCACTGCTCAGGCCACTAGGACTCTGCCTCAAGGCCTTATGGAAGCTCGTTGGAAAGCATAATGGCAATATCTTTGCAAGGAAAAAATAAATTTTTCAAAATACTCAAATTTAGGGAAGTTTTGCGCCAAAATTAAATACTTCTAATATATAATACTAACTCAATAAATACTTCTTTAGACGAATTATAAATAGAGCGCACTCTTCCACTGGTCCTTACAGGAACACAGTGGAACAGAACAATTAAGGTGAGTTAAGATAGATGACAGGTGCGACATGAGGCAAAGAGGCACACATGCGGAACGAAACGAATCAGTTCACTATAATAGGCCCATGCCGTTACGCTTCCAAAACTACAGTGATGGGCCCTATCCATGATTCTGATGGATAAGGATACATGGAGACCGCTGTTGATGTTAAGATAACGAATAAGTACCTCATACTATTAACGCAATTGTGGAATGTGGAGTGCCACCAGCAATGCGGGGAAGTACAGTGCGGTGCCAGCAAACATGATCAATAATGTCGCTTATCTCTGCTCGATAAAAAAATATTAATATACCAGTGGTTGTTACACCAGCCACACACAGGAATTCATAGAGACCATCTAAAAAACTCCAGCAAAAGGCAACGTCAGGAACACTAGTATAAGAAGGCCATGGACACCGATGGAACAAAATCCGATAAGTCGCATGCGCGCTGTGTGAAATGCTAGGCTCAAGAGACTAAAAACAAACCGAGGAGGGATATGGAGGAGAACACATAACTGAGCGCACGGCAGGGTGGGAATGTAGAGAGTGCCTCGCACCCAAATTCCTTCAACACTGTCCCACCATTTGAGACTAACCGACTTCATGTCGCACGGAAACGAAGCACCAAGACCTGTCCCCACAAATCGTAGGTGAAATAGAGGGGACAATCACAAAAAAAAAAAAAAACACGATTACTCAGTGGACGCAATCATACAAAAACCTAATAGGTCACAGTATCTATAATCCTCCATAGTAATAAATGGTACTTGGATCCTAATTGTTCCTTGGGGCAACATCCAATTACTATTGTCAACAAAGATGTCAAAGAGAATTCATTTAATTTCAAATGGGCAAAAATTTACGGATTTTCAATTTTAACTAACAAGAAAATTTGGTTTTTTTGGAGTATAACACAATAAACTTGGACTATAAACGATAAAAAGCAAAACAAAATCAAAAAGAATGAATTTTTCCCATTATATTATATTAGCCACGTTTTAACAATATTTTCAATAACAAATCCTCCGCAAAAGTTGAGAACAATGCCTAATGAATACAGTAACAAGTATAGAATATTGATGATAATTACAAAGAACCCGCGTTAAAAATCGAAATTCAAGACAAAGGTAACACTTTTCAAAAAAGTTAAATATAAATTATCTCCCACTGTATCTCCAATTGGCATAAACTTAAAATGTGGGCTTGACTCCTATTATAAACTATTATTGTAGCACCAACGATGAACATAAGCAAAAACAAGCCACAAAATATACAAAAAAAAAAAAACCCTCCGAGTCCGGCCATTTGTAAAAAATAAATTTTAGAAGGAATATTGTACTAGATAGTGTAGCCTTTTTCCACTCGCTTTCTTTTTCAATGTCATTAACTTACAAAAAGCCACATAAGCCCCCTCCAAGCCTTCCCAACTTAAAATGAATTTTAAAATCCATTCCATTTACGGTTAATAGATATGAGTCCGGAATACACTGGAATATATAAATAAATTAAATTAAAAAACATCTGTCTTTTGGTATTTTTAAGTTTTTCCAAATTGTTAAAAAAAAAAATGAAACAAGTTACCAGAAATTAAACTCAAACAATTAGCGAATATTAGCTGAATGGTCGGACAATTCAAGATTACGCTTTAATTTAAAAAAAAACCTCCAAAAAGTTGTCTAAAAAAAACATTACTCTCCAAATTATTATCAATTGGCTTATAAGATAGAAAAAAATATAGCCAACATACTATGTATTTTAGAGATGATCATCTTTTTTTTTTTATATATTTTTTATTTGATAAATTTATATGGGATTCGTCTTATAAATGAGTCCGGAGCAGAAATCGATGAAGTGAATACCCCAATAAAACGAAGAAAAATTTAGGATCCTCGTGTAATGTATTAACCTTTTTGAAAGATGATTATCAGAAAATTTTACCATAAACTTACTGTACTAAAACCCATCAATTCTCAAAAATTCTTCCATAATGATAAATATGAATTTATTATTACTTTTAAAAAACTTGGCATAATAAATTAATGTGTTTCAATCTTAAAAGTTTAAGAAAATGCATCTTAATTTTTTACAAAATACTTTTTCGGGATATACTTCAAAAGTAGACCATATATATACCTGCATGTTCTCCTCGACAATATTCCTCCTTTCAACAGAGACGAGTGAGGAGAGACCACGACCCATTTTGAATGCCCCAGATTACCAAGAAGTGAGGAAAGTGTCCGAGATAATTAAAAGAAATAAATAAAAATTAGATTATTCAAAAGTTTCATGTTCTGTTTGTATAGCGTTTATTTATAAAACGATCGGGCCTCAATGGAATTGTGTCATGTCTGGCTGGCTGTCAGGAGGAGGTGTATAGCTGAGGCTGGCACTAAGAGGTTACGAGTGTAGAGGAATGCGTGGTCCGTCGGTATGCTGAGGCTGAGTCTGTGGGCCGTTTAAATTGTCTGATATTATATTCAGAGAGATGAAGAAAAAAACCAAGACGAAAGAATAATAACTGAAATAATCCCAGAATGTCAAAAAAAACAGAACAGGAAAAAGAAAGAAAAAAATAATATGATATAAAATAATATATCAAAGATTAAAATATAATATTTTTCTGAGGCAAATAATAAAATAAATACAAAATAAAAATAATAATAATATTATCTTCTTCAAATTATTTTTGAAAAACTGTTAAAAAACAAATAGTAATGTTACTTGGTTATATGATTCCGGCGCTTATGATCAAAGTAATATTCATTTTATTTTTAACATAATTAAAATACATAAACAGTGGAAGCCTTGGTGAGAGAAGGCTCTCTCCCTAAAATGTCGATAAGAAGAATAAATAAAATTTCGAATCATAACTTTTTTAAATATAAATGTCGTTGTATTACGTAAGTGAATTTCTCGAACGAATTTTTTTTCTGTAATTGACTGCATTTTTTCTTGAAAAAGATTTCAGAAAAATCTCCTTCCTGTCCTGAAGATGGTCTCTTTGCATTGCTGATTATTTCCTGTTTTCTATTAATTCTTCTGATTCTATTTTTTCGCATTTTCTATATTTGAAAATATTTATAGTAGAATACTCTGTTTAATACGACATTTTCTGAATCTAAAACACGGTTGATCACACTCAGTGGTAGGTAAAATTAATCCATAACCAAAGTATATAATCGGATCTCTAGTAATATTTATACTCAATAAAGTAAAAAATATATAAAGTAATAACTGTAAATAGTGTGTGGTGTGTAGGTTACTCAGAATTGTGTGCAGTTTATTCTCCCTTTTTCTCACTAGTGTAGCCATAGACAGATAGGACATAGATGCTGAATCTGGCCATAACACGTCGCGCGTAGTGGAATCGATATCAGTCCGGTTAGAATGAGGGGCAGCGTCCTAGAAGATCCCCTTTTGCCTAGTGCGTTAGACCAGGTAGATTGTTTTTCCTTATTGTCTGTGGTTTGATATTTTTGTATGTTTTATTTTGTGTTTTTCATAGCGGCGCGCGGCGCAGCTCCTTACCACACCCGATTATCACGAAATTCCACTACCAGCAATGCCCTAGGCCTCATGCTGCTGAGTTTAACGTGGGACCACAACCCGGATAGCTTGTTACGACGACTTGTGAAACCGGTAAGCGGTACCCCTTATATGTTCGATGAACCTGTGCGTAATGTGCCTCACCA
>CM042178.1:14256609-14301570 GCA_023376005.1 Doryteuthis pealeii
TCCATCTGCTTCGCAACACAGACACGTGGGAATATTCTTCCATCCACTTACTTTACAAAGTCTTCTATTCTTTCCACCTCTTCCACACAGACACGTGGGATATTCTTCCATCCACTTACTTTACAAAGTCTTCTATTCTTTCCACCTCTTCCACACAGACACGTGGATATTCTTCCATCCACTTACTTTACAAAGTCTTCTATTCTTTCCACCTCTTCCACACAGACACGTGGGATATTCTTCCATCCACTTACTTTACAAAGTCTTCTATTCTTTCCACTCTTCCACACAGACACGTGGGATATTCTTCCATCCACTTACTTTACAAAGTCTTCTATTCTTTCCACCTCTTCCACACAGACACGTGGATATTCTTCCATCCACTTACTTTACAAAGTCTTCTATTCTTTCCACCTCTTCCACACAGACACGTGGGATATTCTTCCATCCACTTACTTTACAAAGTCTTTTCCACACAGACACGTGGGATATTCTTCCATCCACTTACTTTACAAAGTCTTCTATTCTTTCCACCTCTTCCACACAGACACGTGGGATATTCTTCCATCTTACTTTACAAAGTCTTCTATTCTTTCCACCTCTTCCACACAGACACGTGGGATATTCTTCCATCCACTTACTTTACAAAGTCTTCTATTCTTTCCACCTCTTCCACACAGACACGTGGGATATTCTTCCATCCACTTACTTTACAAAGTCTTCTATTCTTTCCACCTCTTCCACACAGACACGTGGGATATTCTTCCATCCACTTACTTTACAAAGTCTTCTATTCTTTCCACCTCTTCCACACAGACACGTGGGATATTCTTCCATCCACTTACTTTACAAAGTCTTCTATTCTTTCCACCTCTTCCACACAGACACGTGGGATATTCTTCCATCCACTTACTTTACAAAGTCTTCTATTCTTTCCACCTCTTCCACACAGACACGTGGATATTCTTCCATCCACTTACTTTACAAAGTCTTCTATTCTTTCCACCTCTTCCACACAGACACGTGGGATATTCTTCCATCCACTTACTTTACAAAGTCTTCTATTCTTTCCACCTCTTCCACACAGACACTTACAAAGTCTTCTATTCTTTCCACCTCTTCCACACAGACACGTGGGATATTCTTCCATCCACTTACTTTACAAAGTCTTCTATTCTTTCCACCTCTTCCACACAGACACGTGGGATATTCTTCCATCCACTTACTTTACAAAGTCTTCTATTCTTTCCACCTCTTCCACACAGACACGTGGGATATTCTTCCATCCACTTACTTTACAAAGTCTTCTATTCTTTCCACCTCTTCCACACAGACACGTGGGATATTCTTCCATCCACTTACTTTACAAAGTCTTCTTCTTTCCACCTCTTCCACACAGACACGTGGGATATTCTTCCATCCACTTACTTTACAAAGTCTTCTATTCTTTCCACCTCTTCCACACAGACACGTGGGATATTCTTCCATCCACTTACTTTACAAAGTCTTCTATTCTTTCCACCTCTTCCACACAGACACGTGGGATATTCTTCCATCCACTTACTTTACAAAGTCTTCTATTCTTTCCACCTCTTCCACACAGACACGTGGGATATTCTTCCATCCACTTACTTTACAAAGTCTTCTATTCTTTCCACCTCTTCCACACAGACACGTGGGATATTCTTCCATCCACTTACTTTACAAAGTCTTCTATTCTTTCCACCTCTTCCACACAGACACGTGGGATATTCTTCCATCCACTTACTTTACAAAGTCTTCTATTCTTTCCACCTCTTCCACACAGACACGTGGATATTCTTCCATCCACTTACTTTACAAAGTCTTCTATTCTTTCCACCTCTTCCACACAGACACGTGGGATATTCTTCCATCCACTTACTTTACAAAGTCTTCTATTCTTTCCACCTCTTCCACACAGACACGTGGGATATTCTTCCATCCACTTACTTTACAAAGTCTTCTATTCTTTCCACCTCTTCCACACAGACACGTGGGATATTCTTCCATCCACTTACTTTACAAAGTCTTCTATTCTTTCCACCTCTTCCACACAGACACGTGGGATATTCTTCCATCCACTTACTTTACAAAGTCTTCTATTCTTTCCACCTCTTCCACACAGACACGTGGGATATTCTTCCATCCACTTACTTTACAAAGTCTTCTATTCTTTCCACCTCTTCCACACAGACACGTGGATATTCTTCCATACTTTACAAAGTCTTCTATTCTTTCACCTCTTCCACACAGACACGTGGGATATTCTTCCATCCACTTACTTTACAAAGTCTTCTATTCTTTCCACCTCTTCCACACAGACACGTGGGATATTCTTCCATTTACTTTACAAAGTCTTCTATTCTTTCCACCTCTTCCACACAGACACGTGGGATATTCTTCCATCCACTTACTTTACAAAGTCTTCTATTCTTTCCACCTCTTCCACACAGACACGTGGGATATTCTTCCATCCACTTACTTTACAAAGTCTTCTATTCTTTCCACCTCTTCCACACAGACACGTGGGATATTCTTCCATCCACTTACTTTACAAAGTCTTCTATTCTTTCCACCTCTTCCACACAGACACGTGGGATATTCTTCCATCCACTTACTTTACAAAGTCTTCTATTCTTTCCACTCTTCCACACAGACAGGGATATTCTTCCATCCACTTACTTTACAAAGTCTTCTATTCTTTCCACCTCTTCCACACAGACACGTGGGATATTCTTCCATCCACTTACTTTACAAAGTCTTCTATTCTTTCCACCTCTTCCACACAGACACGTGGGATATTCTTCCATCCACTTACTTTACAAAGTCTTCTATTCTTTCCACCTCTTCCACACAGACACGTGGGATATTCTTCCATCCACTTACTTTACAAAGTCTTCTATTCTTTCCACCTCTTCCACACAGACACGTGGGATATTCTTCCATCCACTTACTTTACAAAGTCTTCTATTCTTTCCACCTCTTCCACACAGACACGTGGATATTCTTCCATCCACTTACTTTACAAAGTCTTCTATTCTTTCCACCTCTTCCACACAGACACGTGGGATATTCTTCCATCCACTTACTTTACAAAGTCTTCTATTCTTTCCACCTCTTCCACACAGACACTATTCTTCCATCCACTTACTTTACAAAGTCTTCTATTCTTTCCACCTCTTCCACACAGACACGTGGGATATTCTTCCATCCACTTACTTTACAAAGTCTTCTATTCTTTCCACCTCTTCCACACAGACACGTGGGATATTCTTCCATCCACTTACTTTACAAAGTCTTCTATTCTTTCCACCTCTTCCACACAGACACGTGGGATATTCTTCCATCCACTTACTTTACAAAGTCTTCTATTCTTTCCACCTCTTCCACACAGACACGTGGGATATTCTTCCATCCACTTACTTTACAAAGTCTTCTATTCTTTCCACCTCTTCCACACAGACACGTGGGATATTCTTCCATCCACTTACTTTACAAAGTCTTCTATTCTTTCCACCTCTTCCACACAGACACGTGGGATATTCTTCCATCCACTTACTTTACAAAGTCTTCTATTCTTTCCACCTCTTCCACACAGACACGTGGATATTCTTCCATCCACTTACTTTACAAAGTCTTCTATTCTTTCCACCTCTTCCACACAGACACGTGGGATATTCTTCCATCCACTTACTTTACAAAGTCTTCTATTCTTTCCACCTCTTCCACACAGACACGTGGGATATTCTTCCATCCACTTACTTTACAAAGTCTTCTATTCTTTCCACCTCTTCCACACAGACACGTGGGATATTCTTCCATCCACTTACTTTACAAAGTCTTCTATTCTTTCTCTTCCACACAGACACGTGGGATATTCTTCCATTACTTTACAAAGTCTTCTATTCTTTCCACCTCTTCCACACAGACACGTGGGATATTCTTCCATCCACTTACTTTACAAAGTCTTCTATTCTTTCCACCTCTTCCACACAGACACGTGGGATATTCTTCCATCCACTTACTTTACAAAGTCTTCTATTCTTTCCACCTCTTCCACACAGACACGTGGGATATTCTTCCATCCACTTACTTTACAAAGTCTTCTATTCTTTCCACCTCTTCCACACAGACACGTGGGATATTCTTCCATCCACTTACTTTACAAAGTCTTCTATTCTTTCCACCTCTTCCACACAGACACGTGGGATATTCTTCCATCCACTTACTTTACAAAGTCTTCTATTCTTTCCACCTCTTCCACACAGACACGTGGGATATTCTTCCATCCACTTACTTTACAAAGTCTTCTATTCTTTCCACCTCTTCCACACAGACACGTGGGATATTCTTCCATCCACTTACTTTACAAAGTCTTCTATTCTTTCCACCTCTTCCACACAGACACGTGGATATTCTTCCATCCACTTACTTTACAAAGTCTTCTATTCTTTCCACCTCTTCCACACAGACACGTGGGATATTCTTCCATCCACTTACTTTACAAAGTCTTCTATTCTTTCCACCTCTTCCACACAGACACGTGGGATATTCTTCCATCCACTTACTTTACAAAGTCTTCTATTCTTTCCACCTCTTCCACACAGACACGTGGGATATTCTTCCATCCACTTACTTTACAAAGTCTTCTATTCTTTCCACCTCTTCCACACAGACACGTGGGATATTCTTCCATCCACTTACTTTACAAAGTCTTCTATTCTTTCCACCTCTTCCACACAGACACGTGGGATATTCTTCCATCCACTTACTTTACAAAGTCTTCTATTCTTTCCACCTCTTCCACACAGACACGTGGGATATTCTTCCATCCACTTACTTTACAAAGTCTTCTATTCTTTCCACCTCTTCCACACAGACACGTGGGATATTCTTCCATCCACTTACTTTACAAAGTCTTCTATTCTTTCCACCTCTTCCACACAGACACGTGGGATATTCTTCCATCCACTTACTTTACAAAGTCTTCTATTCTTTCCACCTCTTCCACACAGACACGTGGGATATTCTTCCATCCACTTACTTTACAAAGTCTTCTATTCTTTCCACCTCTTCACACAGACACGTGGGATATTCTTCCATCCACTTACTTTACAAAGTCTTCTATTCTTTCCACCTCTTCCACACAGACACGTGGGATATTCTTCCATCCACTTACTTTACAAAGTCTTCTATTCTTTCCACCTCTTCCACACAGACACGTGGGATATTCTTCCATCCACTTACTTTACAAAGTCTTCTATTCTTTCCACCTCTTCCACACAGACACGTGGGATATTCTTCCATCCACTTACTTTACAAAGTCTTCTATTCTTTCCACCTCTTCCACACAGACACGTGGGATATTCTTCCATCCACTTACTTTACAAAGTCTTCTATTCTTTCCACCTCTTCCACACAGACACGTGGGATATTCTTCCATCCACTTACTTTACAAAGTCTTCTATTCTTTCCACCTCTTCCACACAGACACGTGGGATATTCTTCCATCCACTTACTTTACAAAGTCTTCTATTCTTTCCACCTCTTCCACACAGACACGTGGGATATTCTTCCATCCACTTACTTTACAAAGTCTTCTATTCTTTCCACCTCTTCCACACAGACACGTGGGATATTCTTCCATCCACTTACTTTACAAAGTCTTCTATTCTTTCCACCTCTTCCACACAGACACGTGGGATATTCTTCCATCCACTTACTTTACAAAGTCTTCTATTCTTTTCCCTCTTCCACACAGACACGTGGGATATTCTTCCATCCACTTACTTTACAAAGTCTTCTATTCTTTCCACCTCTTCCACACAGACACGTGGGATATTCTTCCATCCACTTACTTTACAAAGTCTTCTATTCTTTCCACCTCTTCCACACAGACACGTGGGATATTCTTCCATCCACTTACTTTACAAAGTCTTCTATTCTTTCCACCTCTTCCACACAGACACGTGGGATATTCTTCCATCCACTTACTTTACAAAGTCTTCTATTCTTTCCACCTCTTCCACACAGACACGTGGGATATTCTTCCATCCACTTACTTTACAAAGTCTTCTATTCTTTCCACCTCTTCCACACAGACACGTGGGATATTCTTCCATCCACTTACTTTACAAAGTCTTCTATTCTTTCCACCTCTTCCACACAGACACGTGGGATATTCTTCCATCCACTTACTTTACAAAGTCTTCTATTCTTTCCACCTCTTCCACACAGACACGTGGATATTCTTCCATCCACTTACTTTACAAAGTCTTCTATTCTTTCCACCTCTTCCACACAGACACGTGGGATATTCTTCCATCCACTTACTTTACAAAGTCTTCTATTCTTTCCACCTCTTCCACACAGACACGTGGGATATTCTTCCATCCACTTACTTTACAAAGTCTTCTATTCTTTCCACCTCTTCCACACAGACACGTGGGATATTCTTCCATCCACTTACTTTACAAAGTCTTCTATTCTTTCCACCTCTTCCACACAGACACGTGGGATATTCTTCCATCCACTTACTTTACAAAGTCTTCTATTCTTTCCACCTCTTCCACACAGACACGTGGATATTCTTCCATCCACTTACTTTACAAAGTCTTCTATTCTTTCCACCTCTTCCACACAGACACGTGGGATATTCTTCCATCCACTTACTTTACAAAGTCTTCTATTCTTTCCACCTCTTCCACACAGACACGTGGGATATTCTTCCATCCACTTACTTTACAAAGTCTTCTATTCTTTCCACCTCTTCCACACAGACACGTGGGATATTCTTCCATCCACTTACTTTACAAAGTCTTCTATTCTTTCCACCTCTTCCACACAGACACGTGGGATATTCTTCCATCCACTTACTTTACAAAGTCTTCTATTCTTTCCACCTCTTCCACACAGACACGTGGGATATTCTTCCATCCACTTACTTTACAAAGTCTTCTATTCTTTCCACCTCTTCCACACAGACACGTGGGATATTCTTCCATCCACTTACTTTACAAAGTCTTCTATTCTTTCCACCTCTTCCACACAGACACGTGGGATATTCTTCCATCCACTTACTTTACAAAGTCTTCTATTCTTTCACCTCTTCCACACAGACACGTGGGATATTCTTCCATCCACTTACTTTACAAAGTCTTCTATTCTTTCCACCTCTTCCACACAGACAGGATATTCTTCCATCCACTTACTTTACAAAGTCTTCTATTCTTTCCACCTCTTCCACACAGACACGTGGGATATTCTTCCATCCACTTACTTTACAAAGTCTTCTATTCTTTCCACCTCTTCCACACAGACACGTGGGATATTCTTCCATCCACTTACTTTACAAAGTCTTCTATTCTTTCCACCTCTTCCACACAGACACGTGGGATATTCTTCCATCCACTTACTTTACAAAGTCTTCTATTCTTTCCACCTCTTCCACACAGACACGTGGGATATTCTTCCATCCACTTACTTTACAAAGTCTTCTATTCTTTCCACCTCTTCCACACAGACACGTGGGATATTCTTCCATCCACTTACTTTACAAAGTCTTCTATTCTTTCCACCTCTTCCACACAGACACGTGGGATATTCTTCCATCCACTTACTTTACAAAGTCTTCTATTCTTTCCACCTCTTCCACACAGACACGTGGGATATTCTTCCATCCACTTACTTTACAAAGTCTTCTATTCTTTCCACCTCTTCCACACAGACACGTGGGATATTCTTCCATCCACTTACTTTACAAAGTCTTCTATTCTTTCCACCTCTTCCACACAGACACGTGGGATATTCTTCCATCCACTTACTTTACAAAGTCTTCTATTCTTTCCACCTCTTCCACACAGACACGTGGGATATTCTTCCATCCACTTACTTTACAAAGTCTTCTATTCTTTCCACCTCTTCCACACAGACACGTGGGATATTCTTCCATCCACTTACTTTACAAAGTCTTCTATTCTTTCCACCTCTTCCACACAGACACGTGGGATATTCTTCCATCCACTTACTTTACAAAGTCTTCTATTCTTTCCACCTCTTCCACACAGACACGTGGGATATTCTTCCATCCACTTACTTTACAAAGTCTTCTATTCTTTCCACCTCTTCCACACAGACACGTGGGATATTCTTCCATCCACTTACTTTACAAAGTCTTCTATTCTTTCCACCTCTTCCACACAGACACGTGGGATATTCTTCCATCCACTTACTTTACAAAGTCTTCTATTCTTTCCACCTCTTACACGTGGGATATTCTTCCATCCACTTACTTTACAAAGTCTTCTATTCTTTCCACCTCTTCCACACAGACACGTGGGATATTCTTCCATCCACTTACTTTACAAAGTCTTCTATTCTTTCCACCTCTTCCACACAGACACGTGGGATATTCTTCCATCCACTTACTTTACAAAGTCTTCTATTCTTTCCACCTCTTCCACACAGACACGTGGATATTCTTCCATCCACTTACTTTACAAAGTCTTCTATTCTTTCCACCTCTTCCACACAGACACGTGGGATATTCTTCCATCCACTTACTTTACAAAGTCTTCTATTCTTTCCACCTCTTCCACACAGACACGTGGGTCTTCTATTCTTTCCACCTCTTCCACACAGACACGTGGAATATTCTTCCATCCACTTACTTCATCGCAGCTAACCTGCTTGAAATATATATGAGGTGTGTCACAAAAGTAATGAGACTGTTGTTAAAAAGAATTCACTTCAAATCCAAATAGCAAACTTCTAAAATCATGGAAGCTAACCTGCTTTACAAATGTGAATGTCCAGTGTGCTCGAAGTCATGGAAATTAATTCATACTTGTTTGAATTTTCAGTGCGGAATGCAGAACTGTTAAATTTTACAAAGGGGTAGTACGTAGATGTTCTCACTTTACAATAGCAAGAGGCAAAGTTGGATGTATCATATGGAACCTTAAAGTAAAGAAACATATATATATATATATATATATATATACCAGACAAATATTTGTATTGATAGTAGTAGTAGTTGTAGTAGTAGTACCAAGATCCGTAGTAGTATTTCAGTAATTTCACATTTTCCTCAATATAGTTATTGTTGTGTCCTTAAACGGGATACAGTAGAAGGAACAGTCAACATGTTCGTAGATTTAAAATAGAGAGTTGTATATTAAATTTGGATGAGGTGAAGGGGGAGATGGATAGGATATATGTTAGTTATATGGTGAGTTGCCTCCATGCAACTAACATATATTCTATCCTTCTCTGACCTCCCCTTAGCCAAACCTACTAGCCCCACACCTACTACCCTCCCAAACTAAGACCCCCCCCACACATACACCAAGTTGTAGAAATTTAAATCCTTGTTTTCTGGGCAATTCCGTCAGTAATAATCATGTTTTGCTTTTGTCTGAAGATGCTGTGATTATGCAGTTGAAATAAATTATTACAATGAAGCAAATATAAAGTTTTTTTCCTTAATTTATTCTCTCTCTCTCTCTCTCTCTCTCTATATATATATATATATATATATATATATATATATATATATGTGTGTGTGTGTGTGTGTGTGTGTGTGTGTGTGTGTGTTGTTTTAGGGGTAAAAGATTTTTTTTAACCCACTCATCGTCAAATATAGGACGTGGATTTTATTGAACTTTAGTTTTTGCTGGTCTCCACCAATTTTCATTTCATAAAAGGGTTGTTGTGGTGTCGATGAATATGTCGTTCACGTCGGAAAGGTCACCACTTGTTGCGGTGTCGATGAAGGATGTCGACCCCACAGACTTTTGAATAAGTGAAACGACTGGAGGCAATGAAAGAGACAAAGGCAGAGGATTTAGATGGCAGGAAGTAACCAGGTGGTCAATTTATTCACGAGAATTGACAAAGGTAAATCGGCAAGTTGAGTTTTCGTCGCTCGAGGTTGGTCGCTCAACGTTCGGTCAGTCTTTCGTTAATCTGGGTGGATAGGTCGTCCGTTGTCGGATAGGCAGCTGGAATCCGGAATCGGGATACAGTGCGTCTACGGGTTTCGGTTGACGTCGTGGTCGGTCGGTAACGGTCTCGGCTTGCGGTTGTATCGGCTGCGAGCTCCGGTCGTAGTCCCGTCGAGGACTGTTCGGGTACGAGCGTGAAACGTAACAGCGACGGACCGTTCGCTTAGCACGTGCGTTGCTTGGGTCTGATTGGCCGCGGTTATGCGGGATTTCAGACCAGGCTGGTACGTGTGCGCAAATGCCTCGAGTAGCTAGGTGTTTGCTCGGCGGAAGATCGAGTCGGATCTACCAAGCTAGGACTTAGCGTACTGTCGGCGAGGGACGCCTATCTGGTCGTAAGATCCAGATCTTCTAGGGATTTCGCCCTAGGATCGCATTCGTGGTTAAGGAAAGACTGAGGTGAAAAGGCCGACTGGTTAGCTCTGAAAAGAGCTGGGTTTGTTTAGCCTTGAAAAAGGCTGATATTGCTGGACTGGAAATGTTTGTGTCATCACAGCGTCGATCTAGCGTCAAAGAAAGGCAGGTCGTTCCAGCAGCGTAGAGAGGCAGGGCGGTCAGGAATCAGGAAAGGCCATTTGTTCAGAATAGGAATCAGGATCGTTAACTGTCGGTGGCTGGCTGGAACTGTCCTCGTCATCGCAAACGACTTTCTTAAATACCCGAAATTTGCCGGAAATATCGAATGACGTCAGGGAAAAGTTCGTTAGAAATGATGATGACATAGTTTTGACTACGTGACCCAATACATGCGAAAGGGGTGGAGCTTAAAGGGTTAAAGCTGGGCAAAAACTGGATATATCTGGTCAGACATGGAAAGGGGTTTGCTTACGTGCGAAAATGCACACGCGTGCTCTGATTACGTGCGTTCGTTCAGAGAAAGGGGTCAAGGCTGTTTTGGCCCCGACAGGGTGTGCACTCAGTCATTGTACAAACAAACATATATGCATACAGACAGACAGAATATGAAAATAGACTTACAAGTTGAAGATATTCAGGGGTGACCATTTGAGCTGGATTTTTATCTGGGTAAGTCTGAAAAAACAAAGAAAAAAAAAGAATTAAAAAAAAATTTCATTTAAAAAAAAATGGAGGCTATGATAAAGCCCAATAAATGGGGAGCATTCATTATTCAATTTATTTAAAAAAAAAAACTAGATTTTTATTTATATTTAATTTTATTTAATTTATATAGAGTATATTTAATAACTGTAACTTTTATATATAAAACTTATACAAATGTATAATATTTATGTCATTATAATATTTATCTTATTTGTATTGCCATTATAATATTTAAAATACATAAATATATCATTACTAATAACTATAACTAATAAATTAATCACATTAATAGATAAGTTATTTATATTTAATTATATTTAATTATTAGATTTTTAATTGTTTTTAAATATTCACTTATCAAAAGTCCAATAAATGGGGAGTATTCATTATTCAATTCTTAAAAAAAACAAAAAAACGCTAGATTTAAGAGAAAATTCCTATTCATTCACTTTTGAGAGACAAATGACCAGGACGCAAAGGCCGGCGGACCCCTCGGTTGCGTCCCAGCATTGTCTTGCGAACACGTACCATCAGAAGGGTGGCTAGCCCTTCGCTGATAGACTGACACAAGGAGCGAGCGGCGGCGTCGAGAACCTTCAAGAGACAAACGACTAGGAACGGCGGCCAACAACGATGGGACCCGTTTGTTGTTGAGGAGGTGATTTTAATAAGAAGATGAATTAAAATCATCATCAGCGAACAAATTAAGGATTACATTTAACGATAACAAATAAAAATGTGCAATTCTAATGACATATTCTTAAACAATAAAATGGCCAAAAAGTTGAAGAAAAAAACAAGAAAAAAAAACCCACTTAGCTTTCAAAATCCAATGGTCTCCAGGACTCTCGCTGAGTATTCTCTCGTCGCTATGTGTGTAATTGTGTTGATTTAGTGTGGTTGTGTTGGGTTATTTGTATCTACTAATCAAGAAAAACACACAGTTCAAATTCGACGTCTTCCTTCGGCAAGTGTTTCTTCTTAAATGAATAACTCAATTGACTCTCTCTCTCTCTCTCTCTCTCTCTCTCTCTCTCTCTCTCTCTCTCTCTCTCTCTCTCTCTCTCTCTCTCTCTCAGAAAGCTTTGCTCCACCTCCTCTATCTATCTTAGACTTGTATTCACCCAACCCACCCCCTTAGCAAGCAGTCATCATAGCTCGTCTCCAATTATCTGCGCACTTTTAAAATTCTGCATTTTCAAGTTTAAATTCCATATAATCTAAAATCTAAAATTCCAACTTTTTGTTCATGGAAAAATAAATAGATAAAATAAATAAATAAAGAAAGAAAGAAAGAATCAAACTGACTGGTTTCTCTTATTCTATGTCGCCATAGTAACCAGCCAGCGACAGTCGACGACGTACAGTGAAATAGAACACTGTTGTCGATTTTAAAACAGTTTGTAAAGGTCCAATGTACTTAAGATAAAAGGAATTTAACTTGAAAGTTAATCTAACTTTAAACTTTTTAGAAGATTTAAATATCATCATCATCATCATCATTATCATTATCATTATATTATTATTATTATTATTATTATTATTATTATTACTTGATAGATTCCGATGCATAGATTAAAAGAGTCCCAAAGAATTTGCAGTCTCGCCGGCGTGCGTCGAAGGATTGAAAGAAAGAAAGAAAGAATTAAAATCAGACGTCAACATTGCTAGCGAATTACCCCTCTCTAAATGACCTCAAGCGTTGCTCCCTTACTCTCTCTCTCTCTCTCTCTCCTCTCTCTCTCTCTCTCTCTCTCTCTCTCTCTCTCTCTCTCTCTCTCTCTCTCTCAGCCTTGTGTTCATCTCGCTCGCTAACCTCTCCTCTCTCTTTTCATCTGTGTAGTCGTTGTCGTCGTCAAGGCAACAGCCAGTAAGAAGCGAAGCAGCAGGCAACAGTGTTGCGACGCTGGATTACACCCCTCTCTATAATTCTTAGGTGTTGCTCCCTCATTCCCCCCTCCCGCCTCTCTGCATTAGTGTTGCTTGAGCGAGTAGAAGGGGAGGAGCTACTGTTGTCTCCGCCTCGCTCGTTAAATGAAACGAGAAATGCGTGCACTTAATTGTAAAGCAGAGAATAAGATTTTTTTAAACTTTCAATGTAATTAAGATTAAAACGAACACTTTTTACGAGTTTTAAATAATAATAATAATAATAATAATAATAATAATAATAATAATCGATTACAGAAAAGCCTATGACATGGTCCCACATACTTTGATTTTAGAATGTCTAAAAATGTCTAAAATTTCCAACAACATCATAAACTTCATTAAAAGAGCCATGGAAAATTGGCGAGTTCAATTAAAAGCTGGAAAACAATCCCTGGCAGACGTAAAAATCCAAAGAGGTATCTTCCAAGGAGACTCATTATCACCACTACTCTTTATTATAGCAATGATGCCGCTTAATCATATACTTAAAAAATGTACAGGGGGATACAAATTCACTAACTCACAAGAAAAGATAGACCACATTATGTACATGGATGACATAAAAAATTTTGCAAAAAATGAAAAAGAATTGGAGAGCCTAATACAAAACTATTAGAATATATAGCCAGGGGATATAGGATGGAAATTTGGATTGAAAAGTGTGCTATGCTAGTAATAAAACGCGGTAAAGAAAACTAATGCATGGAATACAACTGCCAAATCAGGAAACTATAAAATCACTTGATGAAAATGAAAGCTACAATATTTAGAATTTTAGAAGCGGACAATATCATGCAAACAGAAATGAAAGGAAAAGTTTTTTAAAAATATCTCAGGAGAACTAGAAAACTTCTAGATACCAAACTTAACAGCAGAAATCTGATCAAAGGAATCAATAGCTGGTTGTTCCCATTATAAGATACTCAAGACCATTCTAAAATGGACAAAGAAGAACTCGACAGATTGACCGAAGACGAGAAAATTAATGACAAGCACAAGGCTCTCACCCTAGAGACGATAGAGATGGATTATATGTGTCAAGAAAGGAAGGGGGAAGAGGTCTGCCAACATAGAGGAATGCGTAGAAACCACAATCCCAACAACTTGAAGATTACACAGAAAGAGCACAAGACAAACTACTTATGGCGGCCAACATAGTAGAGGCGACCGATGGACAATCAGAAAAACAACAAAGACTAGAAAACAAAATGGGAAGAAAAACACATTATATGGACGCTTCAAACGACAAATTGAAGAGGTTGCCCATGAAAAGACTTGGACATGGTTAAGAAAAGGAAACCTCAAAAGAGAAACGGAATCACTTATAATTGCTGCACAAAATAATGCCATAAGGACAAACTACATCAAAGCGAAAATCGATAGGACCCAACAAATAGTAAATGTAGACTTTGCGGGAATAGAGATAGGACTGTAAACCATATACTCTGCGAATGTAGCAAACTAGCACAACGAGAATACAAAACTAGACACGACTGGGTTGGTAAGGTGATCCACTGGGAATTATGTAAAAATTTAATTTTGACCATGCAAAAAAATGGTATATGCATAAACCAGAATCTGTTGTTGAGAACGAAACGCATAAAATTCTCTGGGACTTTGAAATAAAAACGGATGACCTTATCCAGCGGAAGACCAGACCTAGTGTTGATAAACAAAAACAAAGAACTTGTCAACTGGTGGATTTTGCAGTGCCAGCAGATCACAGGGTGAAGCTGAAGAAAATGAAGAAAAATGGACAATATCTGGACCTTGCCAGAGAACTGAAATGTAATCGAACATGAAAGTGAAGGTGATACCAATTGTAGATGGTGCACTTGGAACAGTCCCAAAAGGATTGGAAAAGGGTCTGGAATGTTTGGAAATCAGAGAAGGATTGAAACCATTCAGAACACTGCACTGCTGAAATCTGCTAGAATACTCAGAAGAGTCCTGGAGACCCGAGGAGACTTGCTGTCACTCAGACTCCAGTGAAAGACCATCAGCTAATGCCGATGTGAAAACTCAAAAGGAACAAATGATAAAGCCGATAATAAGTCTTCGTTTTTTTTAAAGTTTCAATGGTAATTTTTTAGAATATTTAAATAATAATAATAATAAGGTGGGGCAACACGCCTACCATCAGCTCCTCACTTTACCGCACTATCCTTGCCTACTCATACGCTGAGTTGGCTAGGGCCGATATCGTACCAGGAACCTTGTAGTTTCTAGTCAAACGCTCTACCGTCTGAGCTAAGCCAGCCTTTAATAATAATAAATAATAATAATAATAATAATAATAATAATAAAGAATAAATAAATAAATCACAGAAAGAAAGAAAGAAAGAAAAAGAAAAGCGATGTGCCGACCCTCTTAGTCCTTCACCCTCTTCTTCTCTCGTGTTACCATGACGACCAGCCAGGTTCACTGGTCGGCCTAAAAGGAAACGTATTACTGGTTGTCGACTCAATTTTTGGCTATTTTTTTAAAGTTTCAATGTACTTAGGAATAAAGCGAAGAATCTAACTTTAAGTACATTCCTTGTTCTTGTTCTTTTAACAAGTTTTAAATAATGAGAAGAATAATAATTATTATTAATTATTATTATTATATATTTTATATATATTATATTTGCACCTTTGGAGTTTTCACATCAGCATTAGCTTATGGTCTTTCACTGGAGTCTGAGTGACAGCAAGTCCCTCAGGACTCAGGACTCTTCTAGTATTCGGGCAGATTGAAGCAGTGCGTGTTCTGAATGGTTTCAATCCTTCCTCTGATTTCCAGACTTTCCAGACCCTTTTCAAATCCTTTTGGGACTGTTCCAAGTGCACCAACCACTTTCACTTTTATGTTCCACCACTTTTTCAGTTCTCTGGCAAGGTCCAGATATTTGTCCATTTTTTCTTCATTTTCCTTTAGCTTCACCTGTGATCTGCTGGAACTGCAAAATCCACCAGTTGACAAGTTCTTTGTTTTTTGTTTATCAACACTAGTCTGGTCTTCCTGCTGGGATAAGGTGATCCGTTTTTTTTTAAAGTCCCAGAGAATTTTATGCGGTTCGTTCTCAACAACAGATTCTGGTTTATGCATATACCATTTGTTGTGTGGTCAAAAATTTACTTTGTTGCATAATTCCCAGTGGATCACCTTCCCAACCCAGTCGTGTCTAGTTTTGTATTCTCGTTGTGCAGTTTGCTACATTCGCAGAGTATATGGTTTACAGTCTCATCTCTATTCCCGCAAAGTCTACATTTACTATTTGTTGGGTCCTATCAATTTTCGCTTGATGTAGTTTATTATTATTATTATTATTATTATTATTATTATTATTAATGTTGCTTCAAGAGAGAAATCACATGAGATTTGTTTTAAGATTAAAACGAATCTAAATTTAAGAAAGCTTTTTAAGAGATCTAACTTTCTTAATGATAACAATAACATTTGCAATGTTTATATAATTAGAATTACTGATGCTCAAATATATTAATTAGAGGAAACTTGTTTTCCTACTACGATCTCATAAGCAGAGATCACATCTACAAATTAACCAACTCAACTACTTGGGTTATTCGTTAGGGTAAGGGTTAGGGGATAGGGTTAAGGTTAGCGGCAGCAGCACTAGTCGATTGTAATTAGGGGATTTAATCGGACTGTTGTCCTCGTCTTTATCTATCTATCTATCTATCTCAGTCTGTTTCTTTCTATCTATCTATCTATTATCTATCTATCTATCTATCTATCTATCTTCCCCTTTACGAGAGCTCCTCGTTAAAAACGTGAGTATCCGCGATGGGACAGTGTTCACGGGGCGGGAGAGAGCGCGTAAAGGGGAAGTACTCGTTGCAAATGAGGTTTCCGGCGAAGGGGGAGTGCCGACGGGGCTAGGAAGCACTTAAAGGGGAAGTACTCGTTGCAAACGTGAGTATACGTTAAGGGAGAGTGCTCACGGGGCGGAGGACACGTAAAGGGGAAGTACTCGGTCCAAATGAGGTTTCCGGCGAAGGGGGTGCCGACGGGGCTAGGAAGCACTTAAACGGGAATTACTCGTTGCAAACGTGAGTACCGCGATCTGAGAGTGCTCACAAAGGGGGTTGAAACAGAAATAATGTTCATAACAATAAAGATCCAAATCAAGCCCCGTGTAAAAATTTCAGAGAAGTAGTCTATATAGATAGATAGATAGATAGATAGATAAGAAACAATAAAGATGAGGAAAACAGTCCGAATAAATCCAATAATTACCATCGACTAGTGCTGCTGCCCTTTTGTGTGTGTGTGTGTGTGTGTGTGTGTGTGTGTGTGTGTCTCGTACGGTTTGTTTGACATCAAATTCAGCAATTTTATTTATTTATTTTTTTGTTTTGTAGTCCTACCCACGGCATATCTCTTGGTATTTCTACACTATTTTGTACGTATCAAAACTCGTAAAAACTATGCATTTTCAAGTTGAAATCCCATCAAATGTTTAACCCTAGCCAGCCAACCAGCCAGCCACCCAGCCAGCCAGCCACCCAGGAAACCATACCCCCCCCCCATCTGCCTCTGGTTGATCGAGTCAATGCCGGCGCCGTCGCTGCCTTTTGATGAATGCCGGCCTCTCGTATGAAACGTATTAGGCTTTTCAAATCAAACTTTGCCTATTTTTTTTATTAATTTTTACTTTTTTTTTCTTTTTCTGAATGTTTCAATGTTCTTAAAGATATATCCATTCTAACTTTAAGTTGAACAACCGTTTGAACAACGACTTCGCTCCCGTTGTCATAGTAACCAGCCAGAGGATTAGCATTTTCGAGGCAGAAAATGACTCTTAAAGTTTAAATGTACTTAAGATTAACTGGAAACAAAGTGAACGACCGACCGGAGAGGCCCCTCAGCCAGCACTGGCACTCCACAACAGAGACGACGAGGACAATAGTCCCAATAATCGAAATAATAGTAATCATCAAGCCTTTTTGCAAACCAACTACTTGTACCTATGACCCACCGAAACAAGCGGCTCGCTATCGCTTCGCACATTATCAATGTTTGACATCAAATTCAGTTGTTCTCATTTGTAGTCCTACCCACGGCATATAGTGTCTAGATCTCTTTGTATTTCTACTCTATTTTCTCGGCAGGGTTAGGGTTAGGGGTTAGGTTATGGTCATGGTTAGGGGTTAGGGTTAGGGTTAGGGTAGGAAATACCAAGAGATCTAGACACTTTAGGGTTAGGGTTAGGGTTAGCGGTAGCCAAGTTCAACACGAGTTTGAATACGTAGAAAATAGAGTAGAAATACCAACGGATCTTAGTTATGGCTTCTCTCCCTTTATCTGCGCCTTTTTAAAAATCCTGTATTGTCAAGGTTAAAGCCGAATTAATTTAATGATAAATAAATAAATAAAAGAAAGAAAGAATGAAGCAAACTGTGTGTAATGCCGTAGCCTTGTTTTGAAAGTTTCAATGTACGTTAACTTAAAGGAATTTAAGAACGAATTTAAGAAGACCTTTTTGCGACTTTTAAATGATACTAATAATATTTTTTAGTTGGAATAATAATATTTTACAAGTATATCTCGAATCTTATAACATTGTCTGTCTGTCTGTCTCTCCCCGTCTGTCTCCCCCTCTCTGTCTCTGTCTGTCTGTCTCTGTCTGTCTATCTGTCTGTCTGTCTCTCGCTCTCTCTCTCAAAATATTTTCGTTCTTTTATTTTTGAATTATTTTCCCTCCTTTTAAAATTAAAATTAAGATTTTTCTTTTTCTTTTTTTGGTTGTGATGTAAATTTGTGTCAGTCATCGTGTAAAATAGCTGAATCTTATTCCCTTTTTCTTTTTTCTGTTTTTTAATGTGGGGGGGGGCCATATAAACTTCAAGCACCCCATCTGTGATCTCGATTCAGAAAGACATGTTTGTCATTTTCAATATCCGGTTGTTTTAACAGACGATTTTTAGATTTTCTTTTTAGATTATAAAACTAACCCCCAGCCCTAACCCTGAGCCTAACCCTGAACCTGACCTTAACCCTGACCCTAACCCGAAACCTAACCCTGAGCCTAACCTTGACCCTGACCGTGACCGTGACCCTAAACCCTAACCCTAAAGCCTAACCTCTAACAAACAACCGGACATCGACGGAGTGGATGAAAAATATGTCCTCTCTTAATCGATATCAAAAGGGGGTGCCTAAAGGTCATATGGTCCCTCGAGTCTGATAAGAAATACATAAAGAATGTTGGAGAGCGTATCGGCCGAAACGTTGTGCAGATAACAATGAAGATGAGGACAATAGTCCGAATAACTCAGATAATGCAAGACTCATCTCAAACATTCAGTGAGATAGTGTTGATAACAATAACGTTGAGGACAATAGTCCGAATAATCCAAATTATCGACACTAATTTAACTTGGCACTTAAGCTGAAAGAAAGATAGAAAGAAAGAAGAAAGAAAGAAAGAAGCAGAAAACAGTGAAACAACGCTTTCCACTGACTCACGCACTCACTCTCTAAATAGACTAGTAAATCTCTCTCCCTCCCTTTGTCAATGATGTTTTGAACTCTCTCCCGCGACCGTCTCCTGGGCAGCTGCATACTAAGCAGAGAGAGAGAGAGAGAGAGAGAGAGAGAGAGAGAGAGAGAGAGAGAGAGAGAGAGAGAGACGAGTTGCCGGCCCCCTCTCTCTAATTGACAGGTCTTGTTCTACCTGCGTTACGACCACTGCTGCCTGCCTACCTGCCTGCCTGCCTGCCTGACTAACTGACTGCATGCTAACCGTTTGAGCAACGACTTCGCCCCCGTTGTCATAGTAACCAGCCAGAGGACCCCTACAGAAAATAATTTACCAAAAATCAGGAAATTATCGGATTTTAATGAAATTTTCAGTGTTTATGTATCAATAAATGATCTTTATAATGCATTATTTATTTTATTTCAAAACTTTCTCATTTTTTTTCAGGTCGCTTAATTTTGACCCCCCTTATGTTGGGGGCGTAAAATGTTTTGCAAGTTGATCATTTTTTATACTAATTACAGTATAAATAATGAGATAAAAGACCGAACTAATGAATAGAAACAACATTTTTTTTACGGTGGCTTTTCTATGAGAAAATAAGTACCGAAAATCGAAAAATAAAATGTAAAAAAATAATAAATAATTAATTTTTTGGAGATTTCTTTTTTACTTATTTCGATAATTATTCAATTGGCTATTATTTTATAAAAGAAAAAAATTATACATCAATGTTTTTTTTTGCTTAAAAGGGGGAGGGGGTACATTTTTGATCGAGTTTTTCTTCAAAACTTATTACTTTTGGCGCCTAACATAAGTTTTGCATTAAGTAGATATTTATTTTTAGAATCTAAAAATATAAGATTTTAAACTGAACGTCAGGCTTTTCATATTTTAAATGAATTTTATATATTAATTTTTCATAGCAAAAATACTAAATTAAAGTTTTGAAATAAAATAACTGATGCATTATAAAATTCATTAATTATTAAATCAATACTGAAAATTTCATTAAAATCGGATAATTACCTGATTTTTGGTAAATTTTTTGCAAACGCGAATGTTACAGTAAAATTGTAAACAAGCACTTAAAAACATCAAAAACGAGTCTGACTGGCTGATATCGTCGAAATTGACCAAAACAAATACTTTTAAATCTATTAAAAATAAACTTCATATGTAATGATATTTTTGTTATTTTAATGATGGTTATTATGTTACTACTTATCGATTTAGACAAAGTTTGACCTTAAATAATAGATTTAATTATTTCTAATTCGCTTTTAAAATTCCTAGCAGACGACAAAATCGCCTATCCCTATAAAATGTACTTAAGATTAACTGGAAACAAAGTAAACGGCCGATCGGAGAGGCCCCTCAGCCAGCACTGGCACTCCACAATACAGACGACGAGAACAATAGTCCGAATAATCGAAATAATAGTAATTATCAAGCGTCGTGTGAAGAAAATTTTCACAGAAAGACTGTTGATAATTGTAAAAAAAGACGAGGACACCAGTCCGAATAATCCAAATAATACTAATTAAAAAGCCTCATCTCAACATTTCAGATAGATAGTGTAGAAAACAATAAAGATGTGAACAATAGACCGAATAATCCAAATTAATAGTATTTATCAAGCGTCATCTAAAAGAATTCAGAGAAAGACTGTTTATAACAATAACGATGAGGACAATAGTCCGAATAATCAAAATAATGCAAATTATCGAGGCTAATTTATCTTGGTTCTTTTGAAAATTGGGCATTCAACTTGATATTATCATTGAGATTGTCGAAGAAATGTATAAAAAAGAAAGAAAGAAAGAAAGGAAGGAATAAGGAAATTGTGTGTAACCCCCCCCTCTCTCTCTCTCTCTCTCTCTCTCTCTCTCTCTCTCTCTCTCTCTCTCTCTCTCTCTCTCTCTCTCATTACCATGGAAACCTGTTAGGGTTAGTAGTTGACCCCAAAAGCAAGATATGAAATAGATTAATTGACCCCAAAAGCAAGATATGAAATAGATTAATTGAATAAGGTTTTTTGAAAGTTTGACCTTGGCCGACTAAGAGATAGAGAGAGAGAGAGAGAGAGAGAGAGAGAGAGAGAGAGAGAGAGAGAGAGAGAGAGAGAGAGAGAGAGACGTGGACTTTAGCTTAACGAGGCGTCGCCATAGCAAATAGATTACTCTTGTCTTTATCAAACTTTGCTAATTCTTTTTTTAAGAACCTTGTATGTAATTAAGAATAAAACGAACAAACTTTAAGTAGACTTGTTATTTTGACAAGTTTTAAATAATAAAAAGAATAAATTATTGTCATTAATAATAATAATAATAATAATAATAATAATAATAATAATAATAATAATAATAGTGATGATGAAGCTGGCACTTTCATGTTCCACAACTTTTTCAGTTCTCTGGCAAGGTCCAGATATTTGTCCATTTTTTCATTTTCCTTTAGCTTCACCCTGTGATCTGCTGGTACTGCAAAATCCACCAGTTGACAAGTTCTTTCTTTTTTGTTTATCAACACTAGGTCTGGTCTTCTTGCTGGGATAAGGTGGTCCGTTTTTATTTCAAAGTCCCAGAGAATGTTATGCGTTTCGTTCTCAACAACAGATTCTGGTTTATGCATATACCATTTTGTTGTGTGGTCAAAATTTACTTTGTTGCATAATTCCCAGTGGATCACCTTCCCAACCCAGTCGTGTCTAGTTTTGTATTCTCGTTGTGCTAGTTTGCTACATTCGCAGAGTATATGGTTTACAGTCTCATCTCTATTCCCGCAAAGTCTACATTTACTATTTAGTTGGGTCCTATCAATTTTCGCTTTGATGTAGTTTGTCCTTATGGCATTATTTTGTGCAGCAATTATAAGTGATTCAGTTTCTCTATTATAAGTGAAGTGATTCAATTTCTCTAGTTATTATTATTATTATTATTATTATTATGCTCCTTTGAGTTTTCACATCAGTATTAGCTGATGGTCTTTCACTGGTGTCTGAGTGACAGCAAGTCTCCTCAGGTCTCCAGGACTCTTCTGAGTATTCTGGCAGATTGCAGCAGTGCAGTGTTCTGAATGGTTTCAATCCTTTATTATTATCATTATTATTACTAGCAAATATATGCACCCTCCGGGTGCAAGTATTTAAGTTTTAATGTAATAAAATATTGTATTAAATTAGAAAGGCTAATGAAACTAAATGGGAAATGCAGATTAAAAAAAGATTTCAAACAGAGGGAGTATAATCGAAAGATAGAACAACTGAAACTTACTCTTCCATCACACTCGTCTTTCATTGTTATTTTTTCTAATTTAAGTATTTACTTAAAAGAGTAAGTAAAGAATAAAATTACAGTTATTTTTTCTTGTTAATGGATTTCATTTAAGATTCATTGAAGAGATTTTTGCTTATATTCATTAAAATAAAACCAAACAGTTAGAAACAATAATACTAAGCACATATTTATTAAAATCACATTTTTGATATCAATATGCAAATTAGCCTTTCCGTTCAAACTGTAAACCGCTATTTTGTTGTATATATAAATATAAGTGCATGTTGTTTGTATGTAGAGATGGTCTACAGTGGCTTCGGCCTCTGGACCATTGATATAATTAACGGCGTCGATCCCAGGGGGCCATCCCCCCAGGCAACACCTGCCCCCTCGATTTAAAGGGGCAGGGCTGGGTTTATTGCCCAGTGCCTGAGGCGCCCCCCTTGAGGGGGAATGCCGACGGGATCGACGCAATTTTTCACCTGCCACCCCATGAGTCTAAGCTTGTGGGTGGTCCCACATAAATAGGGCCTTTGTGCCTGACCCGTACAAGTGGGGTACGTGGAAAATATCAGATATGGTCAACAGTAATAATAATGTAAAACAATTTTATCAATAATTGAGGTTTAGATTAAAAAATAAAATCATTGAGAATGCGATGTCAATAACTAAGGGAATTGCAACTTGAGTAGTAATATAGTTTCGGTTACAGACAGAAAAACAGACAATCTCCATTATAATAAGATTATTATTATTATCTTCTTTTTTTTTGTACATACTCTAAAAAGTATTCTTAAACTATTCTTGTTTGTATATAAGAACAGAAAAAGAAGAATCAAATTAAATAAAAAAAATATGGATTGAAGGTCCCCCACCTTCAATCCATATTTTTTTTATTTTACTGTTGAGTTTTTTTTATTTTACTGTTGAGGCTTGAGATATTGTTATAATCGTTATTATCTAGGACAGCCATGGTGTGTGGAGTTAACGCTTGCTAGAGGAAAGGGAATGCAGTCAGCGACCAATATCAAGGCCCCACCCCCTCGCGATCGCTGTTAGCCGACAATCAACGGCTTACGGACACGGTAATTCGACATTGGTAGGATGAGAAGGAGGAGGATACGAAATACGATTACGACGCACCAGGCCCTCGACCCGATACCAGTATCAGGGCCCCACCCTCGCCTCCGTTGAAATCCGACGCACTCAACGGCTTACTAGGTCATGACGCGAGCACATTTCAGGAGTTGTTGCACCAAATCGGTGTTTGGACATAATTGGTTGGGGAACAAACTTTGAAATTCGATTACGACACCCTTGGCCTTCGCACGCCATTCGACCCGATGCCAGTTTCAAAGCCCTACCCTCGCGCGACCGTTGAAATCCGACACACTCAACGGCTTACTTGGTCACGATCCGAGCACATTTCAGGAGTTGTTGCACGAATTCGGTGTTCAGACATAAGTGGGAGAGCGAACACACTTTGAAGTTGAATACGAAATTCGATTAAACCCCTGGCCCTCGCACGCCATTCAATCCGAGACCAGTATCAGGGCCCTACCCTCGTGCGACCGTTGAAATCCGACACACTCCACGGCTTACTTGGTCACGATGCGAGCACATTTCAGGAGTTGTTGCACGAATTCGGTGTTCAGACATAAGTGGGAGAGCGAAGTCGAAATGATAATTCGTTTAGGCAGCTGCTGTCTCTGGCACGCTATCCGATCGGAGACCAGTATGAAGGCCCTACCCTAGCAAGCGTTGTCACCCGACACAATCAACCGCTTATGAGGTAAAACGATTTAACTTTGATTTCATCTCCTCGCACGTCGCTATGGCACAACATTGGATGGTCGCACGCAGTCTTCTTGCAGCGATGCCCCTAACCATCCGTCAACTCGTCGCTCCGACGGTGGCCAACACCACCGTTCGGGTCGTAGCAGTTTTTGAACTCTTGTCGTCGCTTTCCGTCCGCAGGTCCCGCCGCCGCCGATTACAGGTTCCCCGACCGTCGTTATTTCGTTTGCTCGCTGGCTCGCTCGAACGAATGAAACCGACGGCTGCCGATAAAGACGTGCGACGAACGTTTATCGTTACTCTTTTCTCCTCGGCGAAGCACCCACTTGCACCGAACGTACTGCTTTCCCTGGCAACTCGGTGCTCGAATCGGACTCGTTCGTGCGATCACGTATAGCGGTGGCCTTTCCTTAGCTCGTCTACGGATTCCGTCTCCGCAGTCAAAGTCGGTTCCGATCCCCGTTCGTGACATTCGGCACGCTGTGATATTCCGAATAGAAATTATCAAATTTCGTTTCGTTTCGTTGGGAGTGTTGCTGGGTCGTCGACTATCAGCAGGTAGGCTACCGTGACACACCAAGCCTGCAGCCGAGCTATCTGCCTCTTTCCGTGTCGAACCCTTCCGTCTCCGCAGTTAAAGTCGGCTCCGATCCCCGTTCGTGACATTCGGCACGCTGTAATATTCCGAATAAAAATTATCAAATTTCGATTCGTTTCGTTGAGAGTGTTGATGGGTCGACGACTATCAGCAGGCAGGCAGTCCACCGTCACACAGAGCCTGCAGCCGAGCTATCTGCTTCCGTCAGTGTCAACAAGCCCTTCCGTCTCCGCAGTTAAATTATCATTTATTTCGTTTGGTTGAACGTGTTGCTGGGTACACTATCGGGCAGGCAGGCTACCGTCACAAATTTCGTTTCGTTTCGTTTCGTTGAGAGTGTTGCTGGGTGAACAACTTTCAGCAGGTAGGCAGTCTACCGTCACACATAGCCTGCAGCCGAGCTATCAGCTTTCTTTTGGTGTCGAACCCTTTCGTCTCCGAAGTCAAAGTCGGCTCCGATCCGCGTTCGTGACATTCGGCACGCTGAAATATTCCGAATAAAAATTATCAAATTTCGTTTCGTTTCGTTGAGAGTGTTGCTGGGTCGACGACTATTAGCACCTAGGCAGTCTACCGTCACACACAGCCTGCAGCCGAGCTATCTGCTTTCTTTTGGTGTCGAGCCCTTCCGTCTTCGCAGTCAAAGTCGGCTCCGATCCCCGTTCGTGACATTCGGCAAGCTGTTATTTTCCGAATAGAAATGATCATTTATTTCGTTTGGTTGAACGTGTTGCTGGGTACACTATCGGGCAGACAGGCTACCGTCACACCAAGTCCGTTGCCGAAGAAGTATCTGCTTCTTTCAGTGTCAAGCCCTTCCGTCTCCGCGGTCAAGGTCTCCGATCCCCGTCCGTCACATTCGCCGGCACGCTGTTATATTCCGAATTAAAATTATCAAATTTCGTTTCGTTTCGTTGAGTGTGTTGCTGGGTCGACGACTATCAGCAGGCAGGCAGTCTACCGTCACACAGAGCCTGCAACCGAGCTGTCCGCTTCCTTCCGTGTCAAAGCCTTCCGTCTCCGCAATCAAAGCTGTTAGATTCCGCATCGATTCCGCATAGAATTTATCAAATTTCGGGTTCGTTTGATTGAGTGTTGCTGGGTGCACTTCCATGCTGCAGCAGGCTACTACCGGCGGCTTAACAAGTCTGCAGCTGCGGTGTCTGTATTCCCAGGCTTCGGTTCCCGTCCCTGGCCTTTGGCCAGCCGTTATGTTCCGCATAAAATTCTTTAAATTCGATTTCGTTTCGAGTCTCGCTAGGTGGTTGTCGTCGTCACACATGCCTGCTGCCAAGGCCGTCAACTGCAGGGTGTGTCCAGCCGAGACGCTGCTGCTGCCGCCAGTTTCCAGTTTACATTTTTTAAATTTTTTTTTTTACTGTCGCCCTAACAGGCAGCAAAGTTTGCTGTGACTCCAATCCGACTTGCTGCTATACGAGGCCACAGGCCGCAGTGTCGTAAGCCGAAGAATACCATTCTTGGTGCCTGGCGTTTGGCAAGTAGTTCTGTTACAAATAAAATTCACAAGGATTTGACATTTATCAAATCTTGGATTACATTGATTTTTTGGGCTTGAAAGTCTTGCTGGATCATCGACTATGAGCAGGCAGACTACCGTCACACACCAAGCCTGCAGCCGAGCTATCTGCTTCGTTCCGTGTCGAGCCCTTCCGTCTTGCAGTAAAGGGCTCCGATTCCCGTTTGTGACATTCGGTGGCACGCTGTTATATTCCGAATAAAAATTCACAAGGATTTGACATTTATCAAATCTTGGATTACATTGATTTTTTGGGCTTGAAAGTCTTGCTGGGTCGTCGACTATGAGCAGGCAGACTACCGTCACACACCAAGCCTGCAGCCGAGCTATCTGCTTCGTTCCGTGTCGAGCCCTTCCGTCTTGCAGTAAAGGGCTCCGGTTCCCGTTTGTGACATTCGGTGGCACGCTGTTATATTCCGAATAAAAATTCACAAGGATTTGACATTTATCAAATCTTGGATTACATTGATTTTTTGGGCTTGAAAGTCTTGCTGGGTCGTCGACTATGAGCAAGCAGACTACCGTCACACATCAAGCCTGCAGCCGAGCTATCTGCTTCGTTCCGTGTCGAGCCCTTCCGTCTCCGCAGTCAAGGGCTCCGATTCCCGTTTGTGACATTCGGTGGCACGCTGTTATATTCCGAATAAAAATTATCATTTATTTCGTTTGGTTGAACGTGTTGCTGGGTACACTATCGGTGGCAGGCTGCCGTCACACCAAGCTCGCGACTGGCCGAAGAAGTATCTGCTCCGTTCAGATTCCGCATAGAATCAAACAAATTTGGGGTTCGTTTGATCGACAGTGTTGCTGGGGGCACTTGCAGGCTTGCTACCGGCACAACAAGCCTGCAGCTGCGGTGTCTGGATTGTTCACAGTCTTCGCCCGGTCCCCGTTCCTGGCCTTCGGTAAGCCGTTGTTATGTTCCGCACAAAATTCTTTAAATTCGGTTTCGTTTCTTTGAGTCTCGCTGGGTGGTTGTCGTCGTTGTCGTCACACATGCTTGCCATGCAGCTGCGCCGTCAACTGCAGGGTGTTGTGTCCAGTTGAGACGTATCTGCTGCCGCAAGTCTTCGCACCCCGTTTGGCACCGGGGTGCTTTACATTTTCCTTTATTGGCCACCTAACATGCAGCATAGTGTGTTGTGACTTAAACCTGACTTGCGCCCGCTATACACGACCACAGGCCACAGTGTCGTAAGCCAGCTGAGAGTGTTGGTGTGTGGTGGACTACTATCAGGGATGCTACCGTCACACTGAGCCTGCAGCCGGGGCTGTCTACTACTGCTGCTGCGGCGGCGGTGTGTGTCGTCGTCCAGCGTATCCATCTTGTCTGCAGCCAAAGGCTCAATGTAACGTACATTTATCGCTCACTTGGTGTCCTCACAGGCCGACTATTGTGCCGTAAGTCCAGCCTGACTTGCGCTGTACGTGTTTACATTAGCCATGTGTCCCTCGACCGCCGGATCCACCTCTGCCACCGCCGCCGGTTCAGCTACTCGCGGGCAGGCGGTAGTGTTGTAAGTCGAACCTGACTTGCGCCAATACATAGGCACAGACCCTTAACTCTAACCCTACAGAACCCTTATTCTTAGGCTGACCAAAAAGAAGAAGTACTTGTAAAGGCTATACAAACACGATAAAAAGGAATCGAGACAATTTATTTTTCAATTGTGCTGTTTGCTTAGCATGCTAACCAGCACAGCAAACCAACACTTGCAGAGAGAGAGAGAGAGAGAGAGAGAGAGAGAGAGAGAGAGAGAGAGAGAGAGAGAGAGAGAGAGAGAGATTTATGGAGCCAACATTATTCGCGAGACGTACGTACTTTTAAGAAAACGGTTTCTTTTTACGTGCCAGCATCATCATCATCACTATTATTATTATTATTTACTCCTTTTGAGTTTTCACATCAGTGTTGATGGTCTCCAGGACTCTTCTGAGTATTCTGGCAGATTGCAGCAGTGCATTGTTCTGAATGGTTTCAATTCTTCCTCTGATATCCAAACTTTCCAAGCCCTTTTCTAATCCTTTTGGGACTGTTCCAAGTGCACCAACTACAATTGGTATAACTTTCACTTTCATATTCCATAACTTTTTCAGTTCTCTGGCAAGGTCCAGATATTTGTCAATTTTTTCATTTTCCTTTAACTTCACCCTGTGATCTGCTGGCACTGCAAAATCCACCAGTTGACAAGTTCTTTCTTTTTTGTTAATCAACACTAGGTCTGGTCTTCTTGCTGGGATATTATTATTATTATTATTATTATTATTATTATTATTAATGATAATAATTTCTTATTATTATTATTTAAAACTTGTCAAAATAACAAGTCTAGTCAAAGTTTGATTGTTCGTTTTATTCTTAATTACAAAGAAAGAATTAGGCAAAGTTTGACAAGATAACAGTAATCCATTTGCTATCACCCAATCGACGAGGCCTCGTTAAGCTAAAGTGCACGTCTCTCTCTCTCTCTCTCTCTCTCTCTCTCTCTCTCTCTCTCTCTCTCTAGTCGGCCAAAGACGGAGAGGATGAACGAATCAGAGGGCTCGGCACGCAATTTGCTTCTTTCTTTCTTTCTTTCTTTCTTTCTTTCACTGATTTGTTTACTTACTCTTATATCTTTTTACTTCTTTCTTTCTTTCTTTCTTTAGACATTTCTTCGACATGTAATCGTAAAATATTATTATTCCAACTAACAAATATTATTAGTATTATTTAAAAGTCGCAAAAAGGTCTTCTTAAATTCGTTCTTAAATTCCTTTAAGTTAACGTACATTGAAACTTTCAAAAAAGCTCATTGTTTGAGATGACAACTGTAATACATTTCATATTCTACCTTTATTTGGATTACCTACTGCAGGTGGCCGGTTTCCATGGTGGTGAGAGAGAGAAAGAGTGAGGAGAGAGAGAGAGAGAGAGAGAGAGAGAGAGGGGGGTAAACACAGTTTGCTTCTTTCTTTCTTTCTTTTATTTATTTATTTATTTATTATTAAATTAAGTCGGATTTAACCTTGAAAATACAGGAATTTTAAAAGCGTGCAGATAAAGAGGGGTGTGTGGGTATGGACACAAGTCTAATAGAGAGCGAATAGGGGGAAGCGAGCAACAGCAAAGCTTTTTAAGAGAGGGTGCTAGCGAGAGAGAGAGAGAGAGAGAGAGAGAGAGAGAGAGAGAGGGAGAGAGGGGGAGGGAGAGAGAGGGAGAGAGAGAGGGCGCCAGTCTATTGATTTATTCATTTACCGAGAAAAACTTGAGGAGGAAAGACGCCCAAATTAGAACTGTGGGTGTTTCTCTTGATTAGTAGATACAAATAACATGTTTATGCATTACAACACAATTACACACACACACACACACACACACACACACACACACACACACACACACGGCGACAAGAGAACACTCAGCGACACTCCTGGAGACCATAGATTTTGAAAGATAAGTGTTTTTTCTTGTTATTTTTCGCCAACTTTCTGGCCATTTCATTGTTTAAGAATGTGCCATTAGAATTGCACATTTTTAATTGTTATCGTTATATGTAAAATGTTAAATTATTGTTATCGTTAATTGTTAAATGTTGATCGCTGATGATGATGACGACGATGATGCGTCCTGGTCGTTTGTCTCGTTTTATTTTGCGTCTCGCTCGGTGGGTCTTTCGGTTGGTCGGTCCGTATGTCAGTCGATAAGCAAAGTGCTAGCCACCCTTTTGATGGTACGTGTTCGCAAGACAGTGCCGGGACGCAGCCGACTTTGCGTCCTGGTCATTTGTCTCTTGAAGGTATCCCAGTCCGTATGTCAGTCGATAAGCAAAAGGGCTAACCACCCTTTTGATGGTACGTGTTCGCAAGAAAATGGCGGGACGCAGCCGAGGGGTCCGCCGCAGCCGCCGGCCTTTGTGTCCTGGTCATTTGACTCTTGAAGGTGTCCCGCTCGATAAGTGCTGCTGATGGGCCTCTCCGACAGGCCCATTAGCCTAAGTCAGTGTCCCGAGTGGAGTGTTGGTGTTGATGGCCCTCTCCCCCGACCGGTACTCCAGACTTAAGAGGTGTCAAGAGTGAGTGCGTGAGTGGAGTGTTGGCGTTGATGGTCCTCTCTGTCCGGCCCTCAAGACGTAACAGACGTTTCTTCGAGCGCTGTCGGTACTGAATGGCCACTCCGACCAGTTCTCTACTACACTCAGCAAGTGTCCCGTGTGGAGTGCCGCCGCCGGGCGTTGAGGGTGCTCTCCCCCGACCAGCCCTCTGACCTAAGTGAGTTCTCAGAGTGGAGTGCAGGTGCTGCTGATGGGCCTCTCCGATCGGCCCATTAGCCTAAGTCGGTGTCCCGAGCGGAGTGTTGGTGTTGAGGGTCCTCTCCCCCGACCAGCCCTCTGACCTAATTGAGTGTTCCGAGTGTCCGTGCTGAGGGCCCTCTCTGACCGGCGTTCCAAGAGAGCGTTCCAAGTGGAGTGTCGGTTACCTTGACAGCCGTACTCATATCATGTCTTTTTCTTTTCTTTTCTTTCAGGACTCCAGCGGACCCTATCCCCCGGAAGAACCAGCGAGGGCAGCAGTAGCAGCAGTCCGAGAGCATCACCATCCTGACGACCACAACCACGCTGGAGAACACAGGTTTCACTTTAATTTATTGTTAATAAATGATTTCTTAATAAAGCGAAGAATCTAACTTTAAGTACATTCCTAATTCTTGTTCTTTTAACAAGTTTTAAATAATGAGAAGAATAAATTATTATTATTATTATTTGGCTCAAGAAAGAAAAAAATTAAGATTAATTTTAAGATTAAAACTTATTTATTTCTATCTCTCTTTCTTTCTTTCTTTCTATTCCTGTGATTCTATCTTTTTTTCTTTCGTTGTTTCTTTCTATCTATGCATTTTAAAGTTGAGACCCCAACCACTAGCCAGCCAGCCATACAGAGACACCCCCCCCACACACACACATACCAGCCAGCAAACCAGCCACACACACACACACACACACCAGCCAGCCACACACACACACACCTACCAGCCAGCCACACACACACACACACACATACCAGCCAGCCAGACACACATACCTACCAGCCAGCCACACATCACACACACACACACACACACCTACCAGCCAGCCACACACACACACACACACACGACCGCGCACCCGCCTTTAACCACTGGTTGATCAAGTCAAGTGTCCCCCTGAAACTGATTTTGGTTGTCGAAGTGAACAATGCGTATTTTTGGTCTTCCGAACGTTTAAAAATAAAGCGAGTCTAACTTTAAGTTGAACACTTTTATTTGACAAGTTTTAAATAATAATAATAATAATAATAATAATAATATAATAGTAATAATAATAGTAGTTGTAGTAGTAATAATAATAGTAATAATAGTTGAAAGTAACTTTTAAATGACTTGAAAAAATATCCTCACAAAATGATTTGTCATAAAATTCTTCTAGTTTCAGGGACCTGTGTGATTTTTTAAATGCTGGTGACTGGTTGAATGTAACTTTTAAATGACTTGAAAAAATATCCTCACTAAATGATTTGTTGTCAAATTCTTCTAGTTTCAGGGACCTGTGTTTATTTTTTAAATGCTAGTGACTAGTTGAATGTAACTTTTAAATGACTTGAAAAAATATCCTCACAAAATGATTTATCATAAAATTCTTCTAGTTTTAGGGACCTGTGTGATTTTTTAAATGCTGGTAACTGGTTAAATGTAACTTTTAAATGACTTGAAAAAATATCCTCACTAAATGATTTGTTGTCAAATTCTTCTAGTTTCAGGGACCTGTGTGATTTTTTAAATGCTGGTGACTGGTTGAATGTAACTTTTAAATGACTTGAAAAAATATCCTCACTAAATGATTTGTTGTCAAATTCTTCTAGTTTCAGGGACCTGTGTGATTTTTTAAATGCTGGTGACTGGTTAAATGTAACTGGAATCTTCATTTTGTATCTTTTTTTGTTCCTTGATGGTTCCCAATTACAACAAGAAGTTTCCCTACTTTGAAGAATAAGTTTTCTGGCTCCAAACAGAAATTTCTGAAGAAGACCGGAGGGCATATTTGCCGAAACATTGTGTAGATAACAACAAAGATGTGGAAAATAATCTGAATAATCCAAATAATACAGAGTTACTTAACTCCATCCGGACTGAATTGTTACAACTTAAAGACAAATAATTATTATAGTTCTGTTTAATATTAATGTCGAATCGGTAAGTTGCACCTCTGATATTTTGAAATTTTTTTGCTATATCAACCCTAGTTGGGTTATTTTATGCCAAACACTGTTGGTTGGTTAGTTTTACGGTATGTCAACCGTATTTAATATTGTTTTAAACTCAATTTTTTAAAAACATTTTTCAAACTCGTTTTTTTTGTATCTAATCTCTAGAATCTCTAACAAGGCACTACAATATTGATTATTAAGGGGTACTCCACACTCCCCAGAGCTCCAGAATTTGAATTTCACCATACTCGTCTAGCACATATATGATTGGGGTTTGCCATAAGGGCAATTGGATCGGGACAGTTATATAGATGCTAGGGCTTGACATGACCAGCTTGTTGATTGGAGAGTGCCTATCTGAATGCCTAAGTAAGGGCTAAAATGGAGTGTTGCAGGTCATGCACTGCTCAGCCACTAGGACTCTGTCCTCAAGCCTTATGGAAGCTCGTTGGAAGCATAATGGCAATATCTTTGCAATGAAAAAATAAATTTTCAAAAATATCAATTTTTAGGGGGTTTGGGCCCAAATTAAATATTATATATAATAATACTCTCTAATACTCTTTGGACGAATTATTAAGGAGCACCTTCCAGTCCTACGGGACAAGTACCAAATACGGGAGCAGTGGAAAGAAATAGGGGAGTTGAAGGAGGTTGCGATGGCTAAGAGGCACATGCGGAACGAACAGTTCTATAATAGACCCTGCCGTACGCTTCCAAAACCAGGATGGTCCCTATCCATGTCGATGGAGGATCGTGGAGACGTGTGATAACTGAAAGTACCAAGTACATGTGGATGGGAGCAATCGAATAACACTGCGCAACTGTCACTTCCTCCGTAAAATATATCCAGTGGTTGACACCCACCCATGGATTCTGAGCTCCCACAGCAACGTCAGCCTGATGAGGCCATGGACACCGATGAGAACATCGATATCGCATCGCCTGGTGTGCAGCTCGAGCCCGAGGAGGGAATGGAGGTTGACGACATCCGAAGCGCGGCAGGGTGGGATGTAGGAGAGTGCCTACACCCATTCAAACTCCCACCATTGAGACAATGCTCATGTCGCAGGAAACGAGCACAAAGAACCTTGTCCCCACAAATGCGTGGGGACAATCACACGAATACTCAGACGCATACAAACCATGGTCACAGTATAATCCTCCATAGTTAATTACTTGGATCTAATTGTTCGTGGCAACATCCAATAACTATGTCAACAAAGATTAAGAATTTCATTTAATTTCAAATGCAAAAATTTAGGTTTTATGTAACAGAAATTTGTTTTTTTTTTTTTTTTTACACATAAACTTGGAATTGTTCTTTATATTAAACGTAAAAGAAAACATCAAAAAGTTAATTTTCCATTTTTTATTGGCGTTTTAAAATATTTTTAACAACTTCCGCAAATTGAGCATGCCTATGATACAGTTAAGTATAGAATTTAATTATAAACAAAAGAAGTTAAAAAATCAAATTCAAGGAAGGTAACTTTTAAAAATGTTAATATATTATCTCCCCTGTTCTCCAATTGTTCTTCAGATACGCTTTTTTTAAAATAAGTTGTCTAAAAAAATAATAAGCCAAGCTGTTATGTATTTTGGTGAGATTTTTTTTTTTTTTTTTTAATAAATTTTGGGCATTTATGTAAAGTCCGCAAACAGAGTAAATTTCAGTTGTTCTATTTTTCAATTATACCCCCTCTGTTGCAGATCTTTTTATCTGCATTCTTAGTCAGTTTCATTAGCCTTTCTAATTTGATATGATATTTTATTATATCAAAACTTAAATACTTGCACCCGGAGCGTGCATATATTTGCTAGTGTATATATATATATATATATATATATATATCACTGAAGAGAGCTCAATATGTATGTATATATATATATATATATATATATATATATATACATATATATGTGTCAGATTTATTTCCATTTTTCTCACTTTAGATAGATAGGGAATTTGGCATGGTGGCGTATTGTTGATATCAGCTGGTTAGTGAGGAAGTCTATCCCCTTTTCGTTAGTGCTAGACCAGGTAGATTGTTTTTATTTCTTGTTTTTTTTTTTTTTTTTTTTTTTTTTTTATTTAATTTTTGTTTTTTGCTAGGGCGGGGCGCCATTTTACCACACAGATAGATTACTCAAGCAATGCTACTCATGCGCTGAGTTAGTGGGGACCGATGCTTTACAGACTGTGCTTAACTGACCCCTTTATGGTTCATTACCTGTGGTAATGTGCCTCACCAACCTTATCCAACCGATAAAATTATCTGTGTTCTTATTATTATTTACACAAGATCTTTTAAATATAAAATCTGTCATTAAATCCTGGTACTTCTGTCTCGTAATATCAGTTAAAGCCTTGTTGGCTGGGGCTTTAGACAACACCGACTGTACCTCTGCAGAGAAGCAAGACAATACTTATATTGGAGATTATTTGTACCAAAATGGAGTTTGGTTTTTGCTCACAAGCAAAGTTACAACATCAATTAAAATTTGGCACTTTTATGTTCAGCCATTAAATAAGCACCATATGGAGCAAAATAACTGTCAGAGTTCGATAGAAATTATCAGGATTATGTTGGTGGTTGGATATATTTAAAATAATATACAAACAATATATTTCCCATGTATCAATCATATTGCCTACAAAATTCTGACAATATACAAACGTCAATATTGGCACCACATTTCATTTTAGAATTGAAAATTGGATGGTAACAAAAATGATAACAATATCCTAGGTACCACCAATTTTCCCTGTGAAATTTACCCTCCTTCTATATTTAACACATTGAAACTTGCATAAAAATTAAGATTATCTTGAAAAAGTTTTTCCATTCGAAAGAAGAATGTTTAAACAAATTCCTGATGATTTTAGAAAGCTTTTTTCAGCTTACGGAAATAATGGAAATTATGATTGAAAAACAATGTTTTCATTTTTCCAACGTTAAATCATCTGAAATTTAACGTAGCCCCAAAACAAGCTATTTATCCTAGTCTACACGTGTACAAAATTTCAGAAAAATTTAAGGGTGTGGGTGACATTTTTTTTTTCCTGATGATTTGACATGGAATTGCCCATATATATATATATATGTGATATAAGATTTTGGGACTGGGCTTGGCTGGTGATGATTATATGGTAGGTATACACAATTTATCGAAAAATCTGTGTTGCAAAAATTTGCAAAACAAATTAAAAAATCGTTAAAAAAGATTACCAAAAATCAGGGAATTATCAGATTGTAATAGAATTTTCAGTGCTGATTTATCAATCTTTAAACAGTGTTTACAGCAATATCTTATAAAAATTCACTGAAATTTTTTTACATGTATTAAAAATAAATTACACGTGTAATATTATTTTGATTTTTTCACTGATACTCATTATGTTACTACTTTTCGACTTAGATAAAAATTTGATCTTAAATAATTGTTTTAATTAATTTTAATTCGTTTTTAAAATAAAAAGCAGACAAAAAAATGGGTGTGCCTAATATATGCTAAAACTCAAAGTTATTGCTAATCAGTCATATGATAATCTTGTTTCAATTCACAAAAAACATTTTATTTTTAAAAACTCAGCCTGTACAGGAGTATACATTGGCAATTGTGTCGCTTTTTTTCTTGCTTTTTTTTCTCTTTCTTTTTTGTTAATATTTCAATTTAAGAATTAATGAAACAAGTTTCTTACAGGTACAGGATCATTTACAGGTGAGATAAAAAAAAAGAAGAATAAAAAATGTAGTTATTTCAAGAAGTGGTAACTAAATGTCGACATGAAATGAAGATACATGTCACTTTCCTTTAAAGTCAATATTGGAAATTATAATTTTCAATGAAAAAGAAAATATATAAACTTATTTCCGAGCAACGAATATATATATAAATGGAGGGGCATGGCATAATGTTTAGATTTGTGGGAAATGGACTTGTCGACCCGAATTCAAATCCTAGACAGGGTTGTTTGAATTTCCCATAGCGCTAATACCCTTGGGAAAGGTATGAATCTATATATTCTCCCTCCAGCTATGGGTAAAAATTTGTTGAGTTTTTAAAAAAAATAAATGCATATTATAGACAGCTACCCAGGTATATATATATATATACTAGACAAATCGTGACTCATTGGGTGTACCCATTATATATATATATATATATATATATATGTGTGTGTGTTTGTGTGTGTGCGACCATGTGCGTGTTTACATACGTATGCATTGTCTGAATTTGTGTCAAGGTATTTTCACTCTCATACAATGGGACTTGCAAAACCAGTTTTTTCAAGTTTGTCGCCTTCATCATATTTCAACTTTAAAAATTTTTACCGAAAATGTATAAGTGAATTTCTTTAGCTATCAATTGTATTTGAGAAATTATTTTTTGACGGATTATTTTTCAAAAGTTCAGTTTGATGGGAATGTAAATTTTTTCATAAATAATGTATCATTTTCAATATATATATATATATATATATATATATATTGAAAATGATACATTATTTATGAAAAGTTAGTGAGTACTAATTAAAGGTCCTAATAATTATATGCATGAACACACACACACACCTATATATTTATATAATAGATACTATCTAAATATATTACATTTATAATATATATAATCCATGTATGATATATATAATATGAATATAATTAATATATATATATATATATATATATATATATATATATATATATGTCGGGGATGGCCTAAAGTTGGTATCAGCCAGATAGCGAGGGAGTTTATTCTATGTTCACAAGTGCTTGACAAAGGAGATTTTTTAGTGTCTGAAGTGGAACACAATACCTACCATCAGCTCCTTACTTTACCATACAGATCCCTGTGCTACTCATATGCTGAGTTGGTGAGGGCCAGTTTCGAACCAGGAACTTTCTGATCCCTTGGCGGAGACTCTACCGACAGAACTAATATGTATTTATTATATTTATTATTTATTTTTTTACTATTTCTTTGTATACTAAACATTTCTGTAGTTTTTTTCTATTATTGTTATTTTATTTTGTATATAAATGTATATATGTATATATATGTACATATCAATGCACACATACATATAAACACACAAATATATATATACACACACATATATATGTATATATACAAATACAAATGTGCTAAGTATATATACACAAATATATATATATATATATATACACGTGTATATAAATTCACCCACACATACATGTATATATATATACATACATACACAACAACACAGATATATATATATATATATGTGTGTGCATAAAAATGTGTGTGTGTGTGCGTGTAAAAAAACAATTTTCACCAGAATGTTGTTCCTTTTCATATTTAAATGATTCATTCAAATGTTGTATTGAAATTTGAGAAAGGATGAAAAGTCATGCTTGACGAGTTGAAAACAGGAAAGACATTTGATACGCAACCACATTCCACAAATATTTGAATTGATATATTCGTAAAGGAAACAAGAAAACGATACCTGTTTTCTCATGAAAAATAAAGAAGGACTATTTAAAAGGTCCTAAAATATATATATATAAAATAATACATTATTTCTCATGAAAAGTTAGCGATTACTAATTAAAGGTCCTAATAGTTATATGCGTGAACACGCACACACACCTATATATTTATATAATAAATATTATTCAAATATATTACATTTATAATATATATAATCTATGTATGATATATATAATATAGATATAATCAATATACATATATATATATATATATGTATATGTATTTGTATATATATATATATGGATGCATATATATGTATGTATATATATATATGTATGTATGTATATATATATGTATGTATATATATATGTATATATATATGTATGTAAAATGGAATAGGAAATGAATCCGATATATATGTATGTATATATGTATATATATGTATGTATGTATATATATGTATGTATATATATGCAAATATATGTATATATGTATATATATATATAAATGTATGTATATATATGTATATATGTATATATATATATATAAATGTTTGTATATATATATATGTATGTATATATATATATATATATATATGTATATATAGAATAGCGTTGAACATTAATCAATGGCGTAGAACATATGACTGCATTAAGTGGTTCAAAGAATATGATGATAAAAAGGGTTGCACCCTTCTTAAGTATGATATAAAAGATTTTTATCCTTCCATAACAGAAAACATACTAGATAAAGCCATAGAATTAGCAAAAGATTACATAACAATATCCGATGAAAAAATCAAAATAATAAAACATTGTCGGAAAACTTTGAGCTATGATAAAAACCTATGGATAAAAAAGGGGATAAAGGGAGTTTGACACGCCCATGGGTGGATTTGACGCCTCAGAAACTTCAGAAATTGTGGCGTGCCTGTCCTATATAACCTCAGCAAAATGATCAATCCCGGTAATCACGGGCTTTATCGTGACGACGGATTGATCATTTTGGATGATAGAACACCCCGAAAAAGTGATATATTAAGAAAAAAACTACACTCCTTCTTTGAAAAATTTGGATTTAGTATAGAGGTCGAAACTAATCTTAAGATAACCGATTATTTGGATATAAGTCTTAATTTATATAATATGATATCACCGTATAGAAAAGTTAATAAAAAGACATGCTATATAAATATTGGGTCTAACCACCCTAAACAAGTATTTAAGCATATACCAAATGGCATCGGTTTTAGGCTTTCCAATAATTCCTCTAATATTGATATATTCAAAAAAAGTAAATTTGAGTACGAGCAAGCCTTATAAAATAGTGGATATACTACAAAAATCCCTTATAGAACAACTAATGAAACATCTAGGCATAATAATAAAAGAAAAAATAGAGCTAAAAAAATGTTATGGTTTACACCCCCATACAACATGGCCGTGAAAAATAATATAGGCAAAGAATTTTTTAAATTATTGAAAAAGAATCCCCCCCCCTCTAATATACTTTATAACATTTTTAATAAAAATACAGTTAAATTAAGCTACAGCTGTACACCTAATGTAGCTAATATTATTAATAAGTTAAATACAAAAAAACTTAATAGTGATAAACAAACTAATGAAACACCTAAATGCAACTGTATCGATAGGACTAGGTGTCCCCTTAGGGGTAAATGTAGATCTAAATGTATTGTATATAAAGTTGAGGTTTATGAGGGTGACCCAAAAAATTATAGAAATAAAAAAGTTTATATAGGCTCGACTCAAAATGAATTCAAATCTAGATTTTATAACCATAAGTGTAGCTTTACAAATGAAAAATATAAATATAATACTGCTTCGTCTTGTTATGTATGGAAGATCAAAGCTAAAGGTATTGACCCTATTCTAAAATGGGAAATTATTAAAAAGTGCAATAAATATAAAGCTGGGGATAGATATTGTCAGTTATGTATGGAAGAAAAACTCACGATAGTCACCTTTTTAAATAATAGAGAACTATTAAACCAAAGATCAGAAGTTCTTAATAATTGTATACATAAAAAAAACATGGCTTCTCCATGGATGTTAGCATATATAGATTTTTAGTAAATGGGCACTTTGTTGTCATTTTTATCCCCCTACACTTGCCGGCCATGTTCGTAATGTGCTTTTGATTAAGCATACGTTGTATGTACAACAGCATATGTTGGGTATAAAAAAAAGCCCCGCTCGAATAAAGGGATGCATCCCGACCGTTTTAAACGTGTGTCTTTCTGACTGCTCACCATATAAAGGGGGTAGTGGCAGCAGTGGAAAATAAAAAAACCCTAGTCTTCAGGGGTTTGGTAGCAAGAGTGGAAAGGAATATTGGCTTATGTACCAGCAACAGGAGCCATGCCCAATCCCACACAACACCATTGTTACCATATTATTATTTTTTTTTCTTTACACCTGCATTGCGATAGCCTTCTAAATCAACCTCCTAACCAATATATATATATATATGTATATATATGTATATGTATATATGTGAATGTATATGTATATACATATATATACGTATATATATATATATATATACATATATATATGTATATATATATATATATATATATATACACAGACATCCAGCAGGACGAAAAACAAACCTGTCAAAGGGCGGATGAAGCCTTTCGCTCAACGGCCATCTAGCAAATAACATACGCGGGGACGTAGAAATACTTGGATTGGTATCCAGGTGCGTAGCAAAACCACCGGGAGAGATGCATTTCTCAGCCTTGTCAAGGCAAGTGTCTAGGAGAAGGAAAACTCCAAAATTTAACCTGCGGCAGCTGCTGCAGCCAATGATGTTGACTTGTTCTTCTTTTTGGTTCAAACGTGGCAGTCACTTAGAGAGTGGGATTGGTTCTGTGCAAAGCCTTTCTTCACTTAAAAAAGCTTCAGGCACAGGCATTGCTCGATATGCAATACATGTCTTGTCCTTTATATGTACTAAGGCTGGCTGTAGTCTAAAACGGCAAAAAGAGAAATGAATTTTATCAAGAAAAGTATGAACGTCAATGGCAATAAGGGCTTTGGAAATATCAGAGTCTGGCCCAGCAGGTGTCTCAGGGCCCCGCAGCCTGTGCCCGGTCATCATCCTACTACTGCGAGGAAATCTATGCCAATGAACATAGGCTGTTGGAACATACAGACACTACTTGACTTGCCATCGACACTCACACGTCCAGAACGTAGATCTGCTCTTGTGTCAAAGGAACTTCAGCGTTATGATTTGGATATTATCGCATTATCTGAGACGAGGCTGGCTGATAAAGGACAGTTGTCGGAGTTGTCTGGAGGTTACACCTTTTTCTGGAGTGGTAAAGAGGAGGGATGTAGAAGGGAATCTGGTGTGGCGTTTGCTGTGAGGACTACACTTCTCTCAAGCCTGGAAGAAATTCGATGTGGAGTGAGTGATCGGATCATAACGATGAGGTTACCTTTGATAGGAGGTCGTTTTGTGACTCTCATGAGTGTCTATGCACCTACTATGAATGTAGCAAAAGAGGAAAAACTTAACTTCTACCTCTCATTACGGGAAATAGTTAGATGGATCCCCCTTGCTGACAAAATCATCATTCTTGGCGACTTTAATGCTCGGGTAGGGAGGGATTTTGAGACCTGGACAGTAATGGGTAGACATGGAGTGGGCAAGTGTAACAGCAATGGTCTAATGTTGCTGCAGTTCTGCTCGGAGATGGATTTTTATGTTGGTAACACCATGTTTCAACAGAAAAACAAATACAAAACAACTTGGATGCATCCAGGCTCCAAACAGTGGCACATGATCGATTATGTGTTGGTCAGAAAACAAGATATAAAGGACATCTCCAGTGTTTGTGTTATGCATGGCGCAGAATGCTGGACTAGGTTTAGGTTTGTTGTAAAACCGAAGATAAGGGGACCAGGTGTGACTGTCCCTAAGCGACTTAACATTGGTCATCTAAAGAATGTTGTTGTGAAACAAGAACTGGTCAAGGAGATGGAAGAGTTGGAGTGTGAAAACACATGGGATGATTTTAAGACGTCTGTCTATGGGGTGTGTAAGAAAGTATTGGGGCATTGCAAATGTAAACACCAGGATTGGTTTGATGAGAATGACACTGAAATTCAAGCACTACTAGATTCAAAGGCTAAGTCCCTACATGCTTATCTCAAGGGTGGTCGAACAAAAGATGAGCAAGATCGATTGATGACAGATTTTAAGGCAATCAAAAGGGAGGTGCAGAGGAAGCTTCGAAACATGCAGGCTGCATAGTGTAGTAAGAAGGCCGATGAAATACAACTTGCCTACAACACCAACAACACCAAGGTTTTGTACACCTTACTGCGTGCGGTGTATGGACCATCAAGCTCATCTATCACCCCACTGCGCTCAAAGGATGGTCAGAAGCTTCTTCGAGATCCTTCCAATATTCTTCTTAGATGGAGAAAGCATTTTGATGAGCTTCTCAATAGGCCTTCTGAGGTTGAACAGGAGTTCATTCAGTCTATCCCCTGCAACCCGGTCAAGGAGATCTTGGCAGATGTCCCCTCCCTCTCAGAAGTTAAAGCAGCTGTCTATAAACTGACTTCTGGAAAGTCACCTGGTACGGATCAGCTATATGCAGAGATAATCAAATGTGCGGGCTGCAATATGATGCAGCGCTGGACGAACTTGTTGCAGACTGCCTGGCTTGATGAATATGTTCCACAGTTAGCAGTCATAAATAGGTTTGTGTACCTGGGTAGCACGCTAAACATGACTGGTACCCTTGATGACGAGATCTGCTTTCGGATCAGCAAGGCAAGTGATGCATTTGGAAAATTAAACAGGGGGTTGTGGATTTGCCGTGGTATTTCAGTTGCAACAAAAGTCAAGGTATATGTTGCATGTGTTTTATCTACTCTCCTTTATGCTTGTGAAACCTGGACCACATACAAGAAACATCTTAAACGTCTCAAGCACTTTCACCAGCAATGCCTGCGACAAATACTAGGGGCGCTGGCAAATGTATGTCAGTGACAGCGAGGTTTTGAAGCGAGCCAAATGTCAAAGCATAGAATCTCTCATAATCAAACATAGATTGAGATGGAGTGGGCATTTGGTAAGGATGAACGATGGGCGACTTCCTAAACAACTGCTCTATGGGAAACTTATAAACGGCAAGCGTTTGGCTCAAGGGCCCAAGATGAGATACAAGGATTGCCTGAGGTCGACCTTGAAAAAATGTGACATCGATGTGAAGACCTGGGAGAGTAAGTCTTTGGACCGTGGGCAGTGGAGAAGAGCTGTGCAGGAGGGCACAGAAAGGTTTGACCGGACGTATACAGCATGAGCAGTTGAAGAGAGATATTCACAAGAATAAAGAAGTAGACAATCAAGGGCTTCAAATCGGTCTACTATGTGACCAGTGTGGAAGGCTATGTATGAGCAAAGCTGGTCTGATCAGTCACCAACCTGTGCATCGGCGAGATGGACTAATAAAATACCCTGTGCTCCCTGGAAATACCTGTAATTGTGGGAAGATGTGCAAGACTTTGGCAGGACTAAAGAGCCACTTTCGTGCAGCTCATTGTTGAACTTTTTTGAAGCTCACCATTATATTGTTTGAACTATTGAGCATTTTTTTCCTTTTTTTTTGTTATTGTTATTATTGTTACTATATCAAGCAATGGCAATACTTGAATACGAGTTTGCTGCCATCATATATATGTATATATATATGTGAGGAAAAATGAGTAAAGAAAAGAAATGTAGATGAATAAAATGAATTTAATCGATATCACATTAATCAATATCACTTACACATGTGTTTCAGTCAGTTTATGTGTGTGAAAATATTTCGCACACATAGAAGAATCGACCTTCATCAGAGTGAGCATTTATTTTTAATGAAAAAATTCGTTGGGAAAAAAAAAACAAAAAAAACAACAGAGATTTTTGGAACAAATCACAATTTTACCTTACAAAAATCATCAATGATCGCCTTCATCCACAATCGAAACACACGCCGTATCGTAGAATTCTCGGCCATTTCGATCCTTAATACCTTACCCCCAAAGACCTGGTTTTTATAAAATATCACCATTCCTTGCTAAAATTATATTAAAAAACTTTAATATACACCATTAAACTTCACATTATTTATTTACACTAAAATTTCCTCCTTACTCTCTTCCTATTAATATAAATTAACTAATTGATTGATGTTCTCTAACTTTTTTAACTGTTACTTTGATTTGACTCAAACAACATTTTTAAATATCACCATAATGATTTTATCAACAAAATCAATAAAACTAACTATCAACTATCCATACTCACATATAAATTTCCATTCTAATCAATAAATAACTAAGTAAACTAATAAATAATCAAATAATTAATTAAACAATTCAATAATTAATTAAATAAATAATTATATAATCTATTTTAAAAAAAAATTAAATAATTATAATAATTTAATTGTCAATTTAATTAAATATTTAAAATAAATATGGATTTATTAGATACATAAGTAAATATATGC
>CM042178.1:14306670-14391670 GCA_023376005.1 Doryteuthis pealeii
AAAAAAAAATGTCACCCACACCCTTAAATTTTTCTGAAATTTTGTACACGTGTAGACTAGGATAAATAGCTTGTTTTGGGGCTACGTTAAATTTCAGATGATTTAACGTTGGAAAAATGAAAACATTGTTTTTCAATCATAATTTCCATTATTTCCGTAAGCTGAAAAAAGCTTTCTAAAATCATCAGGAATTTGTTTAAACATTCTTCTTTCGAATGGAAAAACTTTTTCAAGATAATCTTAATTTTTATGCAAGTTTCATTGTGTTAAATATAGAAGGAGGGTAAATTTCACAGGGAAAATTGGTGGTACCTAGGATATTGTTATCATTTTTGTTACCATCCAATTTTCAATTCTAAAATGAAATGTGGTGCCAATATTGACGTTTGTATATTGTCAGAATTTTGTAGGCAATATGATTGATACATGGGAAATATATTGTTTGTATATTATTTTAAATATATCCAACCACCAACATAATCCTGATAATTTCTATCGAACTCTGACAGTTATTTTGCTCCATATGGTGCTTATTTAATGGCTGAACATAAAAGTGCCAAATTTTAATTGATGTTGTAACTTTGCTTGTGAGCAAAAACCAAACTCCATTTTGGTACAAATAATCTCCAATATAAGTATTGTCTTGCTTCTCTGCAGAGGTACAGTCGGTGTTGTCTAAAGCCCCAGCCAACAAGGCTTTAACTGATATTACGAGACAGAAGTACCAGGATTTAATGACAGATTTTATATTTAAAAGATCTTGTGTAAATAATAATAAGAACACAGATAATTTTATCGGTTGGATAAGGTTGGTGAGGCACATTACCACAGGTAATGAACCATAAAGGGGTCAGTTAAGCACAGTCTGTAAAGCATCGGTCCCCACTAACTCAGCGCATGAGTAGCATTGCTTGAGTAATCTATCTGTGTGGTAAAATGGCGCCCCGCCCTAGCAAAAAAAGAAAAATTAAATAAAACAAAAAAAAACAAAAAAAAACAAGAAATAAAAACAATCTACCTGGTCTAGCACTAACGAAAAGGGGATAGACTTCCTCACTAACCGGCTGATATCAACAATACGCCACCATGCCAAATTCCCTATCTATCTAAAGTGAGAAAAATGGAAATAAATCTGACACATATATATGTATATATATATATATATATATATATACATACATATTGAGCTCTCTTCAGTGATATATATATATATATATATATATATACACTAGCAAATATATGCACGCTCCGGGTGCAAGTATTTAAGTTTTGATATAATAAAATATCATATCAAATTAGAAAGGCTAATGAAACTGACTAAGAATGCAGATAAAAAGATCTGCAACAGAGGGGGTATAATTGAAAAATAGAACAACTGAAATTTACTCTGTTTGCGGACTTTACATAAATGCCCAAAATTTATTAAAAAAAAAAAAAAAAAATCTCACCAAAATACATAACAGCTTGGCTTATTATTTTTTTAGACAACTTATTTTAAAAAAAGCGTATCTGAAGAACAATTGGAGAACAGGGGAGATAATATATTAACATTTTTAAAAGTTACCTTCCTTGAATTTGATTTTTTAACTTCTTTTGTTTATAATTAAATTCTATACTTAACTGTATCATAGGCATGCTCAATTTGCGGAAGTTGTTAAAAATATTTTAAAACGCCAATAAAAAATGGAAAATTAACTTTTTGATGTTTTCTTTTACGTTTAATATAAAGAACAATTCCAAGTTTATGTGTAAAAAAAAAAAAAAAAAAACAAATTTCTGTTACATAAAACCTAAATTTTTGCATTTGAAATTAAATGAAATTCTTAATCTTTGTTGACATAGTTATTGGATGTTGCCACGAACAATTAGATCCAAGTAATTAACTATGGAGGATTATACTGTGACCATGGTTTGTATGCGTCTGAGTATTCGTGTGATTGTCCCCACGCATTTGTGGGGACAAGGTTCTTTGTGCTCGTTTCCTGCGACATGAGCATTGTCTCAATGGTGGGAGTTTGAATGGGTGTAGGCACTCTCCTACATCCCACCCTGCCGCGCTTCGGATGTCGTCAACCTCCATTCCCTCCTCGGGCTCGAGCTGCACACCAGGCGATGCGATATCGATGTTCTCATCGGTGTCCATGGCCTCATCAGGCTGACGTTGCTGTGGGAGCTCAGAATCCATGGGTGGGTGTCAACCACTGGATATATTTTACGGAGGAAGTGACAGTTGCGCAGTGTTATTCGATTGCTCCCATCCACATGTACTTGGTACTTTCGGTTATCACACGTCTCCACGATCCTCCATCGACATGGATAGGGACCATCCTGGTTTTGGAAGCGTACGGCAGGGTCTATTATAGAACTGTTCGTTCCGCATGTGCCTCTTAGCCATCGCAACCTCCTTCAACTCCCCTATTTCTTTCCACTGCTCCTGTATTTGGTACTTGTCCCGTAGGACTGGAAGGTGCTTCTTAATAATTCGTCCAAAGAGTATTAGAGAGTATTATTATATATAATATTTAATTTGGGCCCAAACCCCCTAAAAATTGATATTTTTGAAAATTTATTTTTTCATTGCAAAGATATTGCCATTATGCTTCCAACGAGCTTCCATAAGGCTTGAGGACAGAGTCCTAGTGGCTGAGCAGTGCATGACCTGCAACACTCCATTTTAGCCCTTACTTAGGCATTCAGATAGGCACTCTCCAATCAACAAGCTGGTCATGTCAAACCCTAGCATCTATATAACTGTTCCGATCCAATTGCCCTTATGGCAAACCCCAATCATATATGTGCTAGACGAGTATGGTGAAATTCAAATTCTGGAGCTCTGGGGAGTGTGGAGTACCCCTTAATAATCAATATTGTAGTGCCTTGTTAGAGATTCTAGAGATTAGATAAAAAAAAAACGAGTTTGAAAAATGTTTTTAAAAAATTGAGTTTAAAACAATATTAAATACGGTTGACATACCGTAAAACTAACCAACCAACAGTGTTTGGCATAAAATAACCCAACTAGGGTTGATATAGCAAAAAATTTTGAAAATATCAGAGGTGCAACTTACCGATTCGACATTAATATTAAACAGAACTATAATAATTATTTGTCTTTAAGTTGTAACAATTCAGTCCGGATGGAGTTAAGTAACTCTGTATTATTTGGATTATTCAGATTATTTTCCACATCTTTGTTGTTATCTACACAATGTTTCGGCAAATATGCCCTCCGGTCTTCTTCAGAAATTTCTGTTTGGAGCCAGAAAACTTATTCTTCAAAGTAGGGAAACTTCTTGTTGTAATTGGGAACCATCAAGGAACATCGAAAAAGATACAAAATGAAGATTCCAGTTACATTTAACCAGTCACCAGCATTTAAAAAATCACACAGGTCCCTGAAACTAGAAGAATTTGACAACAAATCATTTAGTGAGGATATTTTTTCAAGTCATTTAAAAGTTACATTCAACCAGTCACCAGCATTTAAAAAATCACACAGGTCCCTGAAACTAGAAGAATTTGACAACAAATCATTTAGTGAGGATATTTTTTCAAGTCATTTAAAAGTTACATTTAACCAGTTACCAGCATTTAAAAAATCACACAGGTCCCTAAAACTAGAAGAATTTTATGATAAATCATTTTGTGAGGATATTTTTTCAAGTCATTTAAAAGTTACATTCAACTAGTCACTAGCATTTAAAAAATAAACACAGGTCCCTGAAACTAGAAGAATTTGACAACAAATCATTTAGTGAGGATATTTTTTCAAGTCATTTAAAAGTTACATTCAACCAGTCACCAGCATTTAAAAAATCACACAGGTCCCTGAAACTAGAAGAATTTTATGACAAATCATTTTGTGAGGATATTTTTTCAAGTCATTTAAAAGTTACTTTCAACTATTATTACTATTATTATTACTACTACTACTACTACTATTATTATTACTATTATTATTATTATTATTATTATTATTATTTTAAAACTTGTCAAATAAAAGTGTTCAACTTAAAGTTAGACTCGCTTTATTTTTAAACGTTCGGAAGACCAAAAATACGCATTGTTCACTTCGACAACCAAAATCAGTTTCAGGGGGACACTTGACTTGATCAACCAGTGGTTAAAGGCGGGTGCGCGGTCGTGTGTGTGTGTGTGTGTGGCTGGCTGGTAGGTGTGTGTGTGTGTGTGTGTGTGTTGATGTGTGGCTGGCTGGTAGGTATGTGTGTGTGGCTGGCTGGTAGGTGTGTGTGTGTGGCTGGCTGGTGTGTGTGTGTGTGTGTGGCTGGTTTGCTGGCTGGTATGTGTGTGTGTGTGGGTGGGTGTCTCTGTATGGCTGGCTGGCTAGTGGTTGGGGTCTCAACTTTAAAATGCATAGATAGAAAGAAACAACGAAAGAAAAAAAGATAGAATCACAGGAATAGAAAGAAAGAAAGAAAGAGAGATAGAAATAAATAAGTTTTAATCTTAAAATTAATCTTAATTTTTTTCTTTCTTGAGCCAAATAATAATAATAATAATTTATTCTTCTCATTATTTAAAACTTGTTAAAAGAACAAGAATTAGGAATGTACTTAAAGTTAGATTCTTCGCTTTATTAAGAAATCATTTATTAACAATAAATTAAAGTGAAACCTGTGTTCTCCAGCGTGGTTGTGGTTGTGGTCGTCAGGATGGTGATGCTCTCGGACTGCTGCTACTGCTGCCCTCGCTGGTTCTTCCGGGGATAGGGTCCGCTGGAGTCCTGAAAGAAAAGAAAAGAAAAAGACATGATATGAGTACGGCTGTCAAGGTAACCGACACTCCACTTGGAACGCTCTCTTGGAACGCCGGTCAGAGAGGGCCCTCAGCACGGACACTCGGAACACTCAATTAGGTCAGAGGGCTGGTCGGGGGAGAGGACCCTCAACACCAACACTCCGCTCGGGACACCGACTTAGGCTAATGGGCCGATCGGAGAGGCCCATCAGCAGCACCTGCACTCCACTCTGAGAACTCACTTAGGTCAGAGGGCTGGTCGGGGGAGAGCACCCTCAACGCCCGGCGGCGGCACTCCACACGGGACACTTGCTGAGTGTAGTAGAGAACTGGTCGGAGTGGCCATTCAGTACCGACAGCGCTCGAAGAAACGTCTGTTACGTCTTGAGGGCCGGACAGAGAGGACCATCAACGCCAACACTCCACTCACGCACTCACTCTTGACACCTCTTAAGTCTGGAGTACCGGTCGGGGGAGAGGGCCATCAACACCAACACTCCACTCGGGACACTGACTTAGGCTAATGGGCCTGTCGGAGAGGCCCATCAGCAGCACTTATCGAGCGGGACACCTTCAAGAGTCAAATGACCAGGACACAAAGGCCGGCGGCTGCGGCGGACCCCTCGGCTGCGTCCCGCCATTTTCTTGCGAACACGTACCATCAAAAGGGTGGTTAGCCCTTTTGCTTATCGACTGACATACGGACTGGGATACCTTCAAGAGACAAATGACCAGGACGCAAAGTCGGCTGCGTCCCGGCACTGTCTTGCGAACACGTACCATCAAAAGGGTGGCTAGCACTTTGCTTATCGACTGACATACGGACCGACCAACCGAAAGACCCACCGAGCGAGACGCAAAATAAAACGAGACAAACGACCAGGACGCATCATCGTCGTCATCATCATCAGCGATCAACATTTAACAATTAACGATAACAATAATTTAACATTTTACATATAACGATAACAATTAAAAATGTGCAATTCTAATGGCACATTCTTAAACAATGAAATGGCCAGAAAGTTGGCGAAAAATAACAAGAAAAAACACTTATCTTTCAAAATCTATGGTCTCCAGGAGTGTCGCTGAGTGTTCTCTTGTCGCCGCTGTGTGTGTGTGTGTGTGTGTGTGTGTGTGTGTGTGTGTGTGTGTAATTGTGTTGTAATGCATAAACATGTTATTTGTATCTACTAATCAAGAGAAACACCCACAGTTCTAATTTGGGCGTCTTTCCTCCTCAAGTTTTTCTCGGTAAATGAATAAATCAATAGACTGGCGCCCTCTCTCTCCCTCCCCCTCTCTCTCCCTCTCTCTCCCTCTCTCTCTCTCTCTCTCTCTCTCTCTCTCTCTCTCGCTAGCACCCTCTCTTAAAAAGCTTTGCTGTTGCTCGCTTCCCCCTATTCGCTCTCTATTAGACTTGTGTCCATACCCACACACCCCTCTTTATCTGCACGCTTTTAAAATTCCTGTATTTTCAAGGTTAAATCCGACTTAATTTAATAATAAATAAATAAATAAATAAAAGAAAGAAAGAAAGAAGCAAACTGTGTTTACCCCCCTCTCTCTCTCTCTCTCTCTCTCTCTCTCTCTCTCCTCACTCTTTCTCTCTCTCACCACCATGGAAACCGGCCACCTGCAGTAGGTAATCCAAATAAAGGTAGAATATGAAATGTATTACAGTTGTCATCTCAAACAATGAGCTTTTTTGAAAGTTTCAATGTATATTAACTTAAAGGAATTTAAGAACGAATTTAAGAAGACCTTTTTGCGACTTTTAAATAATACTAATAATATTTGTTAGTTGGAATAATAATATTTTACGATTACATGTCGAAGAAATGTCTAAAGAAAGAAAGAAAGAAAGAAGTAAAAAGATATAAGAGTAAGTAAACAAATCAGTGAAAGAAAGAAAGAAAGAAAGAAAGAAAGAAGCAAATTGCGTGCCGAGCCCTCTGATTCGTTCATCCTCTCCGTCTTTGGCCGACTAAGAGAGAGAGAGAGAGAGAGAGAGAGAGAGAGAGAGAGAGAGAGAGAGAGAGAGAGACGTGCACTTTAGCTTAACGAGGCCTCGTCGATTGGGTGATAGCAAATGGATTACTGTTATCTTGTCAAACTTTGCCTAATTCTTTCTTTGTAATTAAGAATAAAACGAACAATCAAACTTTGACTAGACTTGTTATTTTGACAAGTTTTAAATAATAATAATAAGAAATTATTATCATTAATAATAATAATAATAATAATAATAATAATATCCCAGCAAGAAGACCAGACCTAGTGTTGATTAACAAAAAAGAAAGAACTTGTCAACTGGTGGATTTTGCAGTGCCAGCAGATCACAGGGTGAAGTTAAAGGAAAATGAAAAAATTGACAAATATCTGGACCTTGCCAGAGAACTGAAAAAGTTATGGAATATGAAAGTGAAAGTTATACCAATTGTAGTTGGTGCACTTGGAACAGTCCCAAAAGGATTAGAAAAGGGCTTGGAAAGTTTGGATATCAGAGGAAGAATTGAAACCATTCAGAACAATGCACTGCTGCAATCTGCCAGAATACTCAGAAGAGTCCTGGAGACCATCAACACTGATGTGAAAACTCAAAAGGAGTAAATAATAATAATAATAGTGATGATGATGATGCTGGCACGTAAAAAGAAACCGTTTTCTTAAAAGTACGTACGTCTCGCGAATAATGTTGGCTCCATAAATCTCTCTCTCTCTCTCTCTCTCTCTCTCTCTCTCTCTCTCTCTCTCTCTCTCTCTCTCTCTCTCTCTCTCTGCAAGTGTTGGTTTGCTGTGCTGGTTAGCATGCTAAGCAAACAGCACAATTGAAAAATAAATTGTCTCGATTCCTTTTTATCGTGTTTGTATAGCCTTTACAAGTACTTCTTCTTTTTGGTCAGCCTAAGAATAAGGGTTCTGTAGGGTTAGAGTTAAGGGTCTGTGCCTATGTATTGGCGCAAGTCAGGTTCGACTTACAACACTACCGCCTGCCCGCGAGTAGCTGAACCGGCGGCGGTGGCAGAGGTGGATCCGGCGGTCGAGGGACACATGGCTAATGTAAACACGTACAGCGCAAGTCAGGCTGGACTTACGGCACAATAGTCGGCCTGTGAGGACACCAAGTGAGCGATAAATGTACGTTACATTGAGCCTTTGGCTGCAGACAAGATGGATACGCTGGACGACGACACACACCGCCGCCGCAGCAGCAGTAGTAGACAGCCCCGGCTGCAGGCTCAGTGTGACGGTAGCATCCCTGATAGTAGTCCACCACACACCAACACTCTCAGCTGGCTTACGACACTGTGGCCTGTGGTCGTGTATAGCGGGCGCAAGTCAGGTTTAAGTCACAACACACTATGCTGCATGTTAGGTGGCCAATAAAGGAAAATGTAAAGCACCCCGGTGCCAAACGGGGTGCGAAGACTTGCGGCAGCAGATACGTCTCAACTGGACACAACACCCTGCAGTTGACGGCGCAGCTGCATGGCAAGCATGTGTGACGACAACGACGACAACCACCCAGCGAGACTCAAAGAAACGAAACCGAATTTAAAGAATTTTGTGCGGAACATAACAACGGCTTACCGAAGGCCAGGAACGGGGACCGGGCGAAGACTGTGAACAATCCAGACACCGCAGCTGCAGGCTTGTTGTGCCGGTAGCAAGCCTGCAAGTGCCCCCAGCAACACTGTCGATCAAACGAACCCCAAATTTGTTTGATTCTATGCGGAATCTGAACGGAGCAGATACTTCTTCGGCCAGTCGCGAGCTTGGTGTGACGGCAGCCTGCCACCGATAGTGTACCCAGCAACACGTTCAACCAAACGAAATAAATGATAATTTTTATTCGGAATATAACAGCGTGCCACCGAATGTCACAAACGGGAATCGGAGCCCTTGACTGCGGAGACGGAAGGGCTCGACACGGAACGAAGCAGATAGCTCGGCTGCAGGCTTGATGTGTGACGGTAGTCTGCTTGCTCATAGTCGACGACCCAGCAAGACTTTCAAGCCCAAAAAATCAATGTAATCCAAGATTTGATAAATGTCAAATCCTTGTGAATTTTTATTCGGAATATAACAGCGTGCCACCGAATGTCACAAACGGGAACCGGAGCCCTTTACTGCAAGACGGAAGGGCTCGACACGGAACGAAGCAGATAGCTCGGCTGCAGGCTTGGTGTGTGACGGTAGTCTGCCTGCTCATAGTCGACGACCCAGCAAGACTTTCAAGCCCAAAAAATCAATGTAATCCAAGATTTGATAAATGTCAAATCCTTGTGAATTTTTATTCGGAATATAACAGCGTGCCACCGAATGTCACAAACGGGAATCGGAGCCCTTTACTGCAAGACGGAAGGGCTCGACACGGAACGAAGCAGATAGCTCGGCTGCAGGCTTGGTGTGTGACGGTAGTCTGCCTGCTCATAGTCGATGATCCAGCAAGACTTTCAAGCCCAAAAAATCAATGTAATCCAAGATTTGATAAATGTCAAATCCTTGTGAATTTTATTTGTAACAGAACTACTTGCCAAACGCCAGGCACCAAGAATGGTATTCTTCGGCTTACGACACTGCGGCCTGTGGCCTCGTATAGCAGCAAGTCGGATTGGAGTCACAGCAAACTTTGCTGCCTGTTAGGGCGACAGTAAAAAAAAAAAATTTAAAAAATGTAAACTGGAAACTGGCGGCAGCAGCAGCGTCTCGGCTGGACACACCCTGCAGTTGACGGCCTTGGCAGCAGGCATGTGTGACGACGACAACCACCTAGCGAGACTCGAAACGAAATCGAATTTAAAGAATTTTATGCGGAACATAACGGCTGGCCAAAGGCCAGGGACGGGAACCGAAGCCTGGGAATACAGACACCGCAGCTGCAGACTTGTTAAGCCGCCGGTAGTAGCCTGCTGCAGCATGGAAGTGCACCCAGCAACACTCAATCAAACGAACCCGAAATTTGATAAATTCTATGCGGAATCGATGCGGAATCTAACAGCTTTGATTGCGGAGACGGAAGGCTTTGACACGGAAGGAAGCGGACAGCTCGGTTGCAGGCTCTGTGTGACGGTAGACTGCCTGCCTGCTGATAGTCGTCGACCCAGCAACACACTCAACGAAACGAAACGAAATTTGATAATTTTAATTCGGAATATAACAGCGTGCCGGCGAATGTGACGGACGGGGATCGGAGACCTTGACCGCGGAGACGGAAGGGCTTGACACTGAAAGAAGCAGATACTTCTTCGGCAACGGACTTGGTGTGACGGTAGCCTGTCTGCCCGATAGTGTACCCAGCAACACGTTCAACCAAACGAAATAAATGATCATTTCTATTCGGAAAATAACAGCTTGCCGAATGTCACGAACGGGGATCGGAGCCGACTTTGACTGCGAAGACGGAAGGGCTCGACACCAAAAGAAAGCAGATAGCTCGGCTGCAGGCTGTGTGTGACGGTAGACTGCCTAGGTGCTAATAGTCGTCGACCCAGCAACACTCTCAACGAAACGAAACGAAATTTGATAATTTTTATTCGGAATATTTCAGCGTGCCGAATGTCACGAACGCGGATCGGAGCCGACTTTGACTTCGGAGACGAAAGGGTTCGACACCAAAAGAAAGCTGATAGCTCGGCTGCAGGCTATGTGTGACGGTAGACTGCCTACCTGCTGAAAGTTGTTCACCCAGCAACACTCTCAACGAAACGAAACGAAACGAAATTTGTGACGGTAGCCTGCCTGCCCGATAGTGTACCCAGCAACACGTTCAACCAAACGAAATAAATGATAATTTAACTGCGGAGACGGAAGGGCTTGTTGACACTGACGGAAGCAGATAGCTCGGCTGCAGGCTCTGTGTGACGGTGGACTGCCTGCCTGCTGATAGTCGTCGACCCATCAACACTCTCAACGAAACGAATCGAAATTTGATAATTTTTATTCGGAATATTACAGCGTGCCGAATGTCACGAACGGGGATCGGAGCCGACTTTAACTGCGGAGACGGAAGGGTTCGACACGGAAAGAGGCAGATAGCTCGGCTGCAGGCTTGGTGTGTCACGGTAGCCTACCTGCTGATAGTCGACGACCCAGCAACACTCCCAACGAAACGAAACGAAATTTGATAATTTCTATTCGGAATATCACAGCGTGCCGAATGTCACGAACGGGATCGGAACCGACTTTGACTGCGGAGACGGAATCCGTAGACGAGCTAAGGAAAGGCCACCGCTATACGTGATCGCACGAACGAGTCCGATTCGAGCACCGAGTTGCCAGGGAAAGCAGTACGTTCGGTGCAAGTGGGTGCTTCGCCGAGGAGAAAAGAGTAACGATAAACGTTCGTCGCACGTCTTTATCGGCAGCCGTCGGTTTCATTCGTTCGAGCGAGCCAGCGAGCAAACGAAATAACGACGGTCGGGGAACCTGTAATCGGCGGCGGCGGGACCTGCGGACGGAAAGCGACGACAAGAGTTCAAAAACTGCTACGACCCGAACGGTGGTGTTGGCGACCGTCGGAGCGACGAGTTGACGGATGGTTAGGGGCATCGCTGCAAGAAGACTGCGTGCGACCATCCAATGTTGTGCCATAGCGACGTGCGAGGAGATGAAATCAAAGTTAAATCGTTTTACCTCATAAGCGGTTGATTGTGTCGGGTGACAACGCTTGCGAGGGTAGGGCCTTCATACTGGTCTCCGATCGGATAGCGTGCCAGAGACAGCAGCTGCCTAAACGAATTATCATTTCGACTTCGCTCTCCCACTTATGTCTGAACACCGAATTCGTGCAACAACTCCTGAAATGTGCTCGCATCGTGACCAAGTAAGCCGTGGAGTGTGTCGGATTTCAACGGTCGCACGAGGGTAGGGCCCTGATACTGGTCTCGGATTGAATGGCGTGCGAGGGCCAGGGGTTTAATCGAATTTCGTATTCAACTTCAAAGTGTGTTCGCTCTCCCACTTATGTCTGAACACCGAATTCGTGCAACAACTCCTGAAATGTGCTCGGATCGTGACCAAGTAAGCCGTTGAGTGTGTCGGATTTCAACGGTCGCGCGAGGGTAGGGCTTTGAAACTGGCATCGGGTCGAATGGCGTGCGAAGGCCAAGGGTGTCGTAATCGAATTTCAAAGTTTGTTCCCCAACCAATTATGTCCAAACACCGATTTGGTGCAACAACTCCTGAAATGTGCTCGCGTCATGACCTAGTAAGCCGTTGAATGCGTCGGATTTCAACGGAGGCGAGGGTGGGGCCCTGATACTGGTATCGGATCGAGGGCCTGGTGCGTCGTAATCGTATTTCGTATCCTCCTCCTTCTCATCCTACCAATGTCGAATTACCGTGTCCGTAAGCCGTTGATTGTCGGCTAACAGCGATCGCGAGGGGGTGGGGCCTTGATATTGGTCGCTGACTGCATTCCCTTTCCTCTAGCAAGCGTTAACTCCACACACCATGGCTGTCCTAGATAATAACGATTATAACAATATCTCAAGCCTCAACAGTAAAATAAAAAAAACTCAACAGTAAAATAAAAAAAATATGGATTGAAGGTGGGGACCTTCAATCCATATTTTTTTTATTTAATTTGATTCTTCTTTTTCTGTTCTTATATACAAACAAGAATAGTTTAAGAATACTTTTTAGAGTATGTACAAAAAAAAAAGATAATAATAATAATCTTATTATAATGGAGATTGTCTGTTTTTCTGTCTGTAACCGAAACTATATTACTACTCAAGTTGCAATTCCCTTAGTTATTGACATCGCATTCTCAATGATTTTATTTTTTTAATCTAAACCTCAATTATTGATAAAATTGTTTTACATTATTATTACTGTTGACCATATCTGATATTTTCCACGTACCCCACTTGTACGGGTCAGGCACAAAGGCCCTATTTATGTGGGACCACCCACAAGCTTAGACTCATGGGGTGGCAGGTGAAAAATTGCGTCGATCCCGTCGGCATTCCCCCTCAAGGGGGGCGCCTCAGGCACTGGGCAATAAACCCAGCCCTGCCCCTTTAAATCGAGGGGGCAGGTGTTGCCTGGGGGGATGGCCCCCTGGGATCGACGCCGTTAATTATATCAATGGTCCAGAGGCCGAAGCCACTGTAGACCATCTCTACATACAAACAACATGCACTTATATTTATATATACAACAAAATAGCGGTTTACAGTTTGAACGGAAAGGCTAATTTGCATATTGATATCAAAAATGTGATTTTAATAAATATGTGCTTAGTATTATTGTTTCTAACTGTTTGGTTTTATTTTAATGAATATAAGCAAAAATCTCTTCAATGAATCTTAAATGAAATCCATTAACAAGAAAAAATAACTGTAATTTTATTCTTTACTTACTCTTTTAAGTAAATACTTAAATTAGAAAAAATAACAATGAAAGACGAGTGTGATGGAAGAGTAAGTTTCAGTTGTTCTATCTTTCGATTATACTCCTCTGTTTGAAATCTTTTTTTAATCTGCATTTCCCATTTAGTTTCATTAGCCTTTCTAATTTAATACAATATTTTATTACATTAAAACTTAAATACTTGCACCCGGAGGGTGCATATATTTGCTAGTAATAATAATGATAATAATAAAGGATTGAAACCATTCAGAACACTGCACTGCTGCAATCTGCCAGAATACTCAGAAGAGTCCTGGAGACCTGAGGAGACTTGCTGTCACTCAGACACCAGTGAAAGACCATCAGCTAATACTGATGTGAAAACTCAAAGGAGCAAATAATAATAATAATAACTAGAGAAATTGAATCACTTCACTTATAATAGAGAAACTGAATCACTTATAATTGCTGCACAAAATAATGCCATAAGGACAAACTACATCAAAGCGAAAATTGATAGGACCCAACTAAATAGTAAATGTAGACTTTGCGGGAATAGAGATGAGACTGTAAACCATATACTCTGCGAATGTAGCAAACTAGCACAACGAGAATACAAAACTAGACACGACTGGGTTGGGAAGGTGATCCACTGGGAATTATGCAACAAAGTAAATTTTGACCACACAACAAAATGGTATATGCATAAACCAGAATCTGTTGTTGAGAACGAAACGCATAACATTCTCTGGGACTTTGAAATAAAAACGGACCACCTTATCCCAGCAAGAAGACCAGACCTAGTGTTGATAAACAAAAAAGAAAGAACTTGTCAACTGGTGGATTTTGCAGTACCAGCAGATCACAGGGTGAAGCTAAAGGAAAATGAAAAAATGGACAAATATCTGGACCTTGCCAGAGAACTGAAAAAGTTGTGGAACATGAAAGTGCCAGCTTCATCATCACTATTATTATATTATTATTATTATTATTATTATTATTATTATTATTATTAATGACAATAATTTATTCTTTTTATTATTTAAAACTTGTCAAAATAACAAGTCTACTTAAAGTTTGTTCGTTTTATTCTTAATTACATACAAGGTTCTTAAAAAAAGAATTAGCAAAGTTTGATAAAGACAAGAGTAATCTATTTGCTATGGCGACGCCTCGTTAAGCTAAGTCGACGTCTCTCTCTCTCTCTCTCTCTCTCTCTCTCTCTCTCTCTCTCTCTCTCTCTCTCTCTCTCTCTCTCTCTCTATCTCTTAGTCGGCCAAGGTCAAACTTTCAAAAAACCTTATTCAATTAATCTATTTCATATCTTGCTTTTGGGGTCAATTAATCTATTTCATATCTTGCTTTTGGGTCAACTACTAACCCTAACAGGTTTCCATGGTAATGAGAGAGAGAGAGAGAGAGAGAGAGAGAGAGAGAGAGAGAGAGAGAGAGAGAGGAGAGAGAGGGGGGTACACACAATTTCCTTATTCCTTCCTTTCTTTCTTTCTTTCTTTTTTTATACATTTCTTCGACAATCTCAATGATAATCAAGTTGAATGCCCAATTTTCAAAAGAACCAAGATAAATTAGCCTCGATAATTTGCATTATTTTGATTATTCGGACTATTGTCCTCATCGTTATTGTTATAACAGTCTTTCTCTGAATTCTTTTAGATGACGCTTGATAAATACTATTAATTTGGATTATTCGGTCTATTGTTCACATCTTTATTGTTTTCTACACTATCTATCTGAAATGTTGAGATGAGGTTTTTTTTAATTAGTATTATTTGGATTATTCGGACTGGTGTCCTCGTCTTTTTTTTACAATTATCAACAGTCTTTCTGTGAAAATTTTCTTCACACGAACGCTTGATAATTACTATTATTTCGATTATTCGACTATTGTTTCTCGTCGTCTGTATTGTGGAGTGCCAGTGCTGGCTGAGGGGCCTCTCCGATCGGCCGTTTACTTTGTTTCCAGTTAATCTTAAGTACATTTTATAGGGATAGGCGATTTTGTCGTCTGCTAGGAATTTTAAAAGCGATTAGAAATAATTAATCTATTATTTAAGGTCAAACTTTGTCTAAATCGATAAATAGTAACATAATAACCATCATTAAAATAACAAAATATCATTACATATGAAGTTTATTTTAATAGATTTAAAAGTATTGTGTTTTGGTCAATTTCGACGATATCAGCCAGTCAGACTCGTTTTTGATGTTTTTAAGTGCTTTGTTTACAATTTTACTGTAACATTCGCGTTGCAAAAAAATTACCAAAAAATCAGGTAATTATCCGATTTTAATGAAATTTTCAGTATTGATTTAATAATTAATGCATTTTATAATGCATGAAGTTATTTTATTTCAAAACTTTAATTTAGTATTTTTGCTATGAAAAATTAATATATAAAATTCATTTTAAAATATGAAAAGACTGACGTTTTCAGTTTAAAAATCTTGGCGTAGTTTTGTTTGATAATCTAGTTATTTGTCTGATAAAAACATGATGTCTGTGAGTTTCCCTACTACTCGAGAAATTGGTTCTAAGGGTGCATTGTTTTTGCTGAGGAACAAAAATGGCATCGAAAAATACGCTAAGAGAATTTTAAAAGTTATATTGATGATTAATCTGATTTGTTATCTAGCAAGGTCGATATCTCCCATTATGCACTGAATTAAGACAATTTTTTTTTTCTTTTTCTGGGGGAACCACCTAAATCATAGAAAATAACATCCAAAAAATCATAGATAGACAATTAGATATCAAACTAGGGGATTTTTTCAACAGAAAGAACTCAACGGAAGTCCTAAAAAAACACAAAGGCAGAAAAGCTGGAGGACTTGACGAAATACCCCCGATGTATGGGAAGTTAGTAAGTTCAATGACATACTTCTTAGGCTATGCAACGGCAGTATATAGGCAAACAGAATAGTAAGACCAAAAGGATGCATCGTCGCATTTCCCCAAAAAATGGAGACCTAGAAATAGCTAAAATACAGAGGGATAACCCTTACTGCCATTGCAAGCTAAGAATATAATTGCCTTCTTCTATCGAATCCGACCCGAGAGTGAAGAGAAGTTCCTCAGGCAAAAAACCAAATTGGTTTCGCAGAAATAGGTCCAAACCTCTCAAATCCTGCTGTACGACGGCATTCATAGGAAGGTGTTCGAGCAAAAGATTTGGAGGCACATTTACTATTTCGAGATTTCTTCAGCAAAGCATTTGATTCTATTACATAGACGGAAAATGGGAACAAATTACTACTTGGCAATTGTCTCCCAGAGAAATACCTTTCGTATCGATGCTGTGGGGGCTAAATGATGACACTTTATCCAAAGATACTGAAGCGAATGCGTAGTGTCTGTACTACTCGCGTGATTGCCGATACGGTGATTGCGTAGGATTTCTTTGACATTGTCGCGGAGTCCTACAAGGTGATACATTGGCACATATATATTTATAATATGCCTCGACTATGTACTCCGAACATCATTAGATACCATAAAAAGAAAAGGTTTTACACTAAAGAAAGCAAGAAGCAGGAGATATCCTGCACAAACAGTTACAGATGCAGACTATGCTGATGACCTCGCATTCTTGCAGATACACCGGCACAGGCTGAGGCACTACTGGCATAGCCTGGAGGAGGCAGCAAAAAGCATCGACCTGCATGTGAACTCTGCTAAAACTGAGTTCATGAGCTTCAGAAAGAAAGGAGACATCTCCACGTTAGAACGGTAAGCCCTTAAGCCAGTAGAAACAATTCACGTACCTGGGTAGTAATATCTTATCCACAGATAACGATATTAACACCGTAGGAAAGGCCATGGGATGGCCAAAAACAAATTGTCTGTCATATGGAAGTTGATCTCACTGAGAAGCTAAAGCGACATCTCTTCAGCTGTATCATCATCAGTACTGCTGTATGAGCTGCACTACCTGGACCCTAACGGGCGCCTCGAGAATAAGCTAGATGGGAGCTGCACAAGAATGCTGAGCAGTTCTGAACAAGTCGTGGAAACAGCATCCCACAAGGGACCGCTGTATGGTCACCTGCCCCCTATCTCACAGACTATCCGAGTGAGACGGACTAGGCATGCAGGGCACTGCTGGAGAAGCAAGGATGAACTCATAAGTGATGTTCTCCTGTGGAAGCCAACACATGGACATGCCAGTGTGGGCCGCCCAGCAAGGACCTATATCGACCAGCTATGTAAGATGCTGGCTGCAGCGAAGAAGAACTCCCTGTGGCGATGAATGATAGGGAAGGTGGCGAGAGATTGTCATGGATATCGTGCTGCCTGCACGACATGATGATGATGTGATATATGAAAATGATAAGTAATGTAAAGTCGATGGGGCAGCCTAAAGTCAGTATCAGCCAGTCAGCGAAGGAGTCTATCCCTTTTTCAATAGCGCTAGACCAAGGAGATTGTTTTAGCATCTGAGGTGGAGCGCCACACTACATCAGCTCCTTATTTTACTGCACAGATCCCTGTGCTACTCATACGCTGAGTTGGCGGGGACCGGTATCTAACTAGGAACCTTGTGGTTTCTAGCCGAACGCTCTACCGACTGAGCTAACCGGCCCATTCATGAAATGATAATTTTTCAAATTACACTGTATGGGGTACAAGGTAGGGTTTAGATGGATTTAGTTGATCATAAATAAAAGCTCTATAAATTTAAAAAACTTTAGTTGGGACCCATCAAAGCTATCAACATCACTCTGTATATATATATGTATATATATATACTTTGAAATTGCCAGTAATTGGGAGTTTAAAGCCAATTTGTTCATGTGTTTATTTTTGAGTTTTGAAATTCCTGAGGGTATTGTGATGTAAGCAGAGATGTAGTTTCGGTTACAGACACTGAATCTTCATTATGATAACTAGTACAAAATAAAAAACGCCCTCTGAAAATAGATTTTTTGAAAACATATTGCCTGTAGGGTAGAAGTAAAAAATTCAAATGTCAGCGAGTTTGTACCCTAAGTAATTAAAATCATAAATTCTTAAAGGATTAAAAATAATCAATTTGAAATGTAAACTTTAAATATATATTAAATAAAACAAACTAATATAGATATATAATGCCAGTCATGTATTTATTAAAACTTATTTACAAAAACAATGAGGACTGTCTAATGTTGCAATTGTTCAAATTTTGAGTGTATTTATTCTATGTTATGATGATTTTGGGTAATGTGACGTAAGCAGTGACGTAATTTTGTTAGAGACAAAAACCGGAAGCGAATCTCATTCTTTAATATATATATATAATATATATATATATATATATATATATATTATTCTGAATTGCAGCCATTTGGAGTTTAAAACCAATTTAGTCTTGTGTTTATTTTGAGAGATATTTTCTACTTTGATTTTATTTCATTATAAACTTTATTTTATTTTTTTTTATTTCCAGGAATATTGTTCATTCTAGAAAAATTATGGCCGAAATCCTGTTACTGGGAAAAAAAATGGGTAAAACAAAAACAAACTTTTAAACTTTAGATTTTTACTAGCTTAAAAGCTGCTGTATTGGCAGCATTAAGCTAGCTCCTGGCAGAAGGCTCTTGATTGGTCCTTCAGTCCAACAAAGCCCTTCATGCATTCGGTACATATACAGTGACACTGATAGCTTTTTTTATTTAAGTGCATTCCTGGGATGCAATTAAAGTTTCTTAATAAATTGTAGGGTTTTTATTTATGATCTGGGTAAACAATAAAGCTGTCTAACTCCTACCTTGTAACCTATCCTATGTAATTTGTTTCTAAGAAACTATTGAAATGTATTTACCAGTTACCCTTGAAATGGTGAGGGAAGAAACAAATCACTGTGATGCATGGATCTGATTTTTGTGCGTCAAGGATGCAGGATGCTTACTATCAAGCATCTCGGCTTTATATCAAGACAATAATCTAAAAAATTACACCTGAAGATTTGAATTTTAAAACTAAAAGCTGATATCAAGTCTTTACCTCTTCTAACAAATTTTAAAAAATTCTCTGAATTTATAATATATTAGCTTAAAGCCGCCCTATCAGGCGCAATTAAGCTAGCTCCTTCAGCCCAACAAAGACACTTCATACATTGAGTAGATATATAGCTATTTATTTCAGATAGAAAGTTGTCTATGGTTTATACCAAGTCAATAATCTAAAAATTACACCTGAAGATTTGGGTTTTGAAACTAAAAAGGAAATGTATGCATCCAACTATTCTCCCTCCAGCTATGGGTAAATACTAGGACAGACTGGGTTTTTGACTTAGGTTCAGTTACCAGTCTAGGAAAAGGAAAACTCTTTAGTCTTTATCCCTTCTACCAAATTAAGAATTTTCTGAATTTATAATATACTAGCTTAAAAAGCAGCCCTATCAGGCAGCAATTAAGCTCGTCCCTCAGCCCAACAAAGACACTCCATACATTGAGTGATATATAGCTATTTATTTTAGATAGAAAGTTGTCTATGGCTTATACAAGTCACTAATCTAAAAATTAGATCTGAAGATTTGGATTTAAAACTAAAGCTGATATTAAGTCTTTACCCTTCTACCAAATTTAAAATTCTCTGAATTTTTAATTACATGCTTAAAAGCCGCCCTATCAGGCAGCAATTAAGCTAGCTCCCTCAGCCAACAAAGACACTTCATACATTGAGTAGTATATTAAATTTTATTAAACTTGAACAATATATTTTTTAAACAATTAACAATAATGGCAATGATGGAATGACCCCTCACCCTCAGATGTCCAAAACTGGACTTCTATCAGTTGCAGTTTAGGGGTATAGGACACCTTTTTTGGGGGAGGGCATAAAAATCAATCAATCAATCAATCAAATCAATATAATAGAAACTCAATAAAAATTAGGAAAAAAGTAATTAAATACAAGTTTGTTTTTATTGTCATTTTTTTTATTTGTCTCTTCCCTTTATGCTATTTTTGTATGCACATGACGAATTATGAATAAATATGTATTTTGCACCTAACCCTAAGTCAGAATTGTCCTGATGATCTGTTAGAGAACTAAGCAGATATCTCTGACTCATTAGGCTTAACTCATATATATATATATATATATATATATATATATATATATATTTGAAAATGGAAATGAATCCAACGAATGTTGAAAGGAAAATAAATAAAGGAAAGAAAATGTTGAATGGATAAAATAGATTTACTAACACATGTTTCGGCCAGGAGTTTGTTCATGTAACATGTATTCTTATGATTATTATTTTAAATATAAAATAAAATGATAATTAATATAATAATAATAATAATAATAATAATGATAATAGTCACAGGGTAAAGCTAAAGGAAAATGAAAAATGGACAAATACTGGACCTTGCCAGAGAACTGAAAAAGTTATGGAATATGAAAGTGAAAGTTATACCAATTGTAGTTGGTGCACTTGGAACGGTCCAAAAGGATTGGAAAAGGGTTTGGAAAGTTTGGAAATCAGAGGAAGAATTGAAACATTCAGAACACTGCACTGCTACAATCTGCCAGAATACTCAGAAGAGTCCTGGAGACCTGAGGAGACTTGCTCAGACTCCAGTGAAAGACCATCAGCTAACACTGATGTGAAAACTCAAAAGGAGTAAATAATAATAGAAAATGATAAATCTTTAAGCATAAAAGAATAGCAGCCTTCATCAGAGTAAAATGTTTGATTTTTGAAGTTAAAGCAGTCAAAATACAGAGAATTTTCAGTTTCAAAAAAATTTTTTAATGATTTGAGAGATGCTCCCAGCAAGAAAAAAGTTATGCCTGTATGCAGTTATGGTTAGAGAATATTTTTGAAGTAATGTTAGGTGGAATTTTAATTTTAATGTTGTGGGGTGGAGATTTGAAATTTTAAATTTGTTATTTAATTTATGAGTATGTGTATTGTGTTGGTGGTTTATTTATTTATTTGTTATTAATATAATCAAGTGTTTATGTTAGAAAATTTGTGTTTTAATAGAATGAAATAAAGTGTGTTATTAAATATGTAATTTGATTATAAATTTAAGTTCAAATTTGATAATTAGTATGTTGTTAATATATGCTTAAATTTTGTTTATTAAATAAATTTTATTTATGTATTGTATTGGTAATTTATTTGTTATTGATATAATTTTGGTAATCAATGTTGAACATATGTGTCAATTATAAGTAAGTGTGTTGGTATTATCATTATATATTATAATTATATTTTTCATTGTTAAATTAAATCATTATATCTATTATTTTTAACATTAATTGTAAAAATTAGATCTAATTATCGATACTTTGACACAATCTCCTGGTCCATTAACAATTTTATTTTTGATCTTTTCGAGTTTCTGGCCACTTTTTAATATTTGGGTGAAATTCGTGGATAAGTCCACCAAAGTTCAGGTCCCGAGTACTTTCGGCACTTCGAAGTGCATCATCAGGGTGATGTGTTCCATTTTTTAAAAAATTAAATTAATGTGGAGGCTGGAAGGAGAAGAATTGATGAGAAAGGTGTTATAGGCATTTTAAAATGTGTGTACTGCATTTTAAAATGCCTATAACACCTTTCTCATCAATTCTTCTCCTTCCAGCCTCCACATTAATTTAATTTTTAAAAACTGGAACACATCACCTGATTGAGGCACTTCGAAGTACCGAAAGTACTCGGGACCTGAACTTTGGACTTTTCCACGAATTCCACCCAAACATTAAAAAGTTGGCCAGAAAACTTGAAAAGATCAAAAATAAATTGTTAAAGGAGATGTGTCTTTGTTTAATTCTACATGTATAAATGAAAGAATGCTGCCCAAATATATATATATATATATATATATATATTATATATATATTTCATTCTTATATATATTCGTATTAGAGAAAAAATGGAAAATATACTGACAGGGAGTAAATAAATATGAAAAAAAAAACAATATTCAGGGGATGAATTAATTTGCATATGATAATATACCAATGTTTCGCTTTTTTTGTTAAACCATGTTCAGGGCAATGTTAGAATGTGATGTATTTCTAAATGTTTATTTTTAATTTTCTTTTACAGAAAACTTCAATGAAGGACATGACCAAATTAAATTTTTCAAAAGAATGCTGACGGTTTGTACATTTTTTTATCATTCCCAACACCAACGTACTTAGTTATATATATATAATATATATATATATATAATTATATATATATGAATAGAAAATTTTAACTCATCACCGGAGGCTAAATTTCGAATATGATAAGGACCGCAACACTATGGATTTGTCAACATTACAAATTCCCAAAACTTCCATCTACATCAATGTGCTATGGACTTACTTTTTAAAACTTGCCTTTTGTAGCTGAAATACATCTTGAACATTTTTGATACCTTTTTTATACACTTTTACTTCAAACTCTTTTGAGTTTTTCTAATGATAAAAATGCTTCTGATTTTTTAAAATAAAATTTATTTATTTTTTACACAAAATATGCATTTTCAAAAAATTTTTAAATTCCAGCCCTGAACAAGAGTGTTTGTTTGTACCTCGTGATTAACTGGTTTATTTTATTCGTCTTTCTCATAAATATAGTTCTTTGAAAAAGACCGCTTTATTAAAAGGTCGAAACAGATCTGTCAGCAAAACTAATAACATCTTTTGTTTTTTTCTAAAAATTTTCTATTCATACTGTCGGATTCACTTCCATTTACTTCATATATATATATATAATATATAATATATATATATATATATTATTAAAATACTTGCAGTTAACCGTTTTTATCATAAATTCAAAAGTATACAGTGTTGCAATTTTTTACCGGAAAGTAGAAACAGACAACATTAGACAGAAATAAAAAAAAATTGAATTATTTCTTAACAGAACTTCGCAGAAGTAAGACACATTTTATCTTCTCTAATATCTTCTCTAATGATCATATATATTTATTCAATGCTTCAATAAAGTGTCCTGTGGAGGTGAGGAAGACTTTTCCCATTAGGGACCTCTTTAAATTATTATTTTTCTTTTTTTTTTTTTTTTTTTAAGAGAGGTCCTTTGGAAAAGATCTTTTTCATTTTACATTAATTATTAACTAATATATACAGGTTAGCTCAGTCGGTAGAGCGTTCGGCTAGAAACCACAAGGTTCCTAGTTCGATACTGGCCCTCGCCAACTCAGCGAATGAGTAGCACAGGCATCTGTGCGGTAAAGAGATGGTAGGTGTGGCGCTCCACCTCAGATGCTGAATTAATCTCCTTTGTCCTCGCGTTATTGAAAAGGGATAGACTCCCCGCTGTCTTGGCTGATACCGACATTAGGCCGCCTGACAACGATTTTTATATATATATATATTATATATATGAAGTGGAAGTAAATCTGACTATGTAATATTGTCAAAATTGAAAAAGACACAAGTTTCATTAATGAATGATGTTTAATAAGCCTACGCTGCAGTGTATCGGTCTGTTTAAATAAACCTTTATCAGGGCTTTCATTGGTTTAAGGAGTAAATAAATTAAAAGCAGCCACACACCAAAAGCAAGAGCTCGCAGACTTTTTCTACTAATTGTGTGATACTTTTTCTGAACAATGTAAATGCAGCCACCTTGTCTTCTTGCTTCCTTGTACTTTTACTAAAGAGGGATAACTCTTCCTATTGTATAGGAAGAGTTATCTCCCTAATACATACTTACATTCATTCATTGGCAATTCGGTCTCGAAAGACTATGATCAAATTTTTGTGTGCCCCTGAAGTTGCAGCGCCTCCTGTGACTGTGAAGTCCGATGTTTGAAAAACATTCTCGACCACAGATTTTGCATTTGAAGATTGTCCCTGTAGATGAGATGTTCCGATGCTTTGTTGCCGTTGCTTTCTTCTGGACCTCTTAGCTTCATGGTGTTGTATCAGGGTGACTTCTGACATGTACAGTCCTCTATGGAGATTTTACGCACCGAGGGCGGTCTTGAGCCAAATTTTCCCAGCTGGAAGGGACAATGCCAAAGCACCTGAGATCATTTTTGCAGACATCCTTGAATCGCACGCTGGGGGTGACCAATCTGTCTTTTATCAGATGTAAACTCTCCTTGGAGGATGTCTTTCGGGATTCGTCCATCATCATCGACGTACCTGACCCACCATTGNCAGAGAGAGATGATCGACTAACACACATGCCAACCATTGAGACGACATCGTCTTAGTAGAGAGTACAGGCTGTGGAGTTGAGCTCTCTCTAGGACTGCTGTGTTAGTGATCCTGTCCCTCCAGGTGATGCCCAGTACACGTCTAAGGCAGTGATGGTAGAAGTTATTTAGCTGCCGCCCTTGGTGGGAGTATAAGGTCCATGTTTCATACCATCTAATTTATTTCCATTTTCCTTAAAACTCTTAACGTCCTATACCACCTCCTTCCACCCGGCCAGAAGTCACATTCATTTTCCTAATCTACCCCAAATGATAGTCTTTGTTTAAATGTAATATTAAACATATTTAGAAGTCTTTAATTTAAGGGAAATAACAGGTAACTTTTAATGAAAAGGCAATTTTTACCCATTTTTGATAAATGGTTATAGGAATTGGGCTCTGGACTTTGAAAATTCTCAACAGGATGCTAAGAGTTAAATATCTATAAATTTTTCTAAGGTTAACAGCAACAAATAAATGAATTAATACTTCATTTAATTTTAACAATTTATCAACCAGCACATGAAACAATGAATAACAATATAAAGTCCTTCCTGTGTATAAAGTTGAGTTTAAGGGACTTACTGGCGTGCTGGAGATCTGGTATCTTAGGGTTGACTCTCGGGGAGCATTTAATGTCACTGCCTCCTGGAACGGCGGGTGGAATCTGTCTGTTTGGATTTTGTGCCAAGACTTCTGGGCTCCTCACGTGATTGGTATATCCAATCACAGAGAGCCTCTCCCTCACGCACTCTATACACAGGAATTACCATTTTACCACCCAACATATCTATATATCAAATTCTGATGGCATGAAAGTCTTGTTATTAATTAAATGTTAAGACAATAACTAGCCATCTGTTTTGGTCAATGATCTTCATTTCTCGTAAATCTACACTGAAAATATGAATTTGTTCGAATCAATACAACTGAATGTTTTAACACAAAAATATCATAAAATGTGTTCTTAATTGTGCTTGTGCACAATTTGAAATGAACTTAATTGTTATTAAGAACACATTTTATGATATTTTCGTGTTGAAACATGCAGTTGCATTGATTATAGTGAAATGAAAATGGTCGATCAAAACAGATGGCTTCCTCAAAGTGAAAGAAACAAGGGGAGGTTACTCTTATTTATGTAGCTAATGTTCAGATTACCAATAAAAAAGACACTATCATTGTTTTGTTTTTTTTTGTTTTTTTTCTCTAGGTAAATACCATTGTCCTGTGACGTTTAAAGTTTTCAATGAGAACAGCCACATTGTGGCCATTAAAACAACTGGAAATGTTTATGCTCATGAGGTAAGAATTTTACTGTCAAACCACTTGTTGTTACGTTATGCTTTCCTTTTGGACTGGAGAGATGATGTGTCAACGTTTGTTACTGTTATTATCACACCTATTAACGGTCTCTAGTCTGTCCAAGATGTACAGGCTGCGTTTGTTACGTGTAGTTTAAGTCTTTCGAGTAAAGTGGGATAAAAACTGTGGGTTGAGAAATTAAGTCTTTATTCCACTTACACGAAAGTGTAAGAAAACTGAAACCTGAAAAGAACAAATTTACAGTCACAATGAAACAAAATTCTAGGGGTTCAAACAGGTACAATAAAGACGGGAAACACGGACGCGGGAAAACAGATAAAGAGAAACGGTGGTAGGATAACCAACAAGCATGGGGTAAGAATGTTACAGTTACATAAAAATTATACTATCAAAAATGCAAGACTAACAGGGTAGAAAGAATTAAGAAAAACACAGGCAGGGTAGGGCAGTGTGTCTTATTTGGGAATGAGTATCGAGGCTTAAGGGGTAAGTATATCACAAATTAAATAATATCCGCAATATATTTAAGTGTGATCGGCTGGTCACGTCAACCCCTAGCACCTATATGATTTTCCCAACCCTAGTACCCTTATGGCAAGCCCTAACCCTTTTTATCATATGGGTGCTAGAAGGCGGTGGCTGAGGGTCTAAATGTTCTGGGAATGGCAACCTTTATTTGATGGTGAGGTTCTAATTTTGAGGTTTGGGGAATGTGAAGCACCCCTTCATCACCATTGCTCCCTGGTCCACTCTGATCCGGAGTGGTAGTACCTGTTAGGGTCCCATCTATAGGTTAAATAGAAAACATGAGTTTATAAACAAAATTGTATTATCCATTAAAAATGAAATTATTTCAAAACTTTGTTAGCATTAACCATTTTTTTTACCAATAGAAGTATTCGGCATAAAATAACCCAAGGGGTTGACATGCCGTAAAACCCAACCAACCAAACCAAACCAGGATGTTAGTCATTATTTTGTGATGGGATGAGGTTAAAATGTGGCGTGAGTTTGATTAGCACCATAATGGAAAGAGATAGATTAGATTAGAGATGCTAGGTGGTCTTACTTTCTTACTCTGCTAGTTGACTCTACCTCAGCCGCCATATTCTTTGGGCTGACTTCTCTTCAGGGCTTTCAGCTAGGTTGATTTTCCTTGTTAATTCTTCTTACAGGGCACAGCTGGACATTGCTTGTTTAATAATTCAAATATTACTGACTTCTCTTCAGGGCTTTCAGCTGGTTGATTTTCTTTGTTAATTCTTCTTACAGGCTGGGCTGGACATTGCTTGTTTAATAATTCAATATATTAATATTTGGGCTGACTTCTCTTCAGGGCTTTCAGCTAGGTTGATTTTCCTTGTTAATTCTTCTTACAGGGCACGGCTGGACATTGCTTGTTTAATAATTCAATATATTAATATTTGGGCTGACTTCTCTTCAGGGCTTTCAGTTGGGTTGATTTTCTTTGTTAATTCTTCTTACAGGGCTGGCTGACATTGCTTGTTTAATAATTCAATATATTAATATTTGGGCTGACTTCTCTTCAGGCTTTCAGTTGGGTTGATTTTCTTTGTTAATTCTTCTTACAGGGCTGGGCTGGACATTGTTTGTTTAATAATTCAATATATTAATATTTGGGCTGACTTCTCTTCAGGGCTTTCAGTTGGGTTGATTTTCTTTGTTAATTCTTCTTACAGGGCACGGCTGGACATTGCTTGTTTAATAATTCAATATATTAATATTGGGCTGACTTCTCTTCAGGGCTTTCAGTTGGGTTGATTTTTCTTGTTAATTCTTCTTACAGGGCTGGGCTGGACATTGTTTGTTTAATAATTCAATATATTAATATTTGGGCTGACTTCTCTTCAGGGCTTTCAGCTGGGTTGATTTTCTTTGTTAATTCTTCTTACAGGGCACGGCTGGACATTGCTTGTTTAATAATTCAATATATTAATATTTGGGCTGACTTCTCTTCAGGGCTTTCAGTTGGGTTTGATTTTCTTTGTTAATTCTTCTTACAGGGCTGGGCTGGACATTGCTTGTTTAATAATTCAATATATTAATATTTGGGCTGACTTCTCTTCAGGGCTTTCAGTTGGGTTGATTTTCTTTGTTAATTCTTCTTACAGGGCACGGCTGGACATTGCTTGTTTAATAATTCAATATATTAATATTTGGGCTGACTTCTCTTCAGGGCTTTCAGTTGGTTGATTTTCTTTGTTTAATTCTTCTTACAGGGCACTGCTGGACATTGCTTGTTTAATAATTCAATATATTAATATTTGGGCTGACTTCTCTTCAGGGCTTTCAGTTGGATTGATTTTCTTTGTTAATTCTTCTTACAGGGCACAGCTGGACATTGCTTGTTTAATAATTCAATATATTAATATTTGGGCTGACTTCTCTTCAGGGCTTTCAGTTGGATTGATTTTCTTTGTTAATTCTTCTTACAGGGCACGGCTGGACATTGCTTGTTTAATAATTCAATATATTAATATTTGAGCTGACTTCTCTTCAGGGCTTTCAGTTGGGTTGATTTTCTTTGTTAATTCTTCTTACAGGGCTGGGCTGGACATTGCTTGTTTAATAATTCAATATATTAATATTTGGGCTGAGTTCTCTTCAGGGCTTTCAGTTGGGTTGATTTTCTTTGTTAATTCTTCTTACAGGGCTGGGTTGGACATTGCTTGTTTAATAATTCAATATATTAATATTTGGGCTGACTTCTCTTCAGGGCTTTCAGCTGGTTTGATTTTCTTTGTTAATTCTTCTTACAGGGCTGGGTTGGACATTGCTTGTTTAATAATTCAATATATTAAATTGTAGGAGTGAGAGAAAGGGAGATCAAGGAGAATGGTAGGAGTGATGAGAAAGGGAGAGGCAAGAGAACTGTAGGAGTGAGAGAAAGGAGATCAAGACAATGTAGGACGTGAGAGAAAGGTCGAGGGCAAGAAATGTAGGAGTGAGAGAAAGGAGACAAGAGAATGTAGGAGTGAGAGAAAGGGAGGGCAGAAGAATGTAGGATGTAGGAAGTGGAGTGAGAGAAAGGGAGAGCAAGAGAATGTAGGGTGAGAGAAAGGGAGAGCATGAGATGTAGGAGTGAGAGAAAGGGAGAGCAAGAGAATGTAGGAGTGAGAGAAAGGGAGATCAGAGTAGGAGTGAGAGAAAGGGAGGCAAGAGAATGTAGGAGTTGAGAGAAAGGGGAGATCAAGAGATGTAGGAGTGAGAGAAAGGAGGGCAACGAGAATGTAGGAGTGAGAGAAAGGGGGAGAGAATGTAGGAGTGAGAGAAAGGGAGATCAAGAGAATGTAGGAGTGAGAGAAAGGAGGGCAAGAGAATGTAGGAGTGAGAGAAAGGACAAGAGAATGTAGAGTGAGAGAAAGGGAGATCAAGAGAATGTAGGAGTGAGAGAGAAAGGGAGAGCAAGAGAATGTAGGAGTGAGAGAAAGGGAGATCAAGAGAATGTAGGAGTGAGAGAAAGGGAGGGCAAGAGAATGTAGGAGTGAGAGAAAGGGAGATCAAGAGAATGTAGGAGTGAGAGAAAGGGAGATCAAGAGAATGTAGGAGTGAGAGAAAGGGAGGGCAAGAGAATGTAGGAGTGAGAGAAAGGGAGGCAAAGAATGTAGGAGTGAGAGAAAGGGAGGCAATGGAGAATGTAGGAGTGAGAGAAAGGGAGATCAAGAGAATGTAGGAGTGAGAGAAAGGAGAGGGCAAGAGAATGTAGGAGTGAGAGAAAGGAGGGCAAGAGAATGTAGGAGTGAGAGAAAGGGAGATCAAGAAGAATGTAGGAGTGAGAGAAAGGGAGGGCAAGAGAATGTAGGAGTGAGAGAAAGGGAGATCAGAGAATGTAGGAGTGAGAGAAAGGGGGAGCAAGAGAATGTAGGAGTGAGAGAAAGGGAGATCAAGAGAATGTAGGAGTGAGAGAAAGGGAGGCAAGAGATGTAGGAGTAGAGAAAGGGAGATCAAGAGAATGTAGAGTGAGAGAAAGGGAGATCAAGAGAATGTAGGAGTGAAAGAGAATGTAGGAGTGAGAGAAGGGAGGGCAGAGAAGAGAATGTAGGAGTGAGAGAAAGGGAGATCAAGAGAATGTAGGAGAGTGAGAGAAAGGGAGATCAAGAGAATGTAGGAGTGAGAGAAAGGGAGAGCAAGAGAATGTAGAGTGAGTGAGGAGTGAGAGAAAGGGAGATCAAAAGAATGTAGGAGTGAGAGAAAGGAGATCAAGAGAATGTAGGAGTGAAGAGAAGGAGGGCAAGAGAATGTAGGAGTGAGAGAAAGGGAGGGCAAGAGAATGTAGGAGTGAGAGAAAGGGAACAAGAGAATGTAGGAGTGAGAGAAGGGAGATCAAGAGAATGTAGGAGTGAGAGAAAGGGAGATCAAGAGAATGTAGGAGTGAGAGAAAGGGAGGGCAAGAGAATGTAGGAGTGAGAGAAAGGAGGGCAAGAGAATGTAGGAGTGAGAGAAAGGGAGATCAAGAGAATGTAGGAGTGAGGAGAGAAGGGAGGGCAAGAGAATGTAGGAGTGAGAGAAAGGGAGATCAAGAGAATGTAGGAGTGAGAGAAGGGGAGATCAAGAGAATGTAGGAGTGAGAGAAGGGAGAAGAGAATGTAGAGTGAGAGAAAGGAGATCAAGAGAATGTAGGAGTGAAGCAAGAGAATGTAGGAGTGAGAGAAAGGGAGAGCAAGAGAATGTAGGAGTGAGAGAAAAGGGAGACAAGAGAATGTAGGAGTGAGAGAAAGGGAGGGCAGAGAATGTAGGAGTGAGAGAAAGGGAGATCAAGAGAATGTAGGAGTGAGAGAAAGGGAGATCAAGAGAATGTATGAGTGAGAGAAAGGGAGATCAAGAGAATGTAGGAGAGTGAGAGAAGAGAATGTAGGAGAGTGAGAGAAAGGGAGAGCAAGAGAATGTAGGAGTGAGAGAAAGGGAGGGCAAGAGAATGTTAGGAGTGAGAGAAAGGGGAGATCAAGAGAATGTAGGAGTGAGAGAAAGGGAGAGCAAGAGAATGTAGGAAGTGAGAGAAAGGGGAAGAGAATGTAGGAGTGAGAGAAAGGGAGGCAAGAGAATGTAGGAGTGAGAGAAGAAAGGGAGATCAAGAGAATGTAGAGTGAGAGAAAAGGAGAGCAAGAGAATGTAGGAGTGAGAGAAAGGGAGGGCAAGAGAATGTAGGAGTGATAGAAAGGGAGAGCAAGAGAATGTAGGAGTGAGAGAAAGGGAGATCAAGAGAGAATGTAGGAGTGAGAGAAAGGGAGATCAAGAGAATGTAGGAGTGAGAGAAAGGGAGAAGAGAATGTAGGAGTGAGAGAAAGGGAGATCAAGAGAATGTAGGAGTGAGAGAAAGGAGTCAAGAGAATGTAGGAGTGAGAGAAAGGGAAAGAGAATGTAGGAAGGAGAGAAAGGGAGAGCAAGAGAATGTAGGAGTGAGAGAAAGGGAGAGCAAGAGAATGTAGGATGAGAGAGAGAGTGAGAGGGAGATCAAGAGAATGTAGGAGTGAGAGAAAGGAGAGCAAGAGAATGTAGGAGTGAGAGAAAGGGAGAGCAAGAGAATGTAGGAGTGAGAGAAGGGAGAGCAAGAGAATGTAGGAGTGAGAGAAAAGAAGAGCAAAGAGAATGTAGGAGTGAGAGAAAGGGAGATCAAGAGAATGTAGGAGTGAGAGAAAGGGAGAGCAAGAGAATGTAGGAGTGAGAGAAAGGGAGAGCAAGAGAATGTAGGAGTGAGAGAAAGGAGGGCAAGAGATGTAGGAGTGAGAGAAGGGAGAGCAAGAGAATGTAGGAGTGAGAGAAAGGGAGAGCAAGAGAATGTAGGAGTGAGAGAAAGGGAGAGCAGAGAAAGGAGTGTAGGAGTGAGAGAAAGGGAGGGCAAGAGAATGTAGAGTGAGTGAGGAGTGAGAAGGGAGAGCAAGAGAATGTAGGAGTGAGAGAAAGGGAGAGCAAGAGAATGCAAGAGAATGTAGGAGTGAGAGAGGAGAGCAAGAGATGTAGGAGTGAGAGAAAGGGAGAGCAAGAGAATGCAGGAGAGTGAGAGAAAGGAGGGCAAGAGAATGTAGGAGTGAGAGAAAGGGAGGGCAAGAGAATGTAGGAGAGTGAAGTTGAAAAGCAATAACAAAGAGAATGAAAGACAGCAAGCAATCGAGAGAGAGAGACAGACAGACAGAAAGGCAGACTGAGAGAGAGAGAGAGACTGCAACAATTGTCAGTTTCTGTTCCTGATTTCTGAGAAATTCATGTAAATTATTTTATAGCATCTTTTTTAAAAATTTTAGATGTTTTATTTTTTTTTTTTTTTTTTTTCAAGAAAAAAAAAAAAAAAAAATTATATATATATATATATATATACAGTTTCAAAATACTGGAAGATGAAAATGTTAAAAAAATGATCATTAGAAATATAAATAAATAAAACAAATAAAATAAAAATTCCAGTTGGACTATTGGAATTGAAAAAAAAAAAAAAAAAATAGTCTGGAGGAGGGTAAAAAAAAGATGAACTCATTGAATTTAAAACCATCATCCCTTGTTTCATTACCTTCTTCACCATTAAAATATATATATGATATCTTATTATAATGGAGATTGTGGGTTTGTCTGTAACCGAAATTATGTTACTATACAAGTCACAATTCCCTACATCACATTCTCCATGATTTTATTTTTATTTAAACCTCAATTATTAATAAAATTGTTTTACATCATTAAGACTGTTGACCATATCTACATACTAATAACATAAAATTCTATTTATATATACAACAAAATAGCGGATTACAGTGTGAATGGGAAGGCTAATTTGCGTATTGATCTTAAAAAAATTGATTTTAATAAATATATGCTAGGTATTGTGGATTTCTAATTGTTTGTTTTTATCTTATTGAATATGAGCAAAAATCTTGGGGATAAATCTTTAAAAAAAATCCATTAAAAAGAAGAAATAACTGTAATTTTATTCTTTACTTCCTATTTTAACTAAATAGTTAAATTAGGAAAATTTACCAATGAAAGACGGGAGTAATGGAAAATGATGGAAGAGTTAGTTTCAAAGTTGTTCTATTTTTCAATCATACCCCCTCTGTTCCAAATCTTTTTATTTGTATTCTTATTCAGTTTCATTAGCCTTTCTAATTTAATATGATATTTTATTATATTAAAACTTAAATACTTGCACCCAGAGGGTGCATATATTTGCTAGTACATATAAATTTAAACATAAATAAACACTAAAATTCCCTGATCTTGGTATTTTCAATGCAACTGCATGTTTTGACTCGAACATAACAATAAAAACTGTTTGTAGTAACAGCTAACTTTATTTCAAATAATGCACAAGTACAATTTCATCACAATATTTTAGGTTGGACTTATAGGAAACTACCCAAAAGTTTGTATATAATTATATGCAAGTGAAAATTTCTGGGGTAGAGTGGACACAGTTATCATCAGCCATAGTTTCAGTCCATATTCCTTGCACGCAGTATCCAAAATTTGCATGAATATCCTTTCATACATGTTTTTTCAGTTGGACAAAACATGACATTATACCGCCCTGTCAGTTGTGGCGTTAGAATGCACCGACTGCATCTCTGCAGAGGGGTAAGACTCCCCCAATGGGGCCACCTGTTGGCCGTAGGAGGCGACCCGTGATTATTAAGGATAGAACCCAGATGGTTGAGCAGTCCATGACATGCAATATTCACTTTTGGTCCTTACTTGGGCTAGACGGGCGGTCGGAGAGGCCCCCTCCAATCAATCGTCTGATCATGTCAAGCCCTAGCACCAATATGATTTTCCCAACCCTATTGCCCTTATGGCAGACCCCAACTCTTTTTATCATATGGGTGCTAGAAGGTAGTGACTGAGGGTCTACATGTCCTGGGAATAATGTTAAACTCTATCTGATGGTGAGGTTCCAGTTTGGAGGTTTGGGGAATGTGGAGCACCCCTTCATCACCATTGCTCCCTGGTCCACTCTAACCCGGAATGGTAGTACCTGTTAGGGTCCTATCTATGGCATAAATAGAAAAATATGTTTATAAGAAAAATTGAGTATCCATTAAGAATGAATTTATTTCAAAAACCTGTCGGTATTAAATGACCCACTGAGGTTGATATGCCGTAAAACAAACCAAATGACATTATAATAAATGAATAGAAAATTTGTAGGGTTGGTAAGCTGGATCTCGACACTGAAAAAAGACATTCTCCCAGCTTCTTCTGACCAGGTCCTTGTCGCTTCCAACAATCCTTTCTAGCAGCCCCTCACCAAAGTTCACTCACTCATTCGCCTCTTGTTCCTTGTTGTATGTCAGTTCCCTCATCAGCGAGACTGGAACGCAACTCCACGGTGTGTTAAGGCAGGCCTTAAATAATCATACTAAAATCCCACATCTGGGTCAATCGCAAAGTGTAGTAATTTACATGTGTGCCAACGAGGTAGTCACACGTCAAGCCACGACGCACGATCACGAGGATGTGAGTTCAATCTCCCTAATCACCCATTTCACTCCCCCCTTGATCTTATTTTGCATGCCAGACATATTCATGCACACTTTGAGCTACCACATGCATGATTTCTCTCGTCACAGAAAGTTATACATATACTCATGACAAAGGTACAGTAAGATATGGAGAACAGATACATAAACATACATAAAGAATGTAGGACTAAGTCCTAAAAGAATGATACAGAGTTCCTGAAGAAATGTCACTTACTGAGAGTTGGTTAGGGGGCTTTGCTCCCCACTCAATGGATGAAGAAAACACATGTTTATGCCATGTGTACTGGTTGCCAGACTTAGAAAAAGAGTTAGAATTTCCCAGGCTACCACTTAAATACTCTAGCCCTCTACTGGCGAAAACCTGGAGGCAAGAAAAGATAACTCTTTTGGACCCCAAATATATCCCAACAGGGGCAGGCAGTCGCTACAATATATAACAAACATAGACTTTAATAGTGAGTACATAGAAATACATTCAGAACAGGAATACATACACTAATTACAAATGGTACACCAATACATAGTGAACAACAATATAAACATGTATAAAGAATGTAGGACTTCGTCCTAAAGAAGTGATACAAAGTTCCTGCAGGAATGTCACTTACTGATAGCTGGCTAAGGGGCAAAGTCCTCCCCACCACATAAATGTAAGAGGCACAAGTGTCTACACCATGTGAAGTGTTTGCTGGTCCCAGATGAAAGAGATAGAATTATCCCAGTGTTCCATTTAAATAGTCTAGGCCTCTACTGGCGAAAACCTGGAGGCAAGAAAAGATAACTCTTTTGGACCCTAAATGATGATTTTGCAATTAAATGATCATGTCCATTGGGGTTTGGATGGCCTTGACAATAAATTGCCTTTAGGAAAAAACTTTATTTCTTTAAAAAAATATATATATATTTATATTTATAAAAAATATATATTTATAAACATGTTTCAAAAATATAGACATGTTTAAAATTTAACATGTTTAAAATTTAAACATGTTTTAAAAAAATAAATATATATTTATAAAAAATATAATGTTATATATGATATACCTTCTGGACCCCAAATCCATCCCAACAGGGGCAGGCAGTTGCTACAACAGTATTTAAATTGAAACATTGTTATTTTAATGATGATTTTACATTCAAATGATCATGTCCATTGGGGTTTGGATGGCCTTGACAATAAATTGCCTTTGGGAGGAAAAAACTTTAATTTCCTTAAAAAAAAAAATTATTTTTATTTTTCAGGATCCAACAGAATTAAAGAAATTCAACATATCAGATTTTTTCCACCTGAAAAATAACTTGAAAGTCATCGATGAAGGTAATATATTCTTTTGATAATCTATTTTCAGCTGGATTAGAGCTGGATTAAAGCAATGAGTGAGATTATCACATCAAATATATAATATATTTAATTTATTAATACACACTAGCAAATATATACACCTTTCACAGGGTGCAAGTATTTAGATTTTAATGTAAGTAAAGTCATCGGGGCGGCCTAAAGTCAGTATCATCCAGTCAGCGAGGGAGTCTATCCCCTTTTCAATAGCGCTAGACCAAGGAGATTGTTTTTTAGCATCTGAAGTGGAGCACCACACCTACCATCAGCTCCTTACTTTACCGCACAGATCCCTGTGCTACTCATGCGCTGAGTTGGCGAGGACCGGTATCGAACTAGGAACCTTGTGGTTTCTAGCCAAACACTCTACCGACTGAGCTAACCCGGCCCATAATTTATTAATACTTACTACCAAATATATGCACCTTCCACCGGGTGCAAGTATTTAAGTTTTAATGTAATAATATATATTAGATAAGAAAGGCTAATGGGTAATCCTTAACTTGTTCCTAGTAAATTCCTACTATAAAATAAATTGAACCCTCATTTTATGTCTGTGTTTTTGCAATAAATGTTTTAAATATGTTTGCAATAAATATTTTTAAATAAAGAAAATATATATTTTTACTATAAATATTTTTAAATAAAGAAAATATATATTTTTACTATAAATATTTTTAAATAATGAAACTATATATGTTTGCAATAAATATTTTTAGATAAAGAAAAATATATTTTTACTATAAATATTTTTAAATAAAGAAACTATATATTTTTACAATAAATATTTTTAAATAATGAAACTATATATGTTTGCAATAAATGTTTTTGAGTAAAGAAAATATATTCAGTATTTTGAAATAATGAGTGCTAGAAAAATAAAACATTTATTGCAAAAAGACAGACATAAAAGGAAGATTCAGTTTATTTTATGGTAGGAATTTACGAGGAACAAGTTAAGGATTACCAGCTAATGAAACTAAATAAGAATGCAATTAAAAATATTTGAAACAGAGGGGAGTATAATCGAAAAATAGAACAACTTAAAATTATTGTTCCATCACTCCAGTCTTTCATTGCTAGATTTTCCTAATTTAACTATTTAGTTAAGATAGGAAGTAAAGAATAAGGTAATCTGAACATTAGCTACATAAATGAGAGTAATCTTCTCTTGTTTCTTTCACTTTGAGGAAGGCATCTGTTTCGGTCGGTCATTTTCATTTCACCATAAATCTACACTGAAAATACGAATTTGTTCAAATCAATACAACTGCATGTTTTAACGTGTTCTTGATTGTGCTTGTGCATTATTTGGAATTTTTTATTTACCTCGTACCCCACTTGTACGGGTTAGGCACAAGGCCCTATTAACGTGAACCCACCCACAAACCAAAGGTCATGGTTGGGAAAGAACAAAAATTGCGTTGATCCCGTCGGCATTCCCCCTCAAGAGGGGCGCCTAAGGGTTGGGCAATAAACCCAGCCCTGCCCCTTTAAGTCAAGGAGGCAGGTGTTGCCTGGGGGGATAGCCCCCTGGGATCGACGCTATTAATTTAACATAACCAGTCCAGTGGCCGAAGCTCACTGGACCCCTGTCCCGAAGGACAGGTTGGAAATGCCTTGTGCATTATTTGGAATGAACTTAATTGTTATTAAGATAAAATTTTATGATATTTTCGTGTTAAAACATGCAGTTGTATTGATTTGAACAAATTCATATTTTCAGTGTAGATTTACGGTAAAATGAAAATGGCTGACCAAAACAGACAGCTTAATGTTCAAATTACCAGAATAAAATTACAGTTAATTCCTCTGCAGATTCATGATCATTTTAAGTATTTGATTTTATTACTTTATTTCAGAATTGGAAGCTGCAAAAAAGGATCCAAAATTTCATCTGAAATGTATCAATTCCACAACAATGGAGGCTCTAAAAGAACTGGATGATGTATACAAACCAAAGGTAAAAAAAAAAAAAACAAATAACAAAACATTAATATACAACATAAATCTGTCTGTTACAAACTGGACCCGTCAAAGAACACAAACACTTATATTTAGAAAATATAAGATGATATATTTATTTCCTCGGTTGTGTACAGCTGAGAGTCGTTAGCAGGGGTTACAGATGTTAAGTTTTTAAGGGCCATTGTTGGCCAGTTGATTCTAGGTAAAGAGTCCTCCAATTTGAATCCTTTGGTAATCCTCTCAGGTAGAGAATCCTAGGTTCCTTCGTTAATGGTTGCAAGTATACTGAGAAAGAATCAGCGCTTAAGTAATGTATCAGCCACGCAGTATGACCAGCGATTGGCTAAGGAATAGACCACATGATCTCACCTAGTCTATAAGTATAGGTCGGGAACTGGCACACACCTTATATAAAAAAAAATCCAACAGTGCCCTCCAGCCTTCTTCAGGTATCTGTCTGACTTAGGAGCCTTCGTTTCGAATTGGGGAACCTTTTTGTCATAATCAGGAGCCATCACGGAACTTTCAACCCAACCTTTTTTCAATCCACAAGGGTACCCTGTACTCTTTCTGCTAATCATAGCTGGGTACAAGTGTTAAGCTGTGCAGCCTAGAGATAACTGTCACTTAGAATTGTCTTAACCCAATGCCTAAACATGTCCTTCTGAATTGAGATCAAAAAGGGGTGCCTAAAGGTCATATGGTCCGAATTTTTAATCAGAGGGTGTTGCAAGATGAAACAGTTGTACAAATAAGGAACATGTTAAGTTTTTAAGGGCCATCGTTGGCCAGTTGATTCTAGGTAAAGAGTCCTCCAATTTGAATCCTTTGGTAATCCTAGGTTCCCTTGTAGAAGGTTGCAAGTAGACTGAGAAAGAATCAGCGCTTAAGTAATATATCAGCCACACAGTATGGCCAGCAATTGGATAAGGAATAGACCACATAATCTCGGCTAGTCTATAAGCATAGGCGGGGAACTGGCACATACCTTATATCAATAAAAAATCCAATAACGGAAATATGGAGCCTTTGGGAGTTCTCTTCAAGTGATCTCGATCCTGATCTATGTCTGCCAAATCGATCTTCACGGGCTTCTTTTATTGTAGTCTAACTCCCGGTGTCACACCTCTTTGTTCATGACACCTACAAAGTTTTTCTGTAGACACACCACTTTGCCCACGCAGCCTGTTTTCATTGGCTATGGGCTACGCCTACAGACTTTCTGCACCTAAACCATGTCAAATGTACACCTGCATCTCCAAGTGCAAAAGGTCAGCTCAGGGCCACATCCTGTTTCCGTTTCCAACCTGCATCTGACACCCACGCACTTGCTGTGTGCAGCCCGGACCTCAGGTGCAACTGATCAGACAATATATTACATGTCTACATCAGAGATTTTCTAACTCTTTGTATTGATGACAAAACACTTTTTTTTTAAAGTAAAAAGAAAAAAAAAAGTTTGTGACATATTACTTGATACATCAAGTCTGCTGAAAAATTACCAAGACTGAAACTGTATTTACCAAGACAGAAATGAACAATGAATTAAACTATATATACATTTGTCGTACTAAATGTACCATTCATTATGGGACAAAGGTAATATTATGCAAGCTATATTGAAAATGTATAGACTGAAGCTTTATTTACCAAGAAAGAAATGAACACTTGTGGTCCTATGCTGGTCACATGACCAGATGTGGTCCCATAAGTGCATGTTGTGCTGCAGGCCACTTATAGGTTGATGAACCTGCTCATTCGGACTTCCTGTACCCACGTTTTTGACCCACAAGAAGGTTGAAGAAGAGCTGGTCGGACTTTCTAAGTTCGGCAGCATTGCGTAAATACAAAAACAAACAATAAAAACTATGAATTAGTTATATTAAGCCCCTAAAATATAATTAGAATTAATTTTAACTGCTTTTACTGGCTATTATTTATAATTAGAATTAAATTGATAACAATATAGAAATGAGAATTAAGGAATGAATACACGTGTGGAACGATACATTGTTTTTCTCAGTTTTCGCATGCAGGCCGCACACAAAGATTGAGAGAAAAATAACATAGCATTCAACTGTTATTATCCGATAAATATATTCAATTTTAACTGAGGAATTACATCAACTGGGTTAATGTAGAGTGGGGTCCTGAGGAGATCAATTTTTGATTGAAACCATGGTAAACCCTTTATTTTCCATCTAATAATAATTAGTATATATATATATATATATATAGGGTTTTATAGTTAGCTTGAAGCATTTATGTATGTGTTTAAGAAAAGAAATTAGAAGGCTATTGACAATGCAATGGAAAAATGATAGGTGATGAAATTGATGTTTATTTACCTGTTTCCTAAATATTTTCAGGATAAAATCCCATATTTAGAGGTTTCGGAGTTACATGTGTGTTTTGTGTGTGTGTGTGTGTGTACCTTTTGATTTTTTTTTTTTTTTTTTTTTAAATTTTTTTAATGTAATTATTTTTTTTTTTTTTATTTTCAGGAAGAAAAGATTATCGAAGAGAAGAAAAATTTGGATAAATTTAATGCTGTAAGTTTTAGAGAATTTTTAATTTGGAATTGGATTTTTCAGCCATTGAACTTGTTTTTATTTTAAAATTAATTCTCTGCTTTTCTTCTATATTATGATTTATTTTGAAGTTGTTCCCTTCTTGTTCAAGCCGTCATCAAAAAGAAATGGACAGATTAAATTTTCCAAAAATTTGTTAAAATTTTGCACTTCAATTTTTCTGAATTTTTGTCCAGGTGTGGACGATGTTAAAGTTAGACAAACCCCAAAATCTTAGCTTCCAATTCCAAAAATTGGCGGAGTTATGTCAATTCTAAAAATTGACATAACTCTCCAAATTTGGTGGTGGGGGTGCTACGAAAAAAAAAGCATTTTTGCCCAAGGAATGAAAAAATGCTCTCAAAAAATTCTTAAAGTCAACCAATTTTAAATTATTGATGATTTCTGATCTTTTCATAGCAAGATCAATATCCTGATGTAGCACTGCATCTATGACAATTTTTTTTCTATTATTATTTCACATATATTGAACATTATTTGTACCAAAAAGATAATTTGATTTTTTTTGCTCAGAACAAAACTACAACATTTTGCAAAAATTTTGCACTTCAATTTTTCTGAAAATTTTTCCAGGTGTGGACTGTTAAAGTTAGACAATCCCCAAAATTTGAGCTTCCAATTCCAAAAATTGGTGGAGTTATGTTGATTTTTAACTCTCCAAATTTGGTGGTGGGGCTGCCACAAAAAATGTAATCTATTTTTATTTGTAAAATGAGTTCTAGAGCTTTCCTAGTCTTAGAAATAGATTTATAAAAGCATTTGTGCTCAAAGAGTCCAAAAATGCCACCAACAAAGCCTTAAAGTTAACCAATTTTAAGTTATTAATGATTTCTGATTTGCAAAATTCTAACTGTTGTTGTAGCTTCAGTTCTGAGTAAATATCAAGCTATCTTTTTGGTACAAGTAATGTTCAATATATGTGAAATAATAGTAGAAAATTTTTTTGTAATAGATGCAGTGCCACATCAGGATATTGATCTTGCTATGAAAAAATCAGAAATCATCAAGAACTTAAAATTGATTGACTTTAAAATTTTTTTGATAGTATTTTTTGATTTCATGGGTATAAATGCTTTTATAAACCAATTTTTAGCAGTAGGGAAGCTCTAGAACTCATTTTATAGACAAAAATAGACTACAAAAAGTAGCCATTTTTTTGCCAACCCCACTAAATTTGAAAAGCTAAAAATCGACATAACTCCGCCAATTTTTGGAATTGGAAGCTCAAATCTCAGGCATAAGTCTTAAAAGCATGTGTGGCACATGGTTATAATTTGAGAGTGTTTTAATTCAATCTTCTGTGTTTGATTTCTATTTTAGGCCCATTATTCCACTGGCACCGTGGCAGCATCTTTTACTTCTACGGCTATATCACCCGATACGCAACACATACCAGGTGAGTAGATTTCTTACTTGGGATGTAATGCACTCTGGAGCAGTGATGAAAAGATGGGGTCAGGTGGAGATTGGGTGCACTCAACTTGGTTTGGTTTATTTTTTTTAATGGCATAGCAACACCTTTATGGGTTATTTAAGTTATTTTATTTCAACTGCTTTCTATCAACAATAGACTTGATGCTTCCAAAACCATTTGGCCGGCTGAAGAGGCAAGTCTCGTTCTACAGAGACTTCTCCTTGAGAACTAAATGTGCCTTATAGTTCTCTCAGCCCTCCTATACAGTGCGAAGCCTGGACAGTATACAAAGCGAATGCCTGTAATTTATGAGGAAGTGCGTCCCGGTCTCCTGCCTCAAAAATTGCTGCCCGGTGACTATTAAAATAACGACCCCAGCTATGGTGTTACTTGAAAGAAAACAACCAACTTAGGGCGTTAAATGTATTTTTTTGGGGGGGGGCTTCTATTTTTTGTTGTAATTCTTATTTATTTATCAAACAAAGTAAAAAAAAATGAACAAATTGAGGTAGATAGATAGATAGATAGATACTATTTTGATACCCACTTTACATTTTTATATAAATTTTTACAACAAACTCTTTTGAGTTTTACTATATACTATAATGCTTCTGATTTTTAAAAATTAAAAATAAAATTTATTTTATTTTTAAAACAGAACATGCATTTTTCAAAATTTCAGCGGTTGAATTCAGCGTTCGTTTCTGTAAACAGTCTTTAACGGATATCTTTCTTCCCATCTATGTCGCTCTTTGATGAAGACCAACTTATCGATTTGGTCAAAACAGTTCTGTCAGCAATTACATAACAAACATCATATGTTTTTTCAAAATGTTAAATTTGATAGATAGATATCCATCTTCATATCTAAACAAGAATTACAACAAATTACGATAAATAAACAAGAATTACGACAAAAAAGAGAAGCCCCCCCCCCAAATACATTTAACGCCCTAAGTTGGTTTTTTCTTTCAAGTAACACCATAGCTGGGGTCGTTATTTTAATAGTCACTGGGCAGCAATTTTTGAGGCAGGAGACCGGGACGCATTTCCTCATAAATTACCCGAATGCCCACAGACTACATGTCTAATACCTGTATCATTTGCTCAGTATTTGTACCCTTCGAATCGGCCAGCACAGAACATTACGGCATGGGGTCATCGACATTGTGCAACAATAGTGCACGAGTGCACACCAGATATTGACACAGGACAAAGTCTGAAAAATCAAAATAATAACCAACCATTTGTATTTGTGAGGTTATTTGCTCTTTCCTTCCTAATTACTGGTTCCCAGATTGTAATGATATGCTATATTTGGCCTATTTAAGAGATTGTTACAAAAGGCTATATTTGGCCTGTTTAAGATATTGTTACAAAAGGCTATATTTGGCCTGTTTAAGAGATTGTTACAAAAGGCTATATTTGGCCTGTTTAAGAGATTGTTACAAAAGGCTATATTTGGCCTGTTTAAGATATTGTTACAAAAGGCTATATTTGTATTTAAGAGATTGTTATAAAAGGCTATATTGCCTGTTTAAGAGATTGTTACAAAAGGCTATATTTGGCCTATTTAAGCAAAAGGCTATATTTGGCCTGTTTAAGAGATTGTTACAAAAGGCTAGCCTGTTTAAGAGATTGTTACAAAAGGCTGTTTAAGAGATTGTTCAAAAGGCTATATTCTGCCTGTTTAAGAGATTGTTACAAAAGGCTATATTCTGCCTGTTTAAGAGATTGTTACAAAAGGCTATATTCTGCCTGTTTAAGAGATTGTTACAAAAGGCTATATTCTGCCTGTTTAAGAGATTGTTACAAAGGCTAGGCTATATTTTGCCTGTTTAAGAGATTGTTACAAAAGGCTATATTCCTGTTTAAGAGATTGTTACAAAAGGCTATATTTGCCTGTTTAAGAGATTGTTACAAAAGGCTATATTCTGCCTGTTTAAGAGATTGTTACAAAAGGCTATATTCTGCCTGTTTAAGATTGTTACAAAAGGCTATATTCTGCCTGTTTAAGAGATTGTTACAAAGGCTATATTCGGCCTGTTTAAGATATTGTTACAAAAGGCTATATTTGGCCTGTTTAAGATATTGTTACAAAAGGCTATATTTGGCCTATTTAAGAGATTGTTACAAAAGGCTATATTTGGCCTGTTTAAGAGATTGTTATAAAAGGCACCTGAAGAAGGCCAGTGAATACAGTGGCCGAAACATTGTCAGTATAGCAGTCTGCAATGTGTAGAGGATGATATTAATTTATTTTCTTGGAGATTTAACTGTTTGAAGTCACCAATTGGCACCTAATTGCGAGCTGTTTTCAAATGAACGGAATTTTGCTTTGCACCGGCCGTTATTAAACAAAGTCAACTGACCATTTTTTTTGTATTATAATTTCTTACAAACCAAAGACACATTTTTATATGTTTTTGATTTTGATAATTAGATTAATTAAGAATTAATATTTTGTCATAATTTTTTTTTTTTAATTATTGTAAGTGTTGAAAAGTATTCATCAACTTCTGATTAATAAGCAAAACTGTTACATAATTATTAGATTCCTAATACTTATGTACAGTAGTGTAGAAACCAAAATGACTGTTATAAGTGCAGCTGGCAGCCTTGAAGGATTGAATGACAAGGCTTGACCTCAGTCCTGATCCTCCTTCTGGTGGATACCGTGAGAATCAGTGGAGAAGACCCTCTTCCGGTTTAGATTAGAGAGAGTTTTAGTTAATATTGGCCAGGCCCCGAAGGTGGTAAGTCGCGTTATGTGCGCTGCCGACTCAATCTGCGCAGGTAGTCTGGTGGGGATTTCGAAATAAAATATGATCTAAAGTAAATCGAAGTCTTGTGTTATTATCTAAAAACTACCAATGACACAGGGCTTCTGATAAAGAGAAATCCCCAATGGAAGACCAGACACGATGTCCCCAAGACGAAGTCCAGACACTAGAAGAAGAACGTAAGACACCAAAGATGAGCAGAAGAATAATAGAATTAAGGAAAGAGAGTATACAACAAAACTTCTGAATTAATAAAATAATATCTGGGCACCAGAGATCTCAATTGGATTCTATTCTGATTGAACATTAACTATTTTAACATAAAAATATGTCTTTTGTTTAAAGTTTTATAATTAAAAAAAATAACAATATTAGTTTATCTTTAGTGCAAAATTAATTTTTTCACATATGCTAACAACAATAACATGAAATAAATAATTAAAAAAAAAATAAAATCTCAAACTATTTTAGTATTGGTTTGTATGAAATTCTAATGTCAAAAAATTGTCTGTTGATTATGTTTACTAACAACTGTTAAAAAGCAAAATTCTGTTCCTTTGAAAACAGCTCACAACTGGGGTGCCTATTGGTGACTTGATCTGATTTATTTTGTTTCTGATCTTTTTTTTTTTTCTTCTTTTTGTGCAGCAATAATCGATGATGATATTCTGACATATGAAAGAGTTAAAAAGAAAGGTTATGTAAGATTGGTGACCAATAAAGGAAGTCTTAATTTAGAGCTCCACTGCGAAATGGTAAGTGAATTCTTTGGCTTTCTCACCCCCCCCCCCCAAATATTTGATTTTAAAGTCTCCATCTGTTCACTATCCCTATCAACGTATTATTAGAATCTTATCCAGGTGATCTCTGTAATATCAGGTCTGCTTTTCTCCTGTTGAACCCATTACTACACTTTTTATATATGCATATACATATATATACACACACACACACTTATATATATATATATATATATATATATATATATGAAGGAAGGGTGGATGGGTTTAGGATCCCCTCTAACATAACTTCGCTACACATGAACATTTACTCACATAAATTAATATATGCCCACACCAATTGACCCATCAACCACTGTCACCGCCCCAGCACTTCAAGCAAATATCCCCTACCCCTCCAAACAACTGACCCAGCGACCCCATCCTACCCAAAATTTCCCCGCTCCTCCTTATCTCACATTACTACACACTCACCCCCTTGACCTCCCCGGCGCCACTGCCGCCACTTGTATTTAAACATAATGACTGATGACGTCAGTGAACACGGACGAAACTGTTCACCCTGTGACCTGTTTTGAAACCACTTTCCTTCTATCTACAGCATATATATATATATATATATATATATATTAGTGGAAGTGAATCCGACAGTAAGGAATGACTTACTGGTAAAAATATTGGGTTGATCTCAATATTTGGTTGGTATAGGTGTTACATGAATAAGTCAGCGTTATAACAAATATAAAGTGCTCAATACATAAGTAGAGTGGATTTATTATTATAGTGTGTACAGAAATAACCTACTCGAGTTTCACCATAAGGATCTTCAGGGTTAAATCCACTGAATTAATCAAGATATTGATTAATTACAGCTGATTGCACGTGTGTATTTTTTGGCAAAAAATAATCACGTGCTAATCCAGTGTCTAATAAATTTCGAAGAAACTTCATCTTCAGAGACTGTTTTTGAAATGGACGCGGTCTTGTGCGTGTTTTGTTTTGGACATTATAAACACGCGTCTTGTGGATTGTTATAATGCCACGCGGAAGAGCCATGACATCCATTGTTCAATCAATTTTATTTTCATTTATTTATATATATTTTTTTAAATGAGAAATAAATAAATATATAAAAGGAATGAAATTGAAATTGATTTGAACAATATATATATATATATATATATATATATATATATATATGTCTGTTTGAATTTATAAACTTGAGAGTGCGTCATACTATATTATATTCCCGTAAGTGCTTGATTTTATGAAAATAAATGATTCAATGATAACTTTCCATTTACAGATATTTGCAATCACGAATGTTATATTAAAATTGTAAACAAGCGCTTAAAACCCTTGAAAAAGAGATAGAATGGCGGATCACATCGAAATTGACCAAAACAAATGGTTTTAAATCTTTTAAAAATAAACTGCATATGTAATTATATTTTTCTTTTTTTTTTAATGATGGTTATTATGTTACTACTTATCGATTTAGACAAAGTTTGACCTTAAATAATAGATTTAATTAATTTTAATTCGCTTTTAAAACTCGTAGAAGCTGATTTTTTTGCCAGTCCCTAGTATTATTTAATACAAATATTGGAGGTCTTAATATGTTCAAATTATTTAAATTTCAGTTTGACAAATACGTATAGGAAACAATATACAAAAACATAGCAGGGGCCAGGGGCTCATTATAATTTCTAATAAAAAGACAAAAACGAAAGTCGTTATGCCAGAGACAATTTTAAGGGTTTGCCTTATAACTAACTAAGGGGAGATAAACAATAGAGAATCTAATGTAAATATCTTTCTTCTTTCAGGTACCCAAGACGTGCGACAATTTTATCAAGCTGTGTACACGGGGTTACTACAAGGACACATATTTCATCGTTCCATTCGTAATTTTATGGTAAGTCAAATTACAAAAGACGATATTGGATGTTCATTTGTCTAAAATGTAGAGATTGTATAATTATTAAAAGCAGCTGTACAACCACAAAAACAAGAACAACCTCATATGTGACATTCTCCTGTGTCCACCTACACATGGACATATCAGTGTAAGATGAACAGCAGAAACCCGCATCAACCAGCTTTGCACAGATTCTAAATGCCGTGTGGAAGATCTGCCAGGGGCGATGACCAATAGGGATGGGTTGTGAGGGAGAGTCATGGGAATCCATGTTGTAAGCATGACCTGATGATGATGATATATATATTAGGATGTACGTGGTGTATGTGATATCATTGTAAGAAATGGACATGATGAAACAAGTTCAAATCCTAGACAAGGCTGCAATTCATATAGCAATAATACTCTTGGGAAAGGTATGAATCCAACTATTCTCCTTCCAGCTATGGGTAAATAGTAGGTTAACCAGTCTCTTTCGCCTTGGTTAGGCAACCAGTCTAGGAGAAGGAAAACTCAGAATTCAAAACCAGCTTAAAAGAAAAAAGACCATGTGTCACATCCTGTCTGTGGTGGAGGGGTTGGGTAAATACAGGAAGTGTGTTTAGTGTCAGAGGTAATGGAATCTGTGACTGGAGTTCAAATCCTGGATGAGGCTATTTGCATTTCCCATCACACTAATACCCTTGAAAAAAGTATGAATTTAACTATTCTACCTCCAGCTATGGGTAAATAGTTGGTTAGACCAGTCTCTTTAGCTTTGGTTAGAAAACTAAACTAGAAAACAAAAACTCTGAATTCAAAACCAGCCTTACTTCACTTTAAAAAAAAAAGTGTTTGTGTAAATACAAAAATATCTTAGTGGATTTAGCAGTTTTTGATAAATGTTATCAGAAATGCAAGGTAATGTATTCATTTTACAATTAAGAACAGGTTCTGCAAGAGTTCCCTCCCTTGTTATTGTCCTCATCTTTATTGTTATCTTTACAATGTTTTGGCTGATGTGCTTTCCGGACTTCTTCATGTATTTCTTGTCGGACTCGGGAACTTTCTCATCGTAATTGGGAGCCATCACAGAAGTTTGAACCCAACCCTTTATTCAGTCCACAGGGGTATGCTGTTATCAGTCTGCTAACCATAGCTGGGGTACAGGTGTTAAGCTGTGTTAATTATTGTTCTATGTGCCCCTGACCAGGATTGAACCTGCAGCCGAGAGATAACTGTCACTTAGAACTTAACGTCTTTATCACTATGCTATGTGTCCAATTCGATAATTCAATGTGAATTTTGGAAACTTATCTCTCTATGTCTTTGTGTGTGAGATACGGTATGTCCACAGATTGAATGCAATACTTTTATTTTACTAAGTTTTCTACTTTTGATGTAGACTATGCAGATGATCTAGTGCCTCTACTCAAGCTGAATCTCTGAAGCAGGCAGCAAGAGGCATTAGTTCTTACATGAACTCAGATAAAACAGAGTTTGTGTGTTTTAATCAAGGTGTTTCCATCTCGTCATTAAATGGTAACCCTCTAAAATTAGTAGACCAATTCACATACCTTTGTAGCAATATCTCATCTACTGAATGCAATGTGGTAATTTATGAGGAAGTGCGTCCCGGTCTCCTGCCTCAGAAATTGCTACCCGGTGACTATTAAAATGACGTCCCCAGCTATGTCGTCTCGGCGGTGTTACCTGAAAGAAAACAACCAACTTAGGGCGTTAAATGTATTTTAGAGGGGGGGCTTCTCTTTTTTGATATGAACAAATGGAGATGGGTTGATAATATATATAAACAAAGTAAAAAATGAACAAATTGAGGTAGATAGATAGATATCCATCTTCATATCTAAACAAGAATTACGACAAATTTCTATAAATAAATTTCTAAAGAAATTACAATAAATAAATAAGAATTACGACAAAAAAAGGGAAGCGTTAAATGTATTTTAGAGGGGGGGGGCTCTAAAATACATTTAACGCCCTAAGTTGATTGTTTTCTTTCAAGTAACACCGCCGAGACAACATAGCTGGGGACATTATTTTAATAATCACCGGGTAGCAATTTCTAAGGCAGGAGACCGGGACGCACTTCCTCATAAATTACCTGCAATGTCAACATACATATACTCGGATAGAATAAAATGGTAATTTTTCTAAACTGTAGCCATGTCAGGACTACTGTATGGTTGCACCACTTGGACTTTAATGAAAGGTTCAGTATTATAAGTTTATTAAATTTTTTTTTTTTTTTTTTTTTTCAGATTCAAGGTGGAGACCCTGAGAGCACTGGAAAAGGTGAGATTTAGATATTAACATTGTCTTGCTGAAGAATACAATTGTGAGAAAACCAGGGAGAATCGAACTTGCTATGAATGAGTAGCTAATTACACTGGTTTCCAAAAAAATATTTTTTGTCTGAGGCAAGAATGTGAATAGGTGTTTTTTTACTAATTTGGGTGTGCTGAATTCAAATTTATAAACAGTTTTGCTCCATCACCTCTAGTTTTCTGTCTTTTAAATAGTCTAATTTTAGTGTATACAGAGTATATACGTGCTTATTTCAACAGTTGCAGCAGCTTATTACAGATAAAACAGGATAGATAAAGAACATTGACGGAATAAATATACTTGGATGACACAATGTACACAATTCATAGTACTGCAGACAGAAGTGTGTTTTCTTAGATGATCTGCTGCATTTTGCCTCTGGGATGTCACGCAAGAGCATCCAGCAGAAGTCTCCCATCATGCCGGGGTTCCACTTGCCTTGGTAGTTGCTCTCCATCTTCGTAATGTCTTGGTGTAATCTTTCTCCGTGCTCATCACTCACTGCTCCAAGGTTTGGAGGGAAGAAGTTGAGGTGGGAATGGAGAAAATGAATTTTGAGTGACATTCGGCATCCCATATCCTCATAAATCTTTAGCAACTTCTCAATACAGGCTTGGTAATTTGGTACGAGTGTGTTACCAAGGAAACCACTACAGACTGACTTAAATGCTTCCCATGCACTCACTTCCTTTAAGGTAAGAAGCTCCTTAGTATCCTTCAGCACTTCTCGGATCTGAGGTCCGACAAAGATGCCCTCTTTGAGCTTAGCAGCACTGAGACCTAGGAACACAGTACACAAGTGTTGGAAGGCAGCACCATTTTTGTCCCATGACCTTCATGAATTCTTCATCAAACTAAGCTTGATGTGAAGAAGAGGAAGAAGCACCTTATTCATGTCAACCAGAGGATTATCCTTGATGCTGTGTTCGCTGTTGCTATCACTTACATTTATTGCATAATAACTAAAAAAGAAGACATAAGTCACATTATATTAGAAATTAACCCTGAATGCATATACGCCTTTATGTACAATATGTGTACAAAATGTACAGTATGCATATCTAAAAAACTAGGGGTGTTGAGTAAAAACAGATTTCCAATCTGAATTCAGCACCCCCAAATTAGGTTAAAACAGCTATTTTTGTACTTGCCTCAATTTCTTTGTAAACCAGTGTTATCATTCATTTACTTCAATTATATGTACATCTGTCTCTATGTAGATTAAAGATGTGAGGGAGTCTCAGGCCCCGACAGTAACTTTTTTCATGACCGTCCCGAACAAAAATTATCAACCGTCCCAAATGGGGTTTGGACCGTACTGAAATTAAAATATTTTTGTTTAATTCATTAGCATCATCTAATAAAACATTAAGAAAAGCTGAAGCAGTGATAGTTCTGGATATTTGGACAAAAAATCCATTTCCTAGTGTGTTTTGACGGCCAATATTGGAATGTATTACTAACTTTTAGGAAAAGTTAGATGACGATCGTCCCAGATATAATTTTTATCGTCCCCGGGACGGCATTAATGCCATTGTTTTTCGGTTTTTTTTTTCAGTTGCTGCCATGAATTGGATTGGTGAGCATCGCGCTTTTATTGTGGAAACGTTTATCAACATCATTTTGTATGGATGCATTTGAAGATCATTGTGAAGAATTCTTCACAAACTTTTTCGGAAAGTCTAAGAGCCTGGGCACGTTTAAATGTGGAACGGAGTGGAGACTGTTGAACTAAAGCTCTTACTGCTGCCACATTTTCTGGAGTTCTGGTGGTGCGAGTTGGCCGGTTGATTTTCGTTTCAATGCAGATCCAGTAGCTCTGAAGTTGGTAACCCATAACAAGATCGTGTTTCGAGCGGGTACGGGATCATGTCTACCAAGACTGAAGTGCAAACGGAACGCTCTTTGTGTTGCAGTTACAGATTCGTTTGTTTTGATAAACGTTTCCCCAATGAAAGCGCGATGCTCATCAGTCCAAATTCATGGCAGCAACTGAAAAAGAAACGAAAAACAATGGCATTATAAAGAAATAAAACAAAATGGCATTATATGAAAAAAAAATGGCATTATATGTACTTTTCGAAAATAAAAACACTTTTTTGTTTCTTTACTTTATTTGCCTTTTATTTAACCTACAAATGTGTCAGATCATTTTGCCTGACCCTGTATTTATATGTGGGTTTTCTTACTACTTATGTATTCAACTATGCAGTTATATGCACACACACTTGCTTGCACCCAACGTTGTGTTATAGTTGCGATTAACTTAATATTCTATTCCCTGGTACATCTTCTTTATCATATATATTCTGGTATATATCCCAGATGTAAAAGTAAGTCGTCGGGGTGGCCTAAAGTCGGTATCAGCCAATCAGCGAGGGAGTCTATCCCCTTTTCACTTGTGCTAGACCAAGGAGATTATTTTTACGTCTGAGGTGGAGTGCTACACCTACCATCAGCTCCTTATGTAAATCCAGGTATAAATACAGGCAATTATCGGAAAACCCATAATAGAATTACCTTCCCCTGCATCATATGTTGGCGGCAAAATTAAACCCCATCACTTATCTGAAGGCTGTTAACCTGAGGAGTCACTTTAACAAGGGCTCTATCCATCGCCCACTTCAAAGGGCAGTTAACCAGGCGAGTTGCTAAAAAAAAAAAACTCCCAAACTTTTACTTATCAAACAAGATCTAACCAGGAGAGACGTGTTTTGAACAGCACTCCAAAACCACAGCGAGTAGAATCCCTTAATTTCACCTCTCAAGATAAGTCTGGTAGCAAATGCCAACAAATTTGCAGCAATTTTTGTACCTTATAATACAAGTGTTTTAATTCCATTGTGTTGTTTGTCAAAATATCAAAATGTCATTTAGTAAATACTAACACTGTCGGATTTGTATCCATGAAAATTTTAGATGCCATTTTCGAGGTTTAGCTTATTTTGATAGAAAGCAGGAAGTATGGGGCACCCAGTAAGAATCAAATTCATTAATGGTTTGCTAGTCTAGCTAGCAAACCATTAGCCCATATAAGATTTCTTATATGGATTTCTTTATGACGGAGAACGAAAAAGAGCAAGACATTGTCTTGCCTGCCGGGATCGAGCCCGCGTCCTCCTGCATGCGAAGGCAGACACGATTTAGGCACTGGACGGACGCGAAGTGCCAGGATGTTTCGGTAAATACGTACATAAATAACATGTGAGTCAAACGCTGGGAGGGAGGAGTCAGCAGTAGCAGGTTGACTGAAGCAAACGACCGAGTAAAGAAATGTGATTTTGAACTGCTAAGATTATTTCGACTACGGTGACGGATTTTGCAGCTGCTAGGCGAGGACGAGGAACGTGTTGACCAGGGGAAGGTGTGGCTTGCTGGAAGACTGTGGATTCGCTTGTTTTTGCCCCCCCCCCTCTCGGCGGGAGCTTGTTGATACGAACATCTATTTCCCCCCCTTCTATATTCTTCTAAAAGGTGCACAACATAATTCCCCTATTGGAGAACGTAAATTGAATCTTTGCTTAGTAAACCTTTTTCCCTATCTTTGATACTTGTTTCCTTCCTATTGTTTCTCTGGTAACTGATAATCAAGTTACAACACGATGCTTATGAAAAAATAAACATACAGATTATTTTATAAACTTTTTGTTAAAAAATATTTATTTTACAACTTGACTTTTTTGTTATAGGGGGTGAGTCAGCATGGGGTCCACCATTTAAAGATGAATTCAAACCGAACCTGACCCACACGGGCCGTGGCATTCTCAGTATGGCCAATTCAGGACCAAACACCAATAAATCTCAGTTGTAAGTAAAATCTTTTCACTTGGATTAGGATTAGTTAATCCTTACTAATCTGGAATTATTGGATTAGAAATTTTACTTGAGAAATTGTTAACACCTCTTAATCAAAATAGTAAGAATTCTTACCTGTGAAATACCTTGAAAATCAGAACATGTTGATTAGTTTGTTTTGTTTTTTTTTTTAAAGAAAGTTGAATTTTAACAAATCACAGTGAAATTAATTCAAGAATTTTATTATTTTTGCTTATTATTTCTAATCATATTTTTGATTAATACAGTATATTATAATTGTATCATCAGTGATAACAATGGTCATTGTAAAAATATTCATTACAACTAAGAACTATTGTAAATGTATTGATAATTACTACTAGCGGGACATGTGGATATGCCACAGTATGATAATTTAATTATCTCAACTTTGATATGTCTACAATGCTGCAGTTTGGATAGTCTCGATTCTTCCTCTGATTTTCATTTCTCCAGTCTCTGTTCCAAACCCTTAGGGACCAACTATAATTTACACCACTGTCACTCTCATGTTCACAGTTTACTCAGTTCTCTAGCAAGGTCTAAGTATTTGTGTATTTTTTCGTTTGCTTTCATTTCTACTCAGTGGTGTGCCGGAAGGGCGAATTCCCCTATTATATTAAATAGAATTGCCACACATCGTCTTCAAGCGCAATATGCATCAAGCTGGATCTGGTTGAAGCTAAAAAGTCTTCAGCATAAATGATATGCGCACGGAATCACCATTTTACATGTGATTACGTGACATCAAGAAACGGTCTCTGCAAACGTCTAATAACATCAACGGCCAAAAGTAAACGCGTTTTTAAAAAAATCACAAACTGCACTAAAAACGAAAATCCTACGATGAACGGATGTTATAATTTTTTCTCTTTTTTTTTTTTTTTTTTTTTTTTTTTTTTTGGTGACAAAAGTGTTTGGTAGTGCTGGGAGTGGCAGTTTCACCTTGAGCTACTGAAATTGTTTTATCACTCTTGGTTGTCGGCTGATGGGGGCATGGTATCACATGTACTATCACATGTTGTATGATAAATAAAAAAAAATATGTAGAACACATAATGTATGTAGTGTGTATGTACATATACAGGGTGCTCCCCCACCCTCCAAAAATGTCCCATGTATGGTGTAGCATAATTATTTTGGTCTATGGGGAATTTGGGGATTGAAAGGAGGACGGTGTTCAGATTCCTGGAGAAAGAGAAGAAAAAGAAATAAGAACAAAGGTTAAAGTTTAGAAGGGTAAACATTTAAGTGTGCCAGCAATTGACCGACGAATGACTCCGGAACTAGATTTAAAGATAAAAACGAAAGTTCCAGGTTTTGACCCCACCCCTATTCTTTTTCAGCTGGGCTTTCGTAGGGGGCGGATGGGGCTTCTGGAGTTCCCTTAATGTGTTGCGAACATGATTTACAATAAAATAATTTGACCTTACCCTCTCTCTCCTTCTCTCTGAAAAAGAACCCACAAGCCTAGAAAGCCCCCTTGTGACCATATGACTTGACTCTGAACTAACGATGACCACTACTACTAACGACTTATACTACCACTTGAATTTTGCCCTATGCAACAATGGGTTAAATAGAAAAAAAAAGGATGTGTTTTAAATGGTTGATAAACTTGCTGATCCTTTACAACTGAAAAGAAATGTATTCATTTAATTCATTTCTTTTTTTTAACTCTAAACTATTTTCTAAGAACTGACGATCTCAGTCATTTTCGTGTGGTCAGGCATTTTGATAGTCAGGTAGTTTGGGGCACCCTGGTTTAATGAAATTGTTTCTACCAATTTATTGGTACATATAAAGTTAATAAAAATTATTTCTTAAACAATCATATGTCTATTAAAAAGTACAAGATTTGGCATTAAAATAACCCACAAGGTTTGATATGCCATTAAACTAACCAACCAAGCAACCAAACTATTAACTTTTCACATTGTCTAAGGTTCTGAGATGAAAACCTGGAATTATTTGGATGAGTATCCTCATCCTTTTTTTGTTTTGATAACTACATTTTGTCCAGTCCCCTCTCCAGTCTTCCATTGAGTCAAATAACTCGAGTGATACTTGAAAATTTTGAAATTTTATTTTATCCATTTTTATTTATTCATTTATTTAAAAAAAAGAAAAAAAAAAAAAAGGTTTTCATATTTCTGCAAATTGTTGCTGATTTGCTTATAAGGTATCAGCATAGTCACCCATTTATTCCTGACATATGATACTATTGCTTAACCATCATTTTCTTTTTTTCTTTTCTAGTTTTATAACATTTCGTTCCTGTCGACATTTGGATGGCAAACATTCTGTTTTTGGCAGGTGAGGCTGGTTTTTTTATTTATTCATTTATTTATTTATTTAAATTTCTCTAACCATCACCCACCTACTAATGAGTCATGTTTATTAGGAAACTAGAGTTAACTAAATACATTGTTCTTAGTGTAGCTTGTTTGTTCCTCACTGAGTGCCCAGTTGACCTTTGTGGCATAGGATTGTACACAGGAAGCTAATTTTGCCATCAGCCCTGTCAGTTGGGGCTTTATAACACACCGACTGCACCTCTGCAAAGCCACTTGTTGGCCATGGGTCGCCACCTGTGATGCTTAAGGAGAGAATCCTTGTGGCAGTCCATGACATGCAACACTCCACACTCCACTTAGGCCCTTACTGGAGAGGCCCCCTCCAATCAAGCCCTAGCACCTATATGATTGTCCCAATCCTAAGGCAACCCCCAACCTTTTTTATCATATATGTGCTAGAAGGCAGTAGATGAGGGTCTTTATGTCCTGATGGTGAGGTTCCAATTCTGGATGTCTGGGGAATGTGGAGCACCCCTTCATCACCATTGCTACCAACTCCACTTTGACCCGGAGTGATAGTACCTATTAGGAATCCATTTATGGGTTAAAGAGAAAATTTGTTTCCAAAAAAAATTGAGTTTAAAAATGTTTTCTTCCAAACTATCACTACACCTCTTTCAAAATTTTGTCAGTATTAAATTGGGACGAATTTAATTGTCTAAAAGAATATTAAAAATATTAGACATGTAAATTTAATTTGCTTTTTTTTTTTGCTTTTTTACTGGTGCCCATGATGTTACTACTTTTCGACTAAAACAAAAATATGACCTTAAATAATGAATTTAAATAATTTTGATTCGTTTTTAAATTGAAAAGGCAACATTTTGGTGCATATCGCATAAATGCGTTCTGGCCTCCTGGGGTAAAAAAACTCTAAGTGGTGCCTGCTCAAAATCCAACCCATGCTACTTATGAACTCCCTAACTGTTTGAAAGTGTTTTCCCGAAAAGTTAATGCGATATGAAAACGATATTTTGCGCCTTAAGTTTTTTTACAAGTAAATGTACATATTTTACCTCCCCCTCTTTAAAATATTTTTTTATGGTTTGAAAGCATTTTTTATCGACAAATAACTTTTTATGGCACTTTTTTTATCGACAAGTGAATGTATACCCACCAACCCACCCCACACACACACACTTTTAAAAATATCCTTTTATTTTTTCGGTATTTTCATTTTATTTTTTTTTTTCGGTATTTTCATTTTATTTTAATTCAAAACATGAATTTTACTGAGTTTCGCCAATAAGTTGATTTGAAATAATTCTCTTATTTAGATTATTAACAAAAAGCAAGTTTACTAATCATGTTAAATCAGACGTGTTTTCTGAATTTTTGTGTGTATATATATATATATATAGTTGAGGCACCGTAAACTAAACAACTTGTTGATGCCTGTTTATCTCGGACTGATTTTTATTTTTGTTTTCAGAGTTGTTGGGGGTCTGGACACGATTGAGAAAATGGAAAAGGTTGAAACTGATGCTGATGATAAACCACTGGTGAGATATTTTTTTTTAAAATTTTCTTTTGATAAATTAAAATTCTCTCTAAGCAACCCCCATCCACTCCCAACCCCACCACTGCAGTAGGCAGACCAAGTTGGGGAAAAGACAAAGGTGTTTGGTCTAAAAAATCTTGCATAATTTTAGCAAAATTCTCTCTAAGCAAACACCTGCTGCAATCTAATCCCCCACCCACTTGCTGCAGTTATAGGCAGACGAATTTAACATGTTAAACTTTTGCATATGAGAAATCATTAATAACTTAAAATTGATTAACTTCTAAGACTTTTTTTATAGCAATTTTGGATTCCAAAATGCTATTATAAACCAATTTTAAAACCAATTTTTAGGAGTAGGAAAGCTCTAGAACTAATTTTACAAACAAATTTAGATTACAAAAAGTCACCTTTTTTTTTTTTGTTATCCCCCGCCCCAATTTGGAGAGTTAAAATTCAACATAACTCCACCAATTTTTGGAATTGGAAGCTCAAATTTTGTGGATTGTCTAATTTTAACAGAGTCTACACCTGGACAAAATTTCAGAAAAATTGAAGTGCAAAATTTTTGCAAAATTTTGTAGCTTCGGTTCTGAGCAAAAATCAAAATATCTTTTTGGTACAAATAATGTTCAATATATGTGAAATAATAATAGAAAAAAGTTTTGTCATAGATGCAGTGCCACATCGGGATATTGATCTTCTGAAAAAATAAGAAATCATCAATAACTTAAAATTGATTAAACTTTAAGAATTTTTTGAGAGCATTTTTCCATTCCTTGGGCAAAAATGCTTTTATAAACCAATTTTTAGGAGTATGGAAGCTCTAGAACTCATTTTACATACAAAAAAATGATTACAAAAAGTCACCCTTTTTTATCTCACACCCACAAAAATGTGGAGAGCTAAAAATTGACATAACTCTGTCAATTTTTGGAATTGGAAGCTCAAATTTTGGGGATTGTATAACTTTAACATAATCCACACTTGGACAAAATTTCAGAAAAATTGAAGGGGGTGGGGGACATGGCCTGGATGATTTGACATGGAATTACCCTCCTTATAAATGTTGTTGTTGGCAGCCTTCCGTCTATGAGAGACAATGGAGTAGAGTCAATGTGTCTTTTTTTCTTCTTTTTTTTTAACTGCATAGCCTGGGCAGGTTCATATGGGGAATGAGCTGCTGCCCATGCAGCAAATCCCCTTTCCACACTGCCACTGTGATCCAAAGGATAGATAAGCAACCAATGCAGTTTGGCAATAGGAGTGTCACAGGAGTTGATGGGTAGCACTGGATTTCAGCATCATACCATTTTAGGGACTCCAGCTCCTGATTTATTTTCAGGGTTTACTCCCCTATAAATAGATCATAAAAAAATCATTGTTTTATATTTATTATGAATTAATTACATAGAAGTTGGAGTTAAAGTTTTTATGTTCCATTGCACAGATCAGATTATCCAAGCTGTGCTATCTGTATGCTGAGTTGGTGAGAACCAGTATCAAACCTGGAACCTTGCAATTCCTACACAGATGCTCTACTACCAATGTCTCATAAAAGTGCCATTAGAACGTGTGTTTTATTGTGTAGTGCCATTAGAATGAGTGCTATGACACTGTGATATTACTATAATTTATATATAATCTACCGAAAACTTAATGGGCTGTTCCTGCAATGCAAACTAAATTTCTTTCCAACAGTCTAGTGAGAATGTGAAAATGAATGTGCCGTCAGTACCATCAAGTTGTGCTGTTAGAACAAGTGCTAAATTCAGTATATAAAACTCATATATAAATATAACAATTATTATTGGAGACAGATGCTAATTCATATTCAACTCTTTGCCTACCAAATTTCCTGCGCGATTGTACCAACTTTCCTTATTTTTACCAGTATGATGGGATATTTTAAAGTTCAGAACTCATTCTATTCAAATTCAGTCCAATTATTATTTTAAGTCATGTGATTTTCAGAAAACATTTCTTCACGCTCAGAATTGCGGAGGCATGGAATAAGCTGCCCGCGTCTGTTGTAGGCTGTCGAAACACTGCATCTTTCAAAGCCTCCATGCTTCCTGTAGTCCGCCGACACTATACCTGATGCCCCTCTCCACACACGCACACACATACATGCATATTACTACTGTAAACTGTTCATTTTCCTGACACTAATACATTATTTTGTGTACTAGACATGAGACTTTGATGAGTTGTGGTGCACCTGAGCACTGTACACATACATGTATATTATTACTGTACGCTATTCATGTTCCTGACACTAATACATTATTCTGTGTACTTGATATGAGACTTTGATGAGTTGTGGCACACCTGAGCACTGTACACATACATGTATATTATTACTGTACACTGTTCATGTTCTTGACACTAATACATTATTCTGTGTACTTGACATGAGACTTTGATGAGTTGTGTGCACCTGAGCACTGTACACATACATGCATATTACTACTATACACTGTTCATGTTTCCTGACACTAATACATTATTCTGTGTACTTGACATGAGACTTTGATGAGTTGTGGTGCACCTGAGCACTGTACACATACTGCATATTACTACTGTACACTGTATGTTCCTGACACTAATACATTATTCTGTGTACTTGACATGAGACTTTGATGAGTTGTGGTGCACCTGAGCACTGTACACATACATGCATATTACTACTGTAAACTGTTCATGTTCCTGACACTAATACATTATTCTATGTACTAGTCACCCAGTTAAGTATTGGACAGGCTCATCACTGCTTAACTTTGGTGATCTAATGGGAACTGGTGTTTTTAGCACGAGTTGACTGTAATCATTCTTATTGGATATTAGTACTTAAAAAAAAAGTATCCGATCATAAAGTGTGGGTTCTGTATATTCTAACAAGTTATAAACTGATCCCCCATTATTTGGCCATTCTCTCTTTTTCTAAGATGAAAGCAATCGTGTACCTGCTGTTGCTTAAGTGGTTAACCAATTAAGTATTGGACAGGCTCAGCCTGCTTCAGAGTGCTTCGGCCTCTGGAGCAGCTAAGTAAAACTATCCCCCCAGGCAATACCTGCCCCCTTGATTTAATGGAGCAGAGCTGGGTTTATTGCCCAGTGTCTGAGGCGCCCCCCTTGAGGGGAATGCGAACGGGATCAACGCATTTTTTGTGCCTACCTCTCATGAGCTTTGGCTTGTGGGTGCCCCACATAAAAATGTCCTTGTGACACGCCCCCATAAGTGGGATGAGAGGCAAATACCTTGCTGCTTAACTTTCCTGATCTATCAGGAGTCATTCTCTCTTTTTCTAAGTTGAAAGCAATAGTGTAAAACACTCTTGTTGGTTTTATTTTACGGCATATCAACCCTTTTTGGGTCATTTAATGCCAAATCAAGTCATTATTTATAAACAAAGGACTCTGGTTGCTTACAGTACCTGCTATTGCTTAATTGGTTAACCAATTAAGTATTGGGCTGTTCATGACTTGCAATATTCCACTTTGGCCCTATCTTTGGCTAGACGGGCAGTTAGAGAGGCCCCCTCCAATCAATCAGCTGGTCACATCAAGCCCTAGCATCTATATGATTTTCCCAACCCTATTGCCCTATAGCCCCAACCTCTTTTTATCATATGAGTGCTAGAAGGTGGTGACTGAGGGTCTACATGTCCTGGGAATGACATTAAACTCTATCTGATGGTGAGGTTCCAATTTTGGAGGTTTGGGGAATGTGGAGCACCCCTTCATCACCATTGCTCCCTGGTCCACTCTGACCCGGAGTGGTAGTACCTGTTAGAGTCCCATCTATGGGTTAAATACAAAAACATGAGTTGATAAACAAAATTTGTTATCCATTAAGAATGAATTTATTTCAAAACTTTGTCGGCATTAAATGACCCACTGAGGTTGATATGCCGTAAAATAAACCAAACACAACCAATTAAGTATTGGACAGGCTCATCACTGCTTAACTTTGGTGATCTATCAGGAACCAATTCTTTCATTGTGATTTGATCGTAATCTGTGGTTGTGTGTAATGTTCTCTCTTGTAAAGTGGTTTTTATTATCTGTTTGTTTTACAGGAGGAAATTCAATTGAAAGATTGTATTGTGTTTGTTGATCCTTTCAAAGAAGCAGCAGAACAAGTAAGTCAGACTATCATCATGATTCCAATTATAATTCCATTTCTTATATATAAATATATATCATTCAAATAATCTGTAACAGCTTGTGTAGAAACAGCTCAAAATTCTCTTAAGTCTCATCTCATAAATTCAGAGGAATAGTATCTATGTTTAATGTTTTTGTGTTTTTCTTTTCGGGTATAGAAATGCCATTCACTGAAAAAGATAAAGGCATTTAAACATTACATGTAGAAATTTAAATTGTGCCAGATAGTGTTTTACACACTGAACCGCCTAACAGAGTCCAAGCCATGATTTCTGTCAGGGTTTTCTCCCTAAGCATTTTCCTATCCAGAGGATACCCACAAGGCAGCATGGGTTATTTAGACTATTACGTGCCTGGATACCAACACAGGTATTTCTATATTCTCGCGTTAATGTGCAAGATGGCTGTTGAGCGAGAAGCTTCCTTCGCCCTTTCATAGGTTTTGTTTTTTGTCCTGCTAGGTGTCTAGCCACCCTCTTCACAAAGAAAGCTTGGTGAGGGTACTGGTTTAGTCGTTGATGATCTGATTATGAATCAGGTAGTAGGGGATTACATAATACCCATATCACTTTGTGCGAGGCAGGGGGGCTGTCACTTCGGCAACCCAGGGCCTCCATACATCTTGCCCAGGCCTCTTTTTTTTTCTTTTTTTTTTTTTTGTGCCCTGGATTCTGTAACTTCAGGGGCACAAAAACTATATCATAGTCTTCTGAGACTGAAATGCCTATAAGTTTTGTTAATTTTAATAACAGTTCACAGGTTGTTTTTTGTATTGTATTTTTTTCTGTATTCTTTTATTGTTGTAAAATTTTTGTAAAATGCCATATCACCCCCCCATTCATTTTGGATTTCGATTTTCATTTTTCAGTTGAAGAAAGAACGGGAAGACGAAGAAGAAAAGAAACGTGCCGAAGCGGAAGCAAGATCTGCGATCCGAAAGAAAGTTGATCTGACGCCAAAAGTCTACAAATCAGGAATTGGCAAATACATAAATCCTTCTTTGGTGTAAGAACATTTTTTTTTTTTTTTGCTTGATTTTTTAAGAATGTTTCTCTTCGCCCAACTTTCTCTGATGCAAGTATCATTGGGGAATGGGAAAAGTTTTACAAAATGGGCCAAGCTTTTGTCAGTTTAACAAAAAAAATTTCTGTTCCCCAATGATATTTGCATCAGAAAAATATAATCTAAAAAACGTTCACCTTCAGGTTACTCATACCGCACTTTTAACTCGGACTAAATTCTATGAGTCGTTTAATCATAAATCATAAAATTTTTAGTTTGTTAAATTGCAAAATGATATATTAGGATTCCATATGGAAGCGTGTAGTATAATGATTAAAGTCATGGGAAATGGACTCGTCGCCCAGAGTTCAAATCCTGGACTTGGTAATTGCATTTCACTTAGTGCGAATACCCTTGGGAAAGGTATGAATCCTACTCTCCTTCCAGCTATGGGTAAATAATAGGGAAGACTGAGCTCTTTAACCTTGATTAGGGAACTGGTCTAGGAGAAGGAAAACTCTGAATTCAAACCTGTTAAACTTCACTGAATAAATTGACCTTGTGTCACATCCTGCTCGTGCGGAGGGGTTGGTAAATATATATATATATACTAGGATTCCATTTTTTTTTTTTTTTCAACTGAACTCATTTTTTGTGTTCATGTTGTTACTGCAATGTTTCAGCCAATTCATTCTACAGCCTTCTTCAGGTGTATAGCCCACAAGGAAGCAAAGGAAATTAGCAAGGTAGTTTTGGTCTGACTAAAATGTTACTTGTTAGATCAGTGTTTCTCAACCTTTTTTGGCCATGTGAGTAACTTTGTGGGCCACCTCCCCAAACAAAATCACATGAACCTCATTGAGAAACCCTGATTTAAAGAATGAATTAGAAGTTTTAAATTTTAAGAAATTGAAAAATAAAAATGTCTACTTTGCATAGACAAGGTCTTTCTTGCTGTTCTATGAGTTGAAATACAACATTTAATTACATACAGTAACTTTTCAACAGAAAATGATAGGAACATTTTTTTAAAAGTTTGTTTGAATTACAATAAAATTTGTCAATTACAGAAAATAAACAATTACGAAAAATGGTAATTTATGAAGAAGTGCGTCCCGGTCTCCTGCCTCAAAAATTGCTACCCGGTGACTATCAAAATAACAACCCCAGCTTGTCGTAATTCTTGTTTATTATCATAATTTGTCATATTGTTTATTATCATAATTTGTCGTAATTCTTGTTTAGATATGAAGATGGATATATAGTTTTGAATAGACTGAGATAGATAGATAGATAAACAAACAAAATAATATAGATAGATAGATATGAACAAATGGAGATAGATATTTTCGACAAGTGGGGGGGTCACTTCTTTTTTTGTCGTAATTCTTGTTTATTTAAACTAAAAACAAGACATTAAACAAACATGAATAAAAAAAATCTTAGTATTTAAAGTAATATAGATAAATATGAACAAATTAAGATAGATAGATAGATATGAAGATGGATAGTTTTAATAGAACTGAGCTGGGTCGTTATTTTAATAGTCACCGGGTAGCAATTTTTGAGGCAGGAGACCGGGACGCACTTCTTCATAAATTACCCAAAAAAGAAAAAAGATTGAGAGAGACAAGTTGGTGAAAAAATACCTTAATTTAAACTTTTTTAGTTTAAATATACATGCCTACATTTGGGGCACTAGAAGTTGTCATCAGTGATGTAGTATGCATGGGTCACTGGGAAGTTTTGGGTCTTTCAACATCATACTCCCCTCGCCAAGCCGACCCTATCAGAGATGATCAAACTCTGATCCACCTACTGACATTTAAGACAAGTTGGTGAAAAAATACCTTAATTTAAAGAATAAATTAGGAGTTTTAAATTTTAAGAAATTGAAAACTAAAAATGGCTGTTTCGCGTTGATCGGATTAAAAATACAATAAATTAAGAATGCAAACAGAAAGTCACAGACATAAAACATTTTTCTCTATTTGCTCTTTACGTTTTGGTCTGATTAAAATGTTATTTGTTAGATCAGTGTTTCTCAACCTTTTTTGGCCATGGCCCCCTTCAACCCAATGTGAGTACTTTGTGCCCCCTCACCACCAAATCACATGAACCCCATTGAGAAACCCTGATTCAAAATGGCTAAATATGACAGGCTATGAACATATTGAGTGAGTTTGATTTTCACTGAGTGCCAAATGAATTTGAGTATATTCACACAAGTGAATTCACAAATGTGGTCGTTTTTTTTATTCAGCCTCCAATCCATTTTTTTTTTTTCTCTCTTCAGGAAACGTAAGCAGGATGAAGCTGGATCCACGGGTTTAGATTCCGATCGAAAGAAACTGAAAGGATCTTATGGATTCAAAGATTTCAGCTCCTGGTGATCCATATTGGATCAGTTAACGACTCTCATCTTCCACAGCAAACAGAATTTTACAAAATAAATAGTTTTTTCCTTTAAAAAGATTTTTGTCTGTTTATATTGAACAAAGAAAAGAAGAAAAAAAAAAAAGTGTGTATATATATATATAAGATATCTACTGAGTCAGACGAACCTACTATTAGTTTTCGCATATGCGAAACTAACAGTAGGTTCGTCTGACTCAGTAGATATCCTTATTACTTGGCTCTACTTAGGTATCGAGCACTTTTTACAAATTAGCTTCTCCTAGCGGTTATATGAAATATATATATTCTTATATACATATATATGCATATAATTGTTTTTTCTTTTGGCCAAATACTATACCAATAGATTATTTTTTTTTGTACGAATATCTTGGTCCTTTCTTTTTTTCAAAAATTTTTTCTTCCTGGTTGATGTTTGGTAGTAATTTTTTACAATCAAACTCTCTGCCGGGTTTTTTCTCTCCGCAAGGATCTACCAACACGCTTGCGTATATTATATATATATATATATATATATATATATATATATGTATATATATTGGTTGGTGGTTGGTTCTGAACACTATCACAACGCAAGTGTAAAAAAAAATGAGGTAACTATGGTGTTGTTTGTTAACCTGTAATTCTTTTAATAATTCTTAATATTTCGAGATAAAATCTCATCTACAGAAGATCTCCAAAACTGAAGCTGTTGTTAGTGAAAACATGAGACAGAACCAAATGAACAGTCACTAACAACAGCTTAAGTTTCGGAGATCTTCTGTCGGTGAGATTTTATCTCAAAATATCAAGAATTATTAAAAGAATTACAGGTTAACAAACAACACCATAGTTATCTTATTTTTCTTTACACTTGCATTGTGATAGCCTTCAAAACCAACCACCAAACCAATATAAACACAATGCTTATATATATATATATATATATATATATATATATAATGTAAAATAAAAGGATATTTAATCCGACAATGCGAATATGATATATTGAAAAAACAAATGATGTTTACAAATGCATGGGATCATCAGGATTTACCAACACCACAAACTTTCTGGAACCTTACATCTTTTTCAGTTGTGCTGTGGACTTATTGGTTACTTATTTAATAGTTGGAGTGTATTATGAACAATTTTGATACTTAATATACACTTTTTATACAATTTTACATCAGGCTCTTTGGAGTCTTATTATATACTGTAATGCTTCTGATTTTTAAAAATTAAAAATAAAATTCATTTTATTTTTAATACAGATAACGCATATTTTGGAAAAATTCCAACATTGACTAACAGCATTCTGTTTGCGCATTCTTCTTCTAACGTTCATTTCATCCCGTATTTGCTCTAGTTGAAGACCAATCTATTACATACGGTCGATACAGATATTCCGAGGGACCTCACAACAGTGGGGGGGGGCGATGTGCAGTTAAAAACCGTTGAGAAGACAAAATATATATATATACTAATAGATATATATATAGTATTTTATTTAATACCACTACCGGTATATAGTATATGGGAGCTCACATATGTGCCTTAATTGAGCCAGCTCACACTAATCTTTCTGAAAGTTAATTCCCAAATTAAATGATNCCCAATAATGGAGTATTGCATGTCATGAAACTGCTCATCCACCTGGGCCTCTATCCTTAAGCGCATCATGGGTCGCGCAAACCCACCTGGCCAACAGGTGGCTCGCATTGGGGGGAGTCCTTACCCTCTGCAGAGGTGGAAGTCCGGTGCATTCTATACTGCCCCAGCCGACAGGGCGGAAAATCCTCGCGATCAAGTAAGGGCCAAAGTGGAGTCTTGTAATGTGATGGACAACTTAGTACCCATGATCACAGACAAATCTGTCCTCAGGCATTATGGGTTGCCACACATGGTCAACAGTGGCTCCATGGTTTCTTACTCCTCTACAGAGGTGTAGTCAGTGTATCTACAGCCCCATCTGATATGGCATAATTATTTATATATATATATATATATATATATATTATATATAATATATATGAAGTTATTTACAGTACAAGAAATTTAATAAGGACGCGTAAAAGCAATATGCATTATGTAAAATAAAATTGTTTTTTTTTTTTTTCTAAAAGAAGGAAAGGGTAACCCTAGTTTTTGATAAAATCAAGAAATGATTTTCTTTTTTTTCGATCAATGCTTCCTCCAGAGAAAATTTCATTGAAAGATGGTGAATAGTGTAGTTGTAGACAACAGGACAAGACAGAAGCAGTGAGAACAAGGAAAATTTTTTTTTTTTTTTTCTCAATAAGAGAATTCGTAAAATTTAACGAACTTACAACTCACAGTGGGGGGTTCGGAATTACGAAGTGCCCCCGTTTGAATAAGTTGAGGCTTGAAGTGCCAAAAAGGAGTAGTTGTTGGGACTGCTTCTGAAGGCACAGGAAGGGTTGAGTGGCGGGAAATGAAAAGAGACTCGTAGAATTTTGCAGTTGTAGTTCACTGTTTGAACTACAAAAGGACTGAAAACATAGCTTGGATGGTAAGGACGAGCACAAGCGAATTTCTTATAATGTTTGACACAATGGTGACGGAGTATTAGCCAGCAGCTGTGGACAGTCCACGTTGCCAGCACGGATGTTGTAGGGTATAGTGGCTGCTTGATCGAGATTCCATCCATCGTTTGCTCAATGCCATCAACCTCGATTGTCCTTAAAATCGAATCGTGCTGGTTTCCTCCTAGTCTCAAGGATAGTATGCCCCCATCACAAAAGCCACCTTATCTATAAGTTTACATGCAATGGAGATTTTTGGCTACATCGGCCGTACTACCGTTGAGACTTTTTAAGAAAAAAAAAAAAACATTTATTTTACATTAATGCAATATGCTTTAAGCGCATCCTTCAATATATATATAATTCTATTAATAAAGGAGAACATTGTGTGTTGTCTGTCCTGTTTAACCGAAACTATATTACTACTCATTCAACAGTTCCTTAGTTATTTACATCATATTCTGCCTGATTTTTTTATTTAAACGCTGCAATGAATAATAAAATTGTTTTTTTACATTATTAAGTACTGTTGACCAATAATCTACATACTAATAATTACGGCAATTTGTATTTATATATACAACAAAATACTGGGTTTACGTGTGAAATGGGAGGCTAATTTGCAATATTGATCTTAAAAAAATTGATTTAATAATTATATGCTGCAGTATTATTGATTTCTAAATTGTTTGGTTTTATCTTATTGAAATATGAGCAAAATCTCGGGAATAAATCTTAAAAGAAATTCATTAAGAAGAAGAAATAACGTGTAATATTATCCTTTACTTCCTATTTTAAGTGAAGAGTTAAATTAGGAAAATTTACAATGAAAGACGGGAGTAATGGAAAGTTGATGGAAGAGTTAGTTTTCAAAGCTGTTCTAGTTTTTCGATAATACCCCCTCTGTTCAAATCTTTTATCTGGCATTCTTATAATAGTGTTATTAGCCTTTCTAATTTAACATATATTTTTATATATTAAAAACTTAAAAACTTGCACCCATAGGGTGCTAAAATTTGCTAGTATATTATATAAAATGTTGTTCTGGTTCAACCGGGAGAAAATTTTTAAATTTCAGATTATCTAAATTAAAAAACTTTACATTTCTTCTTACTAATCTTACTTTATATTATTAAATATATATATTATATATTATAGAGAGGAGATTTTAAATAATTTTATTACAAAATTAAAATCCTTCCTAATTTCCCGTTGATTTTTATTTTCAAAATTAGTTGAATAGGGAATTTTCGGCCTGGTGACGACTTAGAATATGTCCTTTCTTTTTTTCTAATCTGTCAAAATAATGGATACAGTTTAAGAAGATACATTTTTTGCTGACCAAAAGTTTTTTTGTGGCGGAAAGAAAGCTACAACATAATTTTTTTTTTTTTTGCAACATCAAAGATTTCATTTGGGATTCAATATCACAGGACATATAACATTTTTTAAAAATGACAATAGATAAATAAAATAAAATAAAAAATAAAAATCTGTTTTCAAAATGCCTATAAAGTGATAACAAATTTCATCATTATCCGCATCTGATGAGTCGGGAGATTAGACTATTTTTGGTCTAAGCTCCCTGAAATAGACTATAGATGCTAATCTCTAAAATCTTTTGTATTTCTTTAACTTATATATATATATATAAATCCCGCATATTAATCATTTAATGAATTAACTTTTCAAAAAAATTAGGTTGACTTCATTAAAGCCATATTCTCTCATATATTATATAATATATATATATTTTTGTCCTGCAATCACGGTTTTTAACTGCACATGCGTCCCGCCCCTCACTGTTTGTGAGGTCCTCGGAATACTGTATCGACGTTATGTAATAGATTGGTCTTCAAACTAGAGCAAATACGGGATGAAATGAACATTAGAAGAAAGAATTGCGCAAACGATGCTGTTAGTCAATGTTGGAATTTTAAAAAAAATGAATTTATTTTTAATTTTAAAATCAAGAAACATTACAGTATATATAAGACTCCAAGAGCCTGATGTAAAAATTGTATAAAAAGTGTATATTAAGTATCAAAATTGTTCAATAATACACTCCAAACTATTAAATAAGTAACCAATAAGTCCACAGCACAACTGAAAAAGATGTAAGGTTTCCAGAAAGTTTGTGGTGTTGTAAAATCTGATTATCCGTTATGCATTTGTAAAACATACATTTGTTTTTCAATATAGATCATATTCGCATTGTCGATTAAATATCCTTTTATTTTACATATAGCATATAATTATATATAATATATTATATAAGCCACTTGGTGTTATATTGGTCTGGTGGTTGGGTTTTGAAGCTATCAACAATGCAAAGTGAAGAAGTGTAAAGAAAAATAGACTAACTATGGTGGTTGTTTGTTAACAAACTGTAATTCTTTTTAATAATTCTTGATTTTTTGAGATAAAATCTCATCGACAGAAGATCTCCGAAACTTAAGCTGTTTGTTAGTAACTGTTCATTTTGGCTCTGTCTCATAGTTTTCACTAACAACAGCTTTTTCAGTTTTGAGATCTTCTGTAGATGAGATTTATCTCGTAAATATTAAGAATTATTAAAAGAATTACATGTTAACAACAAACCCATAAGTTACCTCATTTTTTTTTACACTTGCGTTGTGATAGTGTTCAGAACCAACCACCAAACCAAGTATATATATATATATATATATGATATATTATATACACACACTTTTTTTTTCTCTTCTTTTCTGTTTCAATATAAACAAGACAAAAATCTTTTTAAGAAAAATATTTATTTTGTAAATTCTGTTTGCTGTGGAAGATGAAGAGTCCGTTAACTGATCAATATGGATCACCAGGGCTGAATCTTTGAATCCATAAGATCCTTCAGTTTTCTCCTCTCTCAGGAAACGTAAGCAGGATGAAGCTGGAACCACGGGTTTTAGATTCCAGATCGAAAGAACTGAAAGGATCTTATGGATTTCAAGATTTCAGCCACTGGTGACCATATTGGGATCAGTTTTAACGACTCTCATCTTCCCAGCAAACAGAATTTTACAAAATAAATAGTTTTTTCACTTTAAAAAAGATTTTTTCTGTTTTATATTGAACAAAGAAAAAGAAGAGAAAAAAAAAAAGTGTGTATATATATATAATATATATATATATACTATAATTGGTTTTGGTGGTTTGGTTCTGAACACTATCACACACGCAAGTGTAAAAAAAAATGAGGTAACTATGGTGTTGTTTGTTAACATGTAATTCTTTTTAATAATTCTTAATATTTCGAGCTAAAATCTCATCTATCAGAAGATCTCCAAAAAAACTGAAGCTGTTGTTAGTGAAAACATGAGACAGAGCAAATGAACAGTTACTAACACAGCTTAAGTTTCGGAGATTTCTGTCCGATGAAGATTTTTATCTCATAATACTAAAGATTATTAAAGAAGAATTACAGGTTACAACAACACCATAGTTTATCTATTTTCTTTACACTTTCTTTACACTTGCATTGTGATAGCCTTCAAAACCAACCACGCAGCAATAAAACACAATGGCCCTTAATATATATATATAAGTAATAATATGTATATGAAAATAAAAGATATTAATCGACAATGCGAATATGAATATAGTTAAAAAACAAATGATGTTTACAAAATGCCAGGGATCATCAGGATTTACCAACACCACACCACTTCTGGAACCTTACATCTTTTTCAGTTTGTGCTGTGGACTTATTGGTTACTTATTTAATAGTTGGAGTGTATTATGAACAATTTGATACTTTAATATACACTTTTATCCAATTTTACATCAGGCCTCTTTGGAGTCTTATTATATCTGTAATGTTTCTGATTATTTAAAATTAAAAAAATAAATTCAATTTAATTTTGAAAATTCGCAACATTGACTAACAGCAATTCTGTTAGCGCATTCTCTTCTAATTTCTTTCATCCCGTATTTGCCTCTGTTGAAGACCAATCAATTACTATACGTGTCGATCACAGATACTTCCGAAAGGGACCTCAACAACAACAGTAGGGGGGGACGATGTGCAAGTTAAAAACCGTTGAAGAGGAACAAAATAAATATATAATATATCATATAATATATGGAGAATATGTGCTTAATTGAAGTCAGACCTAATTTTTTGAAAGTAATTCCATTAATGATTTAATTATTGCGGGATTTATATATATATATTATTAAGTAAGAAATAACAAAAGATTTAGAGATTTAGATTATAGTCTATTTCAGGGAAGCTTAGACAAATAGTCTAAATCTCCCGACCATCAGATGCGAGATGAGAAATTTGTTTCCATTTAAAGCATTTGGAAACAGATTTTTTAATTTTTTATTTTTTTTATTATCTATTTATATTTTAAAAAATGTTATAGTCCTGTTGATATGGAATTCCAATGAAATCCTTGATGTGCAAAAAAAAACAAAATTATGTTGTAAGTTTCAATTTCTTCGTCCACAACATAAAACTTTTGTCTGATGCAAAAAAGGTACTTTCTTATGTATTTCCTATTAGTTTTTGGACTAGATTAGAAAAAGAAAGACCATATTCTAATTCAGTTTCACTCTGACAGCCGAAATTTTCCCTATTTCTTAACTAATTTGATAACATTATAAAATCCACGGAAAAATTATGGAAGGATTTTTTAAATTTTGTAATAAAATTATTTAAAATTCTGTCTTCTATTCATTATTTCTATATTATTTTTTTGTTTGGATTCAATATATATATTATTTTAATCTAACGTAAGATAGTTTAAGAAGAAAGTTAAAAGTTTTTAAATTTTAGGATTAAATTGAAATTTAAATTTTTCTTTCTCCCGTTGGGAAGCAGAACTAACATTTTATATATATTTCTTGCAAATTTATGACTATGGGAGTTGCAAGCTTTTTTCAAAGTTTTTAATTAATAATATGATTTATTGAAGTAAATAACACTATATCAATTCAAGACAAAATTTACAGCTATCCGTAATCTATTCTTCTTTCTTATCACTTCTTCTATTTAACTTCGTACCTTCTTTCTTGTACTTTTCCTAATTCTCTTCACTTAATGATAAGATATTTTCTCTACTTTATTGTATTACTTTCTTTTTTTTTTCTTACCTTTAATAAATTTCTTTTAAGATCTTATCTTTCTTCAGTTTTTGCTTCTTTATCTATTTGCATTTAAGTTATACTATCTACTCAATTCATTGCATAATACTTTTTATATTTACTGAGTTTCTGACTTTTTTCTTTTTTTCCTTTTTTCTTATTTTCTTATTTTCAACTTCTTATATTTTTTCTGATTTCTTATTTTTTTTTCTTCCCCTTTTTTTCTCTTCCCTTTTTTCAAAATTTTATTATAGATCCCTATCTATCTTTATAACTTTTATACACTTTTTCTTTCTTCTTTTTGTCGTTTTATGGGTACTAGAATTAGTGGAGGTTACCCTCGTTCCTATTTTCATTACGCATGCTTACCGTATTAAGCGCAGGTATTTCGTTTTCTCGATATTTTAATATCGAGGTTGCCATCCCATACTCATTTAGTCATATGACATTTATCATTTAAAGTATTGAATTAGCCCTCCATTCATGTCAAGATTTATACTACTTGGCTGAGAGTTGGCAACAGTCTTAATAATGTAAAACAATTTTATTATTCAATTGAGGTTTAAATAAAAATAAATCATGGAGAATATGATGTAAATAACTAAGGGAACTGTGAAATGAGTAGTAAATATAGTTTCGGTTATCAGACAGACAACAGACAACAATCTCCATTATAATAAGATATATATATCTTAAGGATGGTAAAAGCGTAATGCTTATGTAAAATAAATTGTTTTTTTTTTTTTCTTAAAAAGTCTCAAGGTAGTAGGCCGATGTATGCAAATCTCACATTTGCGTGTAAACTTATAGATAAGGTGGCTTTTGTGATGGGGGGCTATACTATCCTTGAGACTAGGAGGAAACAGCACATTCGATTTAAGGACAATCCGAGGATTGATGGAATTGAAGCAACGATGGATGGAATCTCGAATCAAGCAGCACATACCCTACAACATCCGTGCTGGCAACGTGGACTGTCCCACAGCTGCTGGCTTAAATACTCGTCCACCATTGTCAACATCTATTAAGAAATTCTGCTTGTGGCTCGTTCCTACCATCCAGCTATGTTTTCAGTCCTTTGTAGTTCAACAGTGAACTACAACTGCAAATTCTCGAGTCTCTTTTCATTTCCCAGCACTCAACCCTTCCTGTGCCTTCAGAAGCAGTCCAACAACTACTCCTTTTTGGCACTTCAAGCCTCAACTTATCAAACCGGGGGCACTCGTAATTTCCGAACCCCCCGCCGTGAGTTGTAAGTTTCGTAAATTTACGAATTCTCTTATTGAGAAAAAAAAAAAAAATTTTTTCCTTGTTCTCACTGCTTTCTGTCTTGTCCGTTGTCTACAACTACACTATTTCACCATCTTTCAATGAAATTTTTTTCTCTGAGGAGCATTGATCGAAAAAAAGAAATTCATTTCTGATTTTAAATCAAACTAGGGTACCCTTTCCTTTCTTTTTAAGAAAAAAAAAAACAATTTATTTTACATAAATGCATATGCTTTTACGCGTCCTTATTAAATTCTGTACTGTAAAATAAACTTTTCCATATATATATATATATTATATTATATATATATATATATAATAAATTATGCCATATCAGATGGGGCTGTAGACTACACTGACTACACCTCTGTAGAGGAGTAAGAAACCATGGAGCAAACCTGGACCATGTGTGGCAACCCATAATGCTGAGGACAGAATTGTCTGTGATACTGGTACTAAGTTGTCCATCACATACAAGACTCCACTTTGGCCCTTACTTGATCCGATGGATTTCCGCACTGTCGGCTGGGGGTTAGATGCCACCGACTGCACCTCTTGCAGAGGGGTAAGACTCCCCAATGCGGCCACCTGTTGGCCGTGGGTGGCGACCCATGATGCTTAAGGATAGAGCCCCAGGTGGATGAGCAGTTCATGACATGCAATACTCCATTTTGGCCTAATCTTGGGCTAGACAAGGCGGTCGGAGGGTGCTGGTCACAGTCAAGCCTAGCACCTATATGATTTTCGCCAACCCTATTGCCCTTAATGGCAAGCCCGCAACCCCTTTTTATCATATGGGTGCTAGAAGGCGGTGGCTGCGGGTCTACATGTCATGGGAATGGCGTTAACTCTATCTGATGGTGAGGTTCCAGTTTTGGAAGGTGTGGGGAATGTGGAGCACCCCTTCATCACTATTGGCTCCCTGGTCACTCTGACCAGAGTGGTAGTACCTGTTAGGGTTCGTCATCTAAGGGTTAAATAGAAAAATGTATTTATAAACAAAATTGTATTATCCATTAAGAATTGATTTAATTTCAAAACTTTATCGCATTAAATGACCGCACTGAGGTTGATATGCGTAAAAACAAAAACAAAAAACCAAACCCGATGGACTGCTCGATAGGCCAGACCCGAACAATCAGCTTAATCATGTCAAGTCGCAAGCAAATATATGATTGTCCCAATCGTATCTTCAAATTGCTCTTATTACAAATATCACCCTCTTTATATCGTGGAGGCAATTAATAATTCACAAAGAAACAGCCATCACATCAACACCCCACAAACTAAACTAGCCCTCCTATCAGACGGCCCAAAATAAACTCACTCCCATCATGAATTGGGTCTTTGACCTTCCCATGATGCATCATGGATGTTTGGCCCTTTCCATGATGCTCCACACAAAGAAAACCAGCATTCATACATGTCCCCAAACTTAAACAATCACTATCCCATACATGATCAGATGTTTGACCCTTCGTATGATGCATCATGGATTGTTTTACCCTTCCATGATGCATCACACAAAGAAACCAGCATTCTCATCATGCCCAGAGAACTAAAAACAATCACTCCCATCATGAATTGGGTAATTTGACCCTTCCCATGATGCATCATGGATGTTTGTAAACAGAAAACCCAATAAAATCGACACCTTAAATTTTCACGAAAAATTTCATGAAAATTTTAGGTGTCGATTTTATTGGTAATTATAACCTGTCCTAAACAAAAGGCACTATTAGGTGAATCTTTGAACCTCATATCTCCGTAATCCAAATATAGAGCAATTCTTTGTCCCAATTTTAATTCTAGCACATCGAAAATCTATTAACAAAAGCCAATAAATCGACAACTAAAAATTTTCATGAAAATTGGTGATTTTCAAGCACTTTAGGGGGGTTAAGGGCTCATACTCCGCTAATTCTTCGAATTTGGCGGCTTATTTGGCTCAAATGAATTCTACGCATCGAAATTAATCAGAAAAGGCCAATAAAAGATTGATTAAAATGGTACCAAAGAAATTGCTTAATGATTGGCAATTGACGGAGGTATAGTTAAAATAGATAATAAGTGCCTTAAAACCTATATTCGTGAAAATTTTTAGGCATCGATTTTATTTGGCTTTTCGAATACATTTCTATGCATAGAATTCATTGATGCCAAGAAAGCGCTCATTCGGAGATATGAGCGCCTTTAGCCCCCCCCCCCTCCTTATAGTGCCTCATAATCAAGATAATAACATCCAACTGTTGCTTCGAGCAGTGTTGCATTATATCTGATAGTTGGTAGTTCGAAACCTGGGGCATTTTTTTTTTGTAAATTGAGTAAATTAGAATTGTCAAGTGTATGTTCCAGCGCTAGGCTTTATTTCTATGTATTTAACTTATGTTATAACATACTATTTTTAAAATAAAATCGAAAACTATTTTAGTATAAAAATTTGGGTTGTAATATACATAAACAAACTTTAAAAAAAAATCTTATCAATTAAAATTCTAATGCAAAAAAAATCGTCCGTTCTTTGTAAACAACAACCGGGAGCTTACGGAAAAAAAGCAAAAGGTGTTCCTTTGAAAACATCTCCCAGCTGGGGTGCTTATTGGTTACTTGGTCCAGAAAGTCCTTAAAACTAATAAACTAACGTCCAACTGTTGTTTCTAACAGTTTCCAAAGTGTTGATCACATCAGTGCATTTAAACAACAATTGCACTGAGTGTTCAAACGCAGTAGGGTAGATCGATTTTTTCACTTTTTAAAAATATCAAATCGTCTGCGAAAAATGCACTAAAAACCTCGTTTTCGCAAAATTTAGCCTTTAAAAAACGAGGATTTTTAGTGCATTTTAGTAAGACGATCTTGGTGCTATTTCCCCAAACAATGGGGCAAATAAGATCTAAATTTTGTATCAGTATTTAGTATCTAACGCACAACTTTCGCATAGATAGACAATTTGATATTTTTAAAAAGTGAAAAATCGACCTACCTAATACGTAGCTGACCGTAGCCATTGACAGATCTTTAATGTCAACGTCAGTGATCAGAAGAAAATCCGTAAATAAGGATCTTAATGGATCTTCCGTGAAAAATGTATTTAAAGTAAGCTGGAAAGGTGGGGGGAAGAAAAAACAATTGGAACGCAATGGTATGATTTTTCTGCGTCCTTTTTAAATTTTTATGCCGTCAGGGACGCAGGATTGATACTTATCAGCATCTTTAGTTGAAGCTATAATTATTTAGCTAAGGATTGTTATTATTGTTATTATTATTATTATTTGTTTGATATGACCAGCCAATTGATGAAAACTACATGGAGTAGACATTGTATTTACCCTCGTACCCACTTGTACGGGTTAGGCACAAGGCCTATTAACGTGGGACCACCCACAAACCGAAGCTCTTGGGTGGTCGGGTGAAAAATTGCATAGATCCAGTCGGCATTCCCTCAAGGGGTCGCCTCAAGCGCTGGCAATAACCCAGCCCTGTCCCTTTAGTCAGTGGGGCAGGTATTGCTGGGGCGATAGCCCCTGGGATCGACGCTATTAACTTGTAAAGATCCAGGGCCGAAGCCACTGGACGCTCACCCCGTCTACATGGAGTAGACATGAATGCCTGAAATTGTATAACTGTAAATTATTCGCATTGAGAATATTTGTTGAACTAGAATTATTTACTAGGGATTGTTTATTATTAGTTTGATTGAAAGCATATGACTCTATTCAAACAAATGACTATTATTAAAATAGAAAGAATTGCGGGTGACACCATATAATTATGTATGAATTATTAGTACTGGCAACAGAACCCTATCTTGGGCTAGACAGGCGGTCGGAGAGGTGCTGGTCACGTCAAGCCCTAGCACCTATTGATTTTCCCAACCCTATTGCCCTTATGGCAAGCCCCAACCCTTTTTATCATATGGGTGCTAGAAGCGTGGCTGCGGGTCTACATGTCATGGGAATGGCGTTAAACTCTATCTGATGGTGAGTTCCAGTTTTGGAGGTGTGGGGAATGTGGAGCACCCCTTCATCACTATTGCTCCCTGGTCCACTCTGACCAGAGTGTAGTACCTGTTAGGTTCATCTATGGTTAATAGAATGTATTTATAAACAAAAATTGTATTATCCATTAAGAATTGATTTATTTCAAAACTTTATCGGCATTAAATGACCCACTGAGGTTGATATGCCGTAAAAACAAAACAAACAAACCAAAACCCGATGGACTGTCGAATAGGCCAGACCCGAACAATCAGCTAATCATGTCAAGTCCAAGCAAATATATGATTGTCCCAATCGTAATCTTCAAATTGCTCTTATGACAAATATCCACCCCCTCTTTATCGTGGGAGGCAATTATAATTCACAAAGAAAACCAGCCATCACATCACACCCCACAAACTAAACTAGCCCTCTATCATGACCCCAAAACTAAACAATCACTCCCATCATGAATTGGGTCTTTGACCCTTCCCATGATGCATCATGGATGTTTGGCCCTTTCCATGATGCTCCACACAAAGAAAACCAGCATTCATATCATGTCCCCAAAACTAAACAATCACTCCCATCATGAATCAGATGTTTGACCCTTCGTATGATGCATCATGGATGTTTTACCCTTCCCATGATGCATCACACAAAGAAAACCAGCATTCTCATCATGCCCAGAGAACTAAACAATCACTCCCATCATGAATTGGGTAATTTGACCCTTCCCATGATGCATCATGGATGTTTGTAAACAGAAACCCAATAAAATCGACACCTTAAATTTTCACGAAAATTTCATGAAAATTTTAGGGTCGATTTTATTGGTAATTATACCTGTCCTAAACAAAAAGGCACTATTAGGTGATCTTTGAAGCCTCATATCTCCGTCAATTCCAAATATAGAGCAATTTCTTTGGTCCCATTTTAATCTACACATCGAAATCTATTACAAAAGCCAATAAAATCGACAACTAAAATTTTCATGAAATTGGTGATTTTCAAGCACTATTAGGGGGGTTAAGGGCTCATATCTCCGCTAATTCTTCGAATTTGGCGCTTTATTTGGCATCAATGAATTCTACGCATCGAAATCTATCAGAAAAGCCAATAAAAGATTGATTAAAATGGTACCAAAGAAATTGCTTAATGTTGGCAATTGACGGAGATATAGTTAAATAGATAATAGTGCCTTAAAAAACACCTATTTTCGTGAAAATTTTAGACATCGATTTTATTGGCTTTTCGAATACATTTCTATGCATAGAATTCATTGATGCCAAAGAAAGCGCTCAATTCGGAGATATGAGCCCTTAGCCCCACCCCCTCCTTATAGTGCCTCATAATCAAGATAATAACATTCCAACTGTTGCTTCGAGCAAGTGTTGCATTATATCTGATAGTTGGTAAGTTCGAAACCTTGGGGCATTTTTTTTTAAATTGAGTAAATTAGAATTTGCAAGTGTATGTCCAGCGCTAGGCTTTATTTCTATGTATTTTAACTTATGTTATAACATAACTATTTTTAAAATTAAAATCGAAAACTATTTTAGTATAAAAAATTTGGGTTGTAAATATACATAAACAAACTTTAAAAAAAATCTTACATTAAAATTCTAATGCAAAAAAAATCGTCCGTTCTTTGTAAACAAACAACCGGGAGCTTACGGAAAAAAAGCAAAAGGTGTTCCTTTGAAAACATCTCCCAGCTGGGGTGCTTATTGGTTACTTGGTCCAGAAAGTCTTAAAACTAATAAACTAACGTTCCAACTGTTGTTTCTAACAAGTTTCCAAAGTGTTGATCACATCAGTGCATTTAAACAACAATTGCACTGAGTGTTCTAACGCAGTAGGGTAGATCGATTTTTCACTTTTTAAAAATATCAAATCGTCTGCGAAAAATGCACTAAAAATCCTCGTTTTCGCAAAATTTAGCCTTTAAAAAACGAGGATTTTTAGTGCATTTTAGTAGACGATCTTTGGTGCTATTTCCCCAAACAATGGGGCAAATAAAAGATCTAAATTTTGTATCAGTATTTAGTATACTAACGCACAACTTTCGCATAGATAGACAATTTGATATTTTTAAAAAGTGAAAAATCGACCTACCCTAATACGTAGCTGACCGTAGCCATTGACAGATCTTTAATGTCAACGTCAGTGATCAGAAGAAATCCGTAAATAAGGATCTTAATGGATCTTCCGTGAAAAAAATGTATTTAAAGTAAGCTGGAAATGGTGGGGGAAGAAAAAACAATGGAACGCATGGATATGATTTTTCTGCGTCCTTTTAAATTTTTATGCCGTCAGGGACGCAGGATTGATACTTATCAGCATCTTTAGTTGAAGCTATAATTATTTACTAAGGATTGTTATTGTTATTATTATTATTATTTGTTGATATGACCAGCCAATTGATGAAAACTACATGGAGTAGACATTGTATTTACCTCGTACCCCACTTGTACGGGTTAGGCACAAGGCCCTATTAACGTGGGACCACCCACAAACCGAAGCTCTTGGGTGGCGGGTGAAAAATTGCATAGATCCCGTCGGCATTCCCCCTCAAGGGGTCGCCTCAAGCGCTGGGCAATAAACCCAGCCCTGTCCCTTTCAGTCAGTGGGGCAGGTATTGCCTGGGGCGATAGCCCCCTGGGATCGACGCTATTAACTTGTAAAGATCCAGGGCCGAAGCCACTGGACCTCCACCCGTCTACATGGAGTAGACATGAATGCCTGAAATTGTATAACTGTAAATTATTCGCATTGAGAATAATTTGTTGAAACTAGAATTATTTACTAGGGATTGTTATTATTAGCTGATTGAAAGCATATGACTCTATTCAAACAAATGACTATTATTAAATAGAAAGAATTGCGTGACACCATATAATTATGTATGAATTATTAGTACTGGCAACAGAAAACACCCTCCGGGCGTCGTAAAAATTAATTTTTGAAAGACATTGCCTGAGAGGGTGGGAGTTAAAAATTCAATGTCAGAGGGTTTGTATCATAAGTAAGACAAATCCTCATATTTATTAAAGGGGTAAATAAATAAATAAATAAATAAGACAATTTGAAATAAAAACTGAGCCCCGTCCCTCTCAAATAAAATGTTGCGTGCATGTAATAATCAAACAATTATTTTGAATATTTTCCACATCAATTTTACACAAAATCGTAGGTATTTATTTATTTGTAAACTTTTTAGTTAACTCTTAACATCCTATACCACCTCATTCCACCCGGACGGAAGTCATTCATTTTCCTAATCTACCCCAAACGATAGCCTTTGTTTAAATGTAATATTAAACATATTTTGAAGTCTTGATTTAAGGGAAATAACAGGTAACTTTAAATGAAAAGGCCACTTTTAGGCATTTTTAAAATATATCCTTATAGGAATGGGGCTCTGGACTTAGAAAATTCTCAACAGGATGTTAAGAGTTAACTTCTGTTACTGTAAAAAAAAAAAAAAAAAGACGAGAGTAAAAAATTTTTTTTTAAAAATTGCTTACTCAAATTTTGGGTGTATATAGCATAAAAATATTGTGACGTAAACTGTGACGTACAGCTATGACAGTTTTTGTTATAGACAGAAATACAGACAATCTCCATTATTAATAGAATTACATAGGAACACTTGAATTCATACAACTGTGTGCAAGATAAATATGTATAAAAAAATTCATTTATCGTGTTGTATAGCCGTATATACCCAACATCGAACATCGGGTATACAATCGAGAGAGGAATCTAGGGTGACAGACAGACAGACAGACAGAGAGATACTTGAGACTTACTTGTTGCTTCATTACTGCTTTACTACTTCCGCTTCTTGTCTGGCTGTTTCCTCTAATTCTTCGACCGCCATCTTGTCGTCTAGCTGTCTCCTTACTAAGGTCTTCTTCTAAGGGTTAACTTTTTAGTCATGCAATTAATTAAACCACTATACATTTTTTTCCTTGATCAAGATTTTTTAACCCATTACTTATTCGCTGCGCGGGTGAGAATCAACCTCGCAGTAGCACGTCTACTCTGTTTCAATCACCAGGTTGAAACTAAAAATCTAAATCTAGTCACGTGTTTCTCGTGACGTGTTCTCTAGGGATCAGAGAGCTATAACAGTTACTGGTAATTTTCCACTCTCTGATCTGAAAGCCAGTGGCCCCCTTGAATTCTCGCTACAGGGTCTGTCAACAATTTATGTGGTAGCATAAATTGTAACAATCGTCCTTCATAAGAAGTTTCGTAATTAAAAAAAATTAAAATTAAGTTTTTTTTTATGGATAGCTGCGGACAATAGTAAGAGAATAAGCAAGGAAAGTTGCATGATGTAATTGTTAGTAAATCTAATTCTTACCAGGCGCCCCCGTATTTCTGACCTTGTGCCAAACTAATCAAAGCTTTGTAAATGATTACTTTAAAAAATATTTGTCTGAATTTTTTAGATGAGGTTTGACAACACTGGTTTACAAAGAAATTGAGGCAAGTACAAAAATAGCTGTTTTAACCTAATTTGGGGGTGCTGAATTCAGATTTGAAATCCGTTTTTACTCCCCTCTAGTTTTTTAGATATGCATACTGTACATTTTGTACACATACTGTACATAAAGGCGTATATGCATTCAGGGTTAATTTCTAATATTGTGTGACTTATGTCTTCTTTTTTAGTTATTATGCAATAAATGTAAGTGATAGCATTACATTATATATATATATATATATAATATATATATATATAGCTACATATCAAGACGGATTTTGGCAGTTAAGCGTAGCCAACACGTCTCAATCAACAGCCAGTAGTGCACTGACAGTCAGCAGATCATCTAAGAAAACACATTTCTAACTGTCTGCGGTACTATGAATTGTGTACATTGTGTCATCCAAGTATATTTATTCCGCCAATGTTCTTTATCTATCCTGTTTAATCTGTAATAAGCTGCTACAACTGTTGAAATAAGCACGTATATACTCTGTATATACTAAAATGAGACTATTTAAATGACAGAAAACTAGAGGCGATGGAGCAAAACTGTTTATAAATTTGAATTCAGCACACCCAAATTAGTAAAAAAAAACACCTATTCACATTCTTGCCTCAGCCAAAATATATTTTTTTGTAAACCAGGGTAATTTGTATTATTTAGATATTTCCTGATGTTGACCTAATCTATACTGTATATATATATATATATATATATATATATATATATATAACGTTTCGGCCGATACGCCCTCTGACCTTCTTCATGTGTTTCTTGTTGAACTCTGAAGCCTTCACGGAACTTCGAACCGAACTCTTCATTTGATCCATTGTGGGTAAATTGTTCCCATTCTGTTAACCATGGCCGTTTATTTGAGGTGAGCACACTCGCGCACTCAATCCAAAATTTTATTTATCTTGAAGTGAAATACAATGAATGTGTACACGACTCAGCATATAGCCGGAAGTTTTTGGGTTGGGAGGAAGGGTGTTGAAACTGGTCATACTACTACATGGATCTATCTAGCTAAGTTCACTCGCTGACCGATCCATTCAAAGATAAAATCTTGCATTCTTCTCTTACACAGTCTACATTCACCAAAATACCTCTTTCGCTCTATGACATAACCCACTTAAGATCGTTCCCATTTTCATTTGGATTTCATTGGATGAGTTACGTGGGATGGAAGGGTTGGGGTAAAATTGCAACACAAAAGATCCCCAAGAAACTGAAAAAAACCTGTAAACAAAATAAAATTGTGGGCCATATTGGTTGTCCCCTTTCCCTCAGCTAGTGTATAGGACTGTCAACTGTCTTCCGATCTTTAGTTCGAAAGCAAGCCGGTCAGTGCCTCTAATATGGGAGTGGGTGTCCTTAGTGGGTTGATGGTAAGAAATGGGGGTTTGTCTGTAGGTCAGGCGGGTTGGGTTTGCTAGAAAGGCTGACTCTTCAGGAGGCCGGGTACAAGTGTTAAGCTATGTTAAGCACTCTCTCATTTCCATCCGTAGTCAGGATTGAACCCGTAACATACAGATGATTGTCACTTAGAACTGTATTAACTCAACCATGTGTTTAGATGGCACATCGCCTGAAACATTGTGTATATAATAATAAAGATTATATATATATATATATATATATATATATATAGGTAGTCCTTTTTTTAGTATTGGAGAATTGAAAATAAAGTGTTCGATTACGTGTGTAAGAGCTGTATTTATTTATCTATTATAGTGTACAATACATTTAAGGTACCATTGTTACCATTGGTTTTCAGGCAGCATGTTAGCCACTCTTTTTCAAGACAACGCGGTTAATAACAATTAAGTTCATTTCAAATAATGCGCCAGCATAATCAAGAACACATTTTATGATATTTTCCTGTTAAAACATGCAGTTGTATTGATTCGAACAAAATCGTATTTTCAGTGTAGATTTAAGGTGAAATAAAAATGACCAACCAAAACATATGGCTTCCTTAAAGTGAAACAAACAAGGAGAGGTTACTTTCATTTATGTAGCTAATGTTCAGATTACCATTTTGATTGTTTTTGACGATGTTTTACGTGATTTTATGCGAAGCATTTTATTTATTTTTTTTTTTTTTTTTTACAATAACAATTTTTATAACTTGGAAATACATTTGGGAAATTCAATTAAGAGTTTTCTGTAGGAATTAGCTTAATTGGCACACGACAAATTCAGTCATAAAACTGTCTTTTTTTCCTCGAAATAAATCTTAAGCCCTAGTAGCGAAAGGTCTGTAGACCGCTACCCTAACTCAAAAATCCTTCTTCGATTTTTCTTTTGTACTGGCGAGGTGATGTTGAAGATGCGGGCGCGGATGTGACTCTGCCCGACAGTTGGAGGGCATAAATGTTTTCAGCTTCGTAAGAAACTAGATTGTCAGTCTCTTCAACTGCCCTGTCCATCCGTCTCATGTCATGGCGACCGTCAAGCGAATGAGACGAACCTTCGGCCATTTTGTCTTTTTCCTTTTTTTTTTCTTTCTTTTTTTTTCTCTTTTTCTATATCGATTATCGTCTGCTTCAGTCGTATTGTGTTTGTCTCTCAGTTCAAGCTTGTTACGGACTGATGCCATTTGGCTACTAGTGCGACGCTGAAGGTAATTTGAACGGACCTTCCTTGTCCAGCCAGGGAACTGACTGCCCTCGTCAATGGCTATTATGACATTAACAAAGTGACCGACAACGGCCCATCCCTTTCCTCAATTGGTTTTCTTTTTTGTTTTTGTTTTTGTTTCCTTTGTTTTATTCTTTTTTGTCACTTCTTTTTCTTTCCTTTCTTCTTTTCTTTTTAAACCCCTATTGTCTCTCACCTCTTCCCTATCATATTTTCTCTTCCTCTCCCTTGTATTCTTACATACCCTTACTTTCACCCTCTTTTCTTTCTCTCTATTCCCCCCCTCTCTCTCTCTCTCTCCTCTCTCTCTCTCTCTTCTAACAGTCTTTCTGTTTTTCTCTCTCTTTCCCTCTCTTTCTTTCTTTTAACGTTTTTTTTATTGTTCTATCTCTTTTTTACCATTCTAATACTGCTCTCTCTCTCTCTCTCTCTCTCTCTCTTTCTCTAACAGTCTTTCTATTGTTATATATATATATATATATATATATATATATATATAT
>CM042178.1:14396670-14413670 GCA_023376005.1 Doryteuthis pealeii
TTATGTGGACCCTGTTCAAGTAGATTATTCAGTTCTCAGTATGCTATTATAACAGCCAGTGACAGTTTGCTGAAATAAAGGCTTAGAAGTGAGCTGGTTATGTGGGCCCTGTTCAAGTAGATTATTCAGTTCTCAGTATGCTATTATAACAGACAGTGACAGTATGCTGAAATAAAGCCTTAGAAGTGAGCTGGTTATGTGGGCCCTGTTCAAGTAGATTATTCAGTTCTCAGTATGCTATTATAACAGACAGTGACAGTTTGCTGGTATAATGCCTTAGAAGTGAGCTGGTTATGTGGACCCTGTTCAAGTAGATTATTCAGTTCTCAGTATGCTATTATAACAGCCAGTGACAGTTTGCTGAAATAAAGCCTTAGAAAGTTTGTTGATAAGTACGTCCGTCCCGGACAAGGGCCCACAGACAAGTGCCGGGGTTTTGATTCTGGCGCCAATATCCCATTGGCGATTTGTCCCCCTAGTGGCAGGGGAAGATAATTCACATGGAATTTCCGACATTATCTGCATTCTTATTTAATTTCATCAGCCTTTCTAATTTATAAGGGCAATTCCATGTCAAATCATCCTGAAAAAAGTAAAATTGTCACCCACCCCCTTCAATTTTTCTGAAATGTTGTATAGGTGTGGACAAATTTCTCTTTTTCAGTTTGTCTTTACAACCGTTCGAGTATCCTATACGACCAAAGAAGGAACGATATTCGATCTCATGTAAGTCAAACCCTTTTTTTCTTTTTCTTCTTTTTCTTTTGACTTTGATTTCCCATAAACAGTTGGGCCCTAATCATCTCCACCCTGTCAGATGGAATTGTAGAATATGATGATTCCATCCCTGCTAAGGGACCTCCCTCCCCAGCAAATGGGGCCACCTGTTGGCCATTAGTGGCAACCCATAATACCTGAGGACAGGATTTTGGTGGCTGAGTGGTCTGTGATCCAAGTGGTCCCTTGACATGCAACAGTCTGTTTCAGTCCTTACTTGGGTTAGTTAGCCAGTCAGAGATATCCTATTCAATCAATCAGCTGGTAATGTCAAGCCCTAGTACCTATATGATTGTCCCAACCATGTTCTTCAAACTGTTCTTATAGCAAACAACCATCCTATGGGCCATCTTAAAGTTAGACATTCCCCAAAATTTGAGCTTCCAATTCGAAAAATTGATAAAGTTATGTCGATTTTTAGCTCTCCAAATTTGGTGAGGTTCACGGAAAATGGCGACTTTTTGTAATCTATTTTTGTCTGTAAAATGAGTTCTAGTGCTTCCCTACGCCTAAAATTTGGTTTATAAGACCATTTTTGCCCGAGGAATCCAAAAATACTATCAAAGAAGTCTTAAAGTTAACCAATTTTAAGTTATTGATTATTTCTGATTTTTTCACAGCAAGATCAATATCCCGATGTGGCACTGCATCTATGACAAAAAAATTCTATTATTATTTCACATATATTGAACATTATTTGTACCAAAATGAGAGGTTGGAGTTTTCCAAGAACCGAAGCTAGAACATCAGTTGAAAGTTTGCGAATCGGAAATCATTAATAATTTAAAATTGGTTAAATTTCAGACTTTTTTGATAGCATTTTTGGATTCCTTGGGTAAAAATACTTCTACACACCACTTTTTAGAAGTAGGGAAGCTCTCGAACTCATTTTACAGACAAAAATAGATTACAAAAAAGTCGCCCTTTTTTGCGACCGACCACCCAAATTTGGAAAGTTAAAAATCGATATAATTCCGCCAATTTTTGGAATTGGAAGCTCAAATTTTGGGAATTGTCTAACTTTACGATAGTCCACACATGGGAAAAATTGGAGTGAGAAATTTAAACAAATTTTAACAAATTTTTTTAGCTTCGCTTCTGAGCAAACTCCGAACTATCGTTTTGGTACAAATAATGTTCAATATATGTGAAATAATAATAGAAAAAATCTTTGTCATAGATTCAGTGCCATATCGGGATATTGATCTTGCTATGAAAAAATCATAAATCATCAATAACTTAAAATTGGTTGACGTTGAGACAAAAATGGTCTTATAAACCAAATTTTAGGAGTAGGGAAGCACTAGAACTTATTTTACAGACAAAAATACATTACAAAATGTCGCCATTTTTCGTGACCCCCCTCAATTTAGAGAGATAAAAATCGACATAACTGTCAAATTTTGCGGATTGTCTAACTTTAATATAGTCCACACCTGTACAAAATTTCAGAAAAATTGAAGTGTTTGGGTGACATAGACTGGATGATTTGACATGGAATCACCCATATTTTATTGCATTAAAACTTAAATACATGCACCCGGAAGGTGCATATATTTGCAAGTTGATTAGTAAGCGAGTCCTATATCCCATCATCGTAAATGAATTCGAACCTCACCGGGTGCCCCCCACTTTGTAATGTGTTCCAGCTTGCGTCTACTGTAGAGCATTGGTCAGCAATTGTTTTACACAGTTATTTGGTTTCCAATATTCCTATGGAATACTAATTAATTTTCAAACAGAGCTATTTGTCCCAAAGATGAGGCCATAACAGATATTACCACTCCGGGTCAGAGTGGACCTGTGAGCCTACACCACACTAACCCAGACCTCCACAACTAGAGACTAACAACCAGATGCAGTTTAGTGTCTTACCCGGGACATCCCATTTATTACCCCTCCCCATTCTAAGCCTCACCAACAGGGTGGTGTATTAGTTGGGTCAAAGGTCAATTTATCTTTTTAATTTGCGTAGCTGTATGAATACAGAAAATACTCATATTTTTTCTGTCCTATTTTATCACGCGGATTAAAATTGTCAGATACAAACGAAAAGTGTTCTACGTCTTTCTTATATTTTTCCATTCTTTCTTTCTTTCTTTCTTCTTTCTTCTTCTTTCTTTCTTTCTTTCTTCTCTCTCCGTGTTTATTTATATCCTCTCTCTTTTATATCCACATTTTTCTTTCTTTTTTTCTTTTTCTTTTTTCCTCTCCCTTCCCCGGTGTTTATTTTTCTCTCTCTCGCTATTTATATCCACTCTTTCCTTCTGTAATGGTCACAGTCTGTCTCTCCGATATTGATATTCTACTCTTTCTTTTATTCATTCTCTCTTTCTTTCTTTCTTTCTTTCTTTCACCTCCCTCCCCCCCGTGTATATTACTACCCATTCTCAAGTTATATTATTTCTTTCTTTCTTTCTTTTTTCTTTCTTCTCTCCGTGTTTATTTATATCCTCTCTCTTTATATCCCTATTTTTCTTTCTTTCTTTTTCTTCCTCTCCATTCCCCTGTGTTTATTCTCTCTCTCTCTCTCTCTCTCTCTCTCTCTCTCTCTCTCTCTCTCTCTCTTCATTTATATTCCCTCTTCAGTAGTGGTCGCAGTTTGTCCCCCCGATATCGATCTTCTACACTTTCTTTTTATTTCTTCTCCCTCCGTGTTTGTTACTACCCTCTCACTTAAGTTATATTCTTTCTTTCTTTCTTACTTTCTTTTTTCTTTTATTATTCTCTTTCTTTCTTTATTATTATCTCTCTCTCTCTCTCTCTCTATATATATATATATATATATAATCTTTCTCTCTTTCTGCAAATTTACCATTTCTTTCTTTCTTTCTTTCTTTCTTTCTTTCCCTTTCTTTCTTCTTGGTTTTTATCATAACGTTTTTTCTTTTGTTAATTTTCTTCATCCTCATTCTTTTTCTCATTTACTTTATTTCACCACCTCTCTCTGTCTGTCTATCTGTCTCTCTCGCTATCGCTCTTTTAGCTCCTTCTCTTTTCGTATATATTTATCTCTTCATTTTCTTCTTTATTTTTTTCTTCACTTCTCTTTCTCTTTCTTTTTCTTTTTTTCTTTTGTTTCTATTCCTCCATCTTTTTTTGTATTTTTCTTTTTTCCTTTCTTTCTTTCTTTCTTTCTTTCTTTCTTTCTTTGTTTTTATCATTGCATATCTCTGATATTTTTCCTTCTCTTTCTTCTTTTCTCTAACCCACAATTTTCTCTTTGCCTTTCTTCATCCTCTGTCTTTCTTTAACTCCGCTTTCTTTTCTAAGTACTTATATCTTCATATTTTCATTTCTTCTTGTTCTTCTTCTTCCCCCCTCCCCCCCCCCCTCTCTCTCTCTCTCTCTCTCTCTCTCTCTCTCTCTCTCTCTCTGCTTCGTCCTTTATTTTCCATTTTTCTCTTCTTTTTAGCTACCCCCGATTCTTTTTTCTCTCCACCCCTTTCTTCTTCTTCTTCTTCTTCTTCTTCTTCTTCTTCTTCTTCTTCTCTCGTTTTCTCACCTCCTCCCTATCTTAGATTCTCTTCCTTTCCCCTAAACTCTCTCTCTCTCTCTCACACACACACACACTATTCTACTTCTCTCTCTTCCCTTTGCCCAATCACGAATTCCTCCAACTCCATAGAATCTCCATCTCTTCCCTCACCCCTTATTGCTCTCTTCCCCCCTCTCTATTCATCACATTACCTCCCACCTCTCCTTCTCCTCCGCTGCCAGTACCGCCACATCCACCGCCGCCCTCATCATAACACCGCGTCTCGCACTAAAGTTCTCCTGACTTTGGCGATATGCCGGACAAACAACGCTTTTGTACAAAACTCTTACCGACAAATCGATTCTTTCTCGAGTCACGTGGCCCACTCATATTTGGTCAGTCACGGGGTGCAGGGCACCAGTCTCCGTATTGGCCCATCACATGATTCTTCCCTGACGAACACACACACACACACACACACCCTTATATACCTGGGTATTTGTTGGAAATGGAAAAAGTGACTCATTCGCTCCCTTATCTAATATCAGACACCTTGCTGCGTAATCTTTCGCGCCCTAAGATACCTGTGGTAATCATTCGCCGTATACACCCATGTATAAGTCGACCTTGTGGAGGCGCTTAGTGTAATGGACCTATCGACCCGAGTTCAAATCCTGTCTACATTTCACATAACGCTAATACCATTGAGAGGTATTCATCCACATGATCTCCCTCCAGCTATGGGTAAATCGCAGAGTAGACTAGACTCTTTAACCGTTGTTAGGCAACCAGTCTAGAGAAGGAAAACTCTGAATTCAAACCTGTTAAACTCCACTTGGGGTGGTCACTACTAGAATATGCTCAGTCTTAATTAGTGATCTATTTCACTGGGCTCTTTAACCTTGGTTAGGCCACCAGTCTAGGAGAACAAAAACTCTGAATTCAAACCTGTTAAAATCCGTCTAAAAATGACCTTGTGTCACATTCTGCAAGGTCTGCTCTGACAGCGAGGAGAAAATTTTTTTTAAAAATCGTTAGGAATGTACAAAAAGGTCTCCAAAATATTTAGAAATCACAGAAACGTTTTTGTTTATTGTCAATTGTGTTTTCATCATTTTAAAACTCGAACATCTATCTATTTTCCCACATAATTCAGTTGATGCATTTTGTTTTCCCATCTCATACAATATTGTGTATGCCCATGTCATACCTGCTCGCTGCTATGTCGTTGAGGAAGCGTTGAACCCCATCGTCGTTGTTGCAAACTCCCTACACACACTTGCGGATGTTTATTACTTCCATACACGACTCGCCACAAACTTCCCTTAATTGGCGACGAATTTCAATCAGTTTAATGTCTTTTGCGATTCAAAAAACCGAATAACTGCGCGAAATTCACAGTTGGTGGTAGCGTCAATCGGGAGCTCCATCAGAAACGACGGCCGCCAAAACAAGACAGCGACGCGCGTGCAGGGACATGCACATGCACAACAAACACAACAGTGTTGCCAATAGCAGCACGAAGAGTTTCCTTGTGTCAACAGCATTTTGGAGACCTTACTTTTAGAATTCGTATTTACATTTCACATACAAGAGGTGAGCTGAAAAGTTCACAGGCTTTAAAGTTCATATGATGACCTCATATGCGCTGTTGATGACTTTTTTGGCCAATGAGATCCAAGCACGGCAATACCGATGGAAAAAAATGGGATTGTTGTGTATATATATATATATCATTCGGTAATATTTCGTGAGAGTATCTTGGTCAGTCTATGAACTTTTCAACCTACCCTCGAAAACTAGCCCTATTCTATCGGTAATGATTTTATTAATTCCTGACCACTGACAATCCCTTTCTTCCTGATTTTCAATGCATTTCTATATTAGCAATGACACATGTTAATTCTATCAATGCTTGCATTCATTCCTGAACAAAATCATTAGCAATGCATTTCTAACACATGTTAGTCCTATTCTATCAGTAATACTTGCATTCATTCCTGACCCTTGACAATCCCTTTGTCTTCATTTCAATGCATTTTTATAATAAAATCATTAACAATGTTTCTGTGAATTTTTGAGATGAGGCTTGATAATTTGGATTATTCAGACTATTGTCCTCATCTTAATTGTTATCTGTACAATGTTTTGGCCGATATGCCCTCCGGCCTTCTTCAGGTATTTCACAAGTCAAAATCGGACATATTATGTCACTAATGCTTGTATTCGTTCCTGACCCCTGACAATCCCTTTCTTCCTGATTTTCAATGCATTTTTATAGTAAAATTATTAGCAATGCATTTCTATTATACACATGATTATTATACATTCCTTTGTCTTCATTTTAATGCATTTCTATAATAAAATCATTTACAATGCATTTACATTCTACATAGAATAGTCCAATTAAATCAATAATGCTTACATCAATTCCTGACCACTGACAATCCCTTTCTTTTCCTGATGTTCAACCCAAAACAGAATCAAATGTTTGGTTCAGTTTGGTTTGGCATATCAACTTCCATGAGTTACTTAATGCCAAAAGCCATCCTTGTAGAAGAACAGTAGTGGTACTAAGTAAAGTCGTCGGGTGGCCTAAAGACAGCGAGGGAGTCTATCCCCTTTTCACTAGCGCTAGACCAACGAGATTGTTTTTTGCATCTGAGGTGGAGCGCCACACCTACCATCAGCTTCTCACTTTACTCCCTGTGCTACTTATACGCTGAGTTGGTGAGGGCCGGTATCGGGCCAGGAACCTTGTGATTCCAAGCCAAACGTTATACCGACTGAGCTAAACCAACCCTCTGGGGCAATATGGGGAGGCTCATACCTTTCCCAAGGGTATTAGTCCAAAATTGAACGTTATAGCGCGATTGGAGTTCGAACTCGCTCACTACGATGTCGCAGTCCAGCACGTGAGCCACCGGACAAAAACGGCTGGGGCTTTAGAATACACCGACTGCAACTCTGCAGAGGGGTAAGATCCCCCCTCAATAGGGTTACCTGTTGACTGTGGGTGACGATCCCTGATGCCGAAGAGATGAAACCCTGGTAGCTGAACCAGTCCATGATATGCAATACTCCATTTTTGGCCCTTACATAGGCCAAAATAAAGACAAAAATTGAATACCCAACAATAATGAATAAAACAAGTCTTCGGCATAAAATAACCCAACAAGGGTTGACACGCCGTAAAATACAACCAACCAGCAATACAACGTTGTATAGTTCCCATCTAATTTTGGCTTGGTGGGAAACTAAACAAATCAGATAAAATAGAGGCTTGATTTAGCACACTCTGCTCTTTAGATGTACTTGTCTAGATCCCAACGTTGTGAATTATGTTGAGTCAGAAACAGGCTCACAATTAAGAACAAAACAACAATAACAAGTGTAAACAAGACACTACTCGCTGTCCGACTGGCTACTAATCCCTACTGGCAAACTTGACACTTCAACGGCGAACTTAACCTTCGATGTTCTAACTCACTTAGGGCTCACAGGACTTCGAGTCGGGAACAAATAAAATACCTATTGGATTTCATGGTGGCATCATAAACTTTACGAAATTCCAGGCCTCTGACCATGTTCGTCTTCAACATAGAAGCCTCCCTACTAAGTAGCACTTGCCACTTCACTTTAAAAAAGAAAATAAGGACCGGTGCTTGAGACAACCCTCAAGGGAATGCGGTAGGAATCTTAGCAATTTCTAAAACCGCCGCGCCGGAGATTTGCCTCTTGTGGGGCACACTACATTAAATCGATCTTGTGCCACATTCTGGCCTCTTGCTTAATTGCTGTAGGTCTTTCCCCACAGAGAGCACCTCCCCCCTGGCCTAAAAGCGAAAAGACCGGCGTTTAATACTTGGTGTTTGGGGCGCCCATAAAACAAACTACTGCTGGAAACTAAGCCATTTTTTAGACCGTCCTTACTTGCTCGTCACCCCACAATAAACGAACTTTGAATCACATTTTGGACTCGTAAGAAGTAAGAAAGTACTTATTTCTCAAAGACGACTATCTTTATCTTCTCCCTTCCAAAAATGTTACTAGAGCCACCACCCCTCAACAGTTGATGCTAAATGGAATATTCCAAACATTATATTTTCGATTGGTTTATTTTCGATTGGTTTATTTTCGTACACATCTGAGATTCCATGTTGTTTTTGTCCCTTCCACTCCCACCCTATAACATTGGTTTTGTTTTAATTTTTGTAAATAAATTTACAGCCTTTTGTTTATTACCATCTGGGCTTAAGTAGGGCTTCATTCATAGAGTGCCAGTGATTTTTTTTTTTTGGTAAAAGCAATAGTGAAAGGCCATGGACGACTGTATTTATTGGTATGGATCAGTCGGCGAATGATACTAGCTAAGATAGAAATACAAGTTTAACAGCATGACCAGGTTTATACCCCCCCCCCCAAAAAAAATAAACTTCGGGCCTTGCTGGAGTAACTGTGTTAAATACCAAGTGGTCTATTTTGAAGAAAATTAATGTTTCATTCATTGTCCATTTCTGTGTTGGTAAATGGAGATACATGGCATAACGGTTAGTCGTAAGAAATGGACTAGTTGACCCAAGTTCAAATTCTAGACAAAGCTGTTTGCATCCCAGCACTAATACCCCTTGGGAAAGGTATGCATCCAGCTACTCTCCCTCCAGCTATGGGTAAACAGCAGGGTAAACAGGGCTCTTAAGCTAGCTAGGTAACCAGTGTAGGAGAGGGAAAACTCTGAATTCAAACCTGTTAAACTTTGTGCAAGAAAAAAACCAAAAAAACTTCGGGCCTTGTGCCCAGATGTGTATTCGGCTGTATCCTTGTACCGACTTCTTGGGAATAAATAATGGCTGAAGCTGTGTTTGTTTCGTGGGCTCGGGCGCAGGGATGCTGCCGTCACACATCTGAGATTCCATCGTCTCACCATGAAAATGAAATAAACACAAGAACAAGATGACCTCATCCGAAGGACTTAACGTGACCAACTGATTGATCAGAGGGGGTCGCTCTAATTGCCTATCTAACCCAACTAAAGGGCCAATGTTGCATGTCATGAACTCATTAACTGCCCGGATTCCGTCCTTAATTATCACTGGTCACCACCCAGGCCAACAAGTGGCACTAGAGGTGCCGGCAATTTATTCTACACCCTCAGCCGTCTTGATGGAATCATCACAAAAGTGCTACGAGAAGTCAAGATTCACTTTTTAAATTTTCTTGTAAAATGATACCACCAGAAAAAGTAAGTACATTGCTGATGATTTTACCATTATAGTATGTGGCCTACGGTATGTGGCCTAATCATGTCTCTCTATAGTATGTGGCCTACGAAATCATGTCTCTCTTATATGTGGCCTACGAAATCATGTCTCTCTTATAGTATGTGGCCTACGAAATCATGTCTCTCTTATAGTATGTGGCCTACGAAATCATGTCTCTCTATGTGGCCTACGAAATCATGTCTCTCTTTATAGTATGTGGCCTACGAAATCATGTCTCTCTTATAGTATGTGGCCTACGAAATCATGTCTCTCTATAGTATGTGGCCTACGAAATCATGTCTCTCTTATAGTATGTGGCCTACGAAATCATGTCTCTCTTATAGTATGTGGCCTACGAAATCATGTCTCTCTTATAGTATGTGGCCTACGAAATCATGTCTCTCTTATAGTATGTGGCCTACGAAATCATGTCTCTCTATAGTATGTGGCCTACGAAATCATGTCTCTCTTATAGTATGTGGCCTACGAAATCATGTCTCTCTTATAGTATGTGGCCTGTCTCTCTTATAGTATGTGGCCTACGAAATCATGTCTCTCTTATAGTATGTGGCCTACGAAATCATGTCTCTCTATAGTATGTGGCCTACGAAATCATGTCTCTCTTATAGTATGTGGCCTACGAAATCATGTCTCTCTTATAGTATGTGGCCTACGAAATCATTCTCTCTTATAGTATGTGGCCTACGAAATCATGTCTCTCTTATAGTATGTGGCCTACGAAATCATGTCTCTCTTATAGTATGTGCCTACCATAAAAAGCATATTATAAGGTTATAATAACTCCTAGCTCTATTTTAGAATTAAATAGATCTGATTCATGTAAATTATGGATAGATTCTTTAATCATTCTTAATTACTATATACAGCTTTATGACTGAATTGCATTTCTTAAATATGTGAAAAATAATTAGTTTCAATAAAACTGCCTACTTCTATCTATAAATATACTCTTACTGAAGTAGGCCACATACTATAACAGAATCATCTGAGGGAAAGGGGGTAACCAAAATGACCAACAATTTTGTTTTGTTTAGATATATTTTCAGTTTCTTGGGGCTTTTTGTTTTCAATTTTTCCCCACCCCCTCCATCTCCAATCATCAAACGAATATTGGGAAATTTTTAAGTAGGATAGATGCATAGAGAAAATGAGGTATTTTGGTGGAAGGGAGGTTGCGCAAGGAGAGAATGCAAGATTTTTATTTTATTTTTGAATGAATCGGTCGGTGAGTGAACCTAGCTAGATAGATCCGTGTAGTGTTATGACCAGTTTTATCACCCCTCCCCCAAACTTCTGGCTATATGCCGAGTCGTGTGCACACTCGATGTATCTCACTTCTAAATAAATAAAAAGTTTATTTGGAATGAGTGCACGAGTATGTTCACTTCAAATAAATACTATAACAGAATCAAAAAGGTATGCCACATACTATAACGGCACCGATTTTACTATAGAAATGCATTGAGAACCAGGAAGAATTATTGATGGAGTGAAGGACTTTGATTGTGAGTAAATTTTGACTTTTTTGTGCTATTCTGTTTTTGTTTGTTTTTTCTCATTGTTTATTTGAGCGACAATTCAAGTCAAATTAACGAGGGGATTTAATGTCTTTCTCTCTAACCCTTTCACTACCAAGTTAGATTAAGATTGTTAAGCAATAATGTATTTAACAAAAAGTGTGTGTATCCACCATCAAACAGTTCATGCTGAGCTGTTCTTGAAGAATCCCTTCCTGTTACATTGAATTCCTTTTATCTGTGTTTATTGGAAATATCCCGGAAGTGCTGACTACGGACCGTTGCAACAACAATAACTAGATCAGTATGGTAGCAAACGAGAGAAAAATATTTGTTTTATATGGGACAATTCTAGATCGACTACACCCCCCCCTTTTTTTTTTTTAATAATATGCATGTTTTATAAGCGTTCGGCTAGAAACCACGAGGTTCCTAGTTCGATACCGGTCCCCACCAACTCCGCGTATGAGTAGCACAGGGATATGTGCGGTAAAGTAAGGAGCTGATGGTAGGTGTGGCGCTCCACCTCAGATGCTAAAACAATCTCCTTGGTCTATCGCTATTGAAAAGGGGATAGACTCCCTCGCTGGCTGGCTGATACCGACTTTAGGCCGCCCCGACGACTTTACTTTACTTTATAACTAGTTGGGGTATTAAAAAACTTCTTTTTTTTGTTGTTGTTGTAGTAATATATCCGTCTTCTATTTCCGCATGAAAGAATACAATCCATGTAGACTTATAATTATTCAAAATCCCCCCCCCCCAGTCCTTTAGTCGGTACCGTTATAGTATGTGTCCTACCTCAGTAAGAGTATATTTATTGATATAAGTACTTGGCAATTTATTGAAACTAATTATTTTTCACATATATTCAATTTCAAGAAATGCAATTCGGCCATAAGCTGTATATAGTAATTAAGAAATAATTAAAGAATTTATCCATAATTTACATGAATCAGATCTATTTAATTCTAAAATAGGTTAGGGTTAGTATAACCTTATATGCTTTTTATGGTAGGCCTCGTACTTTAAAAGATGATTTCGTAGGCCACATTCAAAAGGTAGGTCACATACTATAATGGTAGAGGAAGTTATTTTGTTCTTTTTGTACATTTGTTTTTTTATGGAAATAAGTTAATAATTATATGTATAGTTACTAATTACTAGGCATTACTACCAATATTCTCACTAAAACAAATGATCTCTAATTATTGTTTAGATGTAATTTAAGTCTCCACTTGTCCGTCCCAATCGTAGACCCCAGTAGTATGGCTGCCAGGCCTTCTTTAAGGATCGCCTTGGCATAAATGGATTTCAGAGGATTAGGAACGGCTTTTAGTAAATCCCTTTTTTGTTGCTATTGTTGTACAACTACAATTAACCAATAACAAAAAAAAAATCCAAGGAGAGGGTTGCTCTATTTGATTAGTTCAAAATGAAGGGACATCAAAACATGAGGGGGGGGGTGAAGCCGAACTTTTTTTTTTTTGTAGTTGTCAAAGTGCGTATTTGTGGTTGACGCGCGGATAGGTTGCTTTATAATTTAGCTAGTTACACAACCTATTCTAACATAAAACTTATCAATTATTCACCTTTTTGTTTCAAGATTTTGCTTATAAATCTTAAACACTTTGCCATAGATTGATTCTCTCTCTTTCTCTTTCTCTCTCTCTCTTCTCTCTCTCTCCCTCTCTCTCTATCTCTCTCTCTCTCTCTATTCTCTCTCTCTCTCTTTATCTCTCTCTCTCTCTATCTCTCTCTCTCTCTCTCTCCTTGACCGGACTAAAAAAAAATTTAAGAACACCAGAGAGTGGGTGGGTAAGAGGAAAATAATTTGTAGAATTTTAAAAAATCACCGAGAATTTGTTTATTTTTGGAATTTTTTTTCTCATTTAAGATTTTTTAAATGTAATTAACTTTTGATTATTTTTGGAATAAATCTATTTTTTCTAAAAAAAAAATCTGTTTTGTACATATGACAAAAGCTCAAATTTAGTTCTAAATTGCTCGTTGCGTTAAAGTGATAAGAAATATTCATTTATTTTCTTTTTTACCCCTAAAAAGTAACAATTATTTAACTCTATTGGTTGAGACTGCGGAATACACCGACAGCACCTCTGCTGTTTAGTAATTTTCTGTACATAGTGTATTTATTTATTTATTTATTTTTGTTATTGATTTCTAAGAAGAAACGTAATTTACTTCACACAGAGCCGCTCACATTTTTGGGCAGAATTTAATGTTTAATTCGTTTTTAAAGGGAAAATTGCCGCACCAATAAAATACATATTGGTAGAATAAAATTATTTGCTAAAATAACATCATTTTAGAAATTATATATATTAGTAAGGGATGTGCAATTTAAAAAAGGGGTGATCACTGGAAATTCTTCTAGAAATCATCTAAAATAACTATCCGATTTTAATAAAACTTTCGGTATATGAAGTAATAAAAGACAAACTTTTATTGTAAATAAATGTTTACTAAATTAAAAGGGCTAATAATTTTTTTCGTTAGTTTTTGTTTCGCGCATTGATCCCCCAACAAAGATTTTTTTTTTTTTTTTATATTAATAATTTTTACATCTTTGGAAAAATAATTTAACGACGAAACATATGTAAAAAAAAATAAATTGCAACTAATTCGGTTTTGGTAATAGGGCATCTTAAGCATTGAAACTTAAATCTCGTAAATAAAAAAAATGTTTTGTTTTTTTTTTTGTTTTTTTTGTTTTTTTTCCTAAATTGTTAGATTATTTTTCTAAAGAATTTTATATTAAAAGTTCCTATTGTACTTCTTTTTTTTTTTTTTTTTTTTTTTTTTTTTTCAGGGATTTTTTAAAAATTTATAAAATGTAAAATAAATATTACTTCTGTTTAGCGGATATCAAAATCGTATTTATTAATCAAAGAAAATATCTAGCTTAAAAATAATGACCATATTTCGTTTTTTTTTAATTTGAAAATGTTTGTATTAAAAATTATCGTCATTCTTATTAATGGATGGATCTAACGGAAATAATATCCGCTTTGGTTTTTGGGGAAAACTCTTGTAATTGTTGTTGTACTGGGTCGTTGAGGTCAATAAGTTAAATCGTGAGGCATCAAGGAAATGCTAAATTAGTCATTTGTTTTTGCTTCAGAAAAGGTATTATTATACGTACCATTCTCCATACAAATAAATAGTGCATACGTCAAGATGCGATAACTATGTCAACAAAAATTAAGAATTTATGGGAATTTACTTTTAAATGCAAAAATTTAGGTTTTATGTAAGAGCAATTTGTTTTTTTTCTTTTTTATAACACATAAACTTGGAATTGCTCTTTATATTAAACGTAAAAGAAAACATTAAAAAGTTAATTTTCAATTTATATTGACGTTTTAAAATATTTTAACAATCCCCGTGCGTATTAAAAGAGCGTATTTTGCACAAAGCTATATATTAGTAAGGGATTGGGGGCGTCTGTTTTAACGGCAAGTTCAAGACCTGTGCCGACGAGGCAAAATGAAAGAAACGACTATTGCAAGTTTAACCTTGTTTTTAGTCTACAGGTTTTATTTTAATACTTTTTACCTGTTAACAAATAGCAAATAAATAAGCATTTTTTTATTTAATGAATAAATCAAATGCTTATTTTTTAAGTTCAATATTGTTGTAGAAAATGTACCAGTTTTATTCTTGTTTTATTTTGGAAAACTATATATTTTTTCTTTAATTTTGTTTCTTATTGAAAATTTAAATCCATGATTTAGAGATAATTATTCCTTACGTTTTTCTTGTTTAATATTTACCAAATTTTTCGAACAGATATCTCTTTGCTAGTTAGTAAAATTAAATAAGGTAGACTCTGAATTCAGGGGCGTAAATTTTCCGTTTTAATTTTGACGATGTGCAAGTTTAACCAAAATGTCTCAAACTTTTTTTTTTTTACAAATATTTCTCAACTTTGAAGCCAGACTATGGGTATAAAGTCCAATGTATGTATGCTATATATTATATATATATAATATATATATATATATATATATATATATAATTTGAAGGCAATACAATACGTATAAAAACAAAAAGATGTTGTTTTTTTTGTCTTATCGATTTCAAAGAACACTTGATCTTCAGAGACGAAAATCAGAAATGGACGTGCTTAAGTTTTTTTTATGCGTGGTGATACTTTTTCTTTTTCTCCTTTCTCCTCCATTCCCCCTTCTTTATGTTATGAATTATGTTCTGATTTTCGTCTCTGAAGATAAAGTGTTCTTTGAAATCGATAAGACAAAAAAACATCTTTTTGTTTTTATTTTTTTTTATACGCATTGTATTGCCTTCAAATTATAAATATATTATAACATACTTAACAATGCTTCAAGCAAATTACCAATCTACATGTTTGTATGTTTATTTGGTTTCGTGCTACTACTAGGGTTTAAGCAAGTCCTCATGTTTTATTTGAATGGTTCTCCATTCCCTTTCTCTCTTTCTTTCTCATTCCCTTTCTCTTTTCTTTCTCATTCCCTTTCTCTCTTTCTTTCTCATTCCCTTTCTCTCTCTCTTTCTCCATTCCCTTTCTCTTTTCTTTCTCATTCCCCTTTTCTTTCTTTCTCATTCCCTTTTCGTCTCTTCTTTCTCATCCTTTCTCTCTTTCTTCTCATCCTTTCTTTCTCACTCCCTTTCTTTCTTCACTCCCTTTCTTTCTCACTCCCTTTCTTTCTCACTCCCTTTCTTTCTCACTCCCTTTCTTTCTCCTCTTTCTTTCTTTCTTTCTTTCTTCTCTTCTCTTTCTTCTCACTCTCTTTCTTTCTTTCTTTCTCACTCTCTTTCTTTCTTTCTTTCTCACTCTCTTTCTTTCTTTCTTTCTCACTCCTCTTTCTTCTTTCTTCTCACCTCTCTATTCTTTCTTTCTTTCTCACTCTCTTTCTCTCTTTCTTTCTCCACTCTCTTTCTCTCTTCCTTTCTCATCCCTTTTCTCTCTTTCTTTCTCATTCCCTCTCTCTTTCTTTCTCACTCCCTTTCTCTCTTTCTTTCTCACTCCCTTCTCTCTTTCTTTCTTCACTCCCTTTCTCTTTCTTTCTTTCTCATTCCCTTTCTCTCTTTCTTCTCATTCCCTTTCTCTCTCTTTCTCATTCCCTTTTCTCTCTTTCTTCTCATTCCCCTTTTCTCTCTTTCTTTCTCTTCCCTTTCCTCTTTCTTTCTACTCCCTTTCTCTCTTTCTCTTTCTCACTCACTTTCTCTCTTTCTCTTTCTCACTCACTTTCCTCTCTTTTCTCTTCTCACTCACTTTTCTCTTTTTCTCTTTCTTCAACTCACTTTCTCTCTTCTCTTTCTTCACTCCCTTTCTCTCTTTCTTTCTCACTCCCTTTCTCTCTTTCTTTCTCATTCCCTTTTCTCTTCTTTCTTTCTTTCATTCCCTTTCTCTCTTCTTCTTTCTCATTTCCTTTCTCTCTTTCTTTCTCATGTTCCCTTTTTCTCTCTTTCTGTTCTTCATTCCCTTTCTCTCTTTCTCTCTCTCTCTTCTCCCTTTCTGTTCTCTCTCTCCCTTTCCTCTCTCTCTCCTTCTACTTCTCTCCTCTCTCCCTTTCTCACTTTCCTCTCTCTCTCTCCCTTTCTCACTTTCTCTCTCTCTCTCCCTTTCTCACTCTTCTCTTCTCTCTCTCCCTTTCTCACTTTCTCTTCTTCCCTTTCTCACTTTTCTCTCTCTCTCTCCCTTTCTCACTTTCTCTCTCCCTTCTCACTTCTTCTCTTCTCCACTTTCTCACTTTTCTCTCTCTCTCTCTCCCTTCCCCTCCCTTTCTCTCTCTCTTCTCACACATATATCTCACTTTCTCTCTCTTCTCTCCCTTTCTCTCTCTCTCTCTCTTCTCTCTCTCTCTCACTCTCTTTCTATTCTCCCTTTCTTCTCTCCCACTCTCTTTCTCTCTCACTCTTTTCGCCTCTCCCTTTTCACTC
>CM042178.1:14413770-14523770 GCA_023376005.1 Doryteuthis pealeii
AAAAGAGAGAGATCCCTTTTTTTCTTTTTAAAGAAAAGAGTTTGGCTTTTTAATATAACCGTTACGCGACAAAACAAATAATGTATTTTCTTACCTGTTATGTCGATCAAAAGCGGTGTTCGTTGCGAACCGAGTATCCTCCTACAGGAAGATGAAGGAGTTATCCCCTTTCTTCGTCGCAACTAAGGATGTGACGTAACGTAGTTTCTGCAATTGGTCAATTTCGGCAGTCTTTATTTAACTAGCTAATATATTCATCTTACCGGTGCAAGTATTTAAGTTTTAATGTAATAAAATATAATTAATTTAGAAAAGACTAATGAAACTAGTAAGAATGCAGATAAAAAGATTTGAAACAAGGGGGGTATACAATCGAAATTAGAATAACTTTGAAACTAGCTCTTCCTCACTCACCTTTCATTGCTAAATTTCCCAAATTAACCATTTAAGTTAAAAATAGGAAGTAAAGAATAAATTAGTTATTTTTCTTGTTAATCGATTTCTTTAAGATTTATCCGAGATTTTTTTGCTCATATTCATCAAGATAAAAACCAAACAATTAGAAATCAATAGATACCAAGCACATTTATTAAAATCAAATTTTAGTAATCAATAGCAAATAGCCTTCCCATTCACGCTGTAAACCCCAGTATTTGTTTTATATATTAAACGATAGCATGTTATTAGTATATAGATAAAGGCCAACTGTATTAATAATGTAAAAATTTATTTGTAATTGATTGATTTGTTCTTGTTTTACGCACCATCAACCTCAATGGGTCATTGAATGCCGACTACGTTTTTGAAACGAATTGATGATAATGTTTAATTTTCTAAGGTTTTTTTTGGATTTTTTGTGAGAGACTTTTAGATGATTTTTTTTTTTTAAAGATATTTTTGGTTTCATTTTTTTGGGAGATTTTTAGATTTGTTGTAGATTGGTGCTTCTTTTTATGTATCCAAAGTATTTCTGGTTTATTTGGTAAAATATTGTTTTAGATTTGTTGTTGGTATAATTTTTTTCGTATTTGTTTTAGTTGCTACATTCTGTTAATATGGTGTTTGATTGTTGTAGGGTTTTTGGCATGGTATGCTATGGGGCTGCTTCTTTTTGAGGAGGTATGAATGGGTAATGTATAGTGTCCTATTCTTAGTCTGGATAATATTACTTTCTTTCATGGATATTTTGTTTGATTTATTTGAAGTTTCCTATTTGTGGCATTATTCATGTAGTTTGTTGTTTTGGAAGTTATTCAAATAATTTTGCCAATTTTTTGTTTTGTGTATATGTTATGGTCTTTTTAAGTCTGTAAAAGGTATTTAAAGTGTTATTCAAGTGGATTGGTTTTTAGCTGTTTTGCTGGCCAGTCTGCTTTTCGTTTCCTTGAATTCCGATGTGACTTGGTATCCAGCAAAAGGTATAATTTCTTTTTGTTTGATATTAATTGATTGGTGAGTAGTTTAGCTATAATGGGTTATTTATTTTTTGGTTCATGATTGCTAACTATAGCAGATTTATTTGTAATTAGGTTTAAATAAAAAATAAAAAAAAATGAAATCATGGAGAAATTGTACTTGAGTAGTGGGGGTATAGTTTCGGTTACAAACAGAAATACAAACTCCATTATAATAAGATGTGCTGTAACGTTCTTAGGTGCTGGTTGGCATTCAGGATTACTACCGGAAGAGGTGCCCCGGTGAAGGAAATAAGATTTTTGGATGTTTGTTTTAGAAGCATTGTTGAATAAAGTAAATTCACTTGTCATGGTTATTTTCTATAATTATCGAATTTTATACGATACGCATTGTAATTTCCTTCAAGCAAAAATATAAATAATAATACATACTTTATCCAACAATGCTTCTAAAAACAAACATCCAAAAATCTTATATATATATATATATATATATATATTTTATATAATATATATATATATATATATATATGAGGTTGGAGTAAAATTCGACAGTATGGAGGTGAGGTAAAAGGAAAAGTGAACAAAAATAATGAACTCAAACAAGTCCAAGCAGGAGAGAAATATTTCGTCCTTCTTCGCATCAGAAGGACGAAATACTTCTCTCCTGCTTGGACTTGTTTGAGTCATTATTTTTGTTCACTTTTCTTTTACCACACACACATTATATATATATATATATATATATATATATATATATATAAAACTTTCAATAAGAAAATTTAACCATCATTTGGCTATATAAATCTATTTCGACATAACTTAAATGTGCTTAGTCTCATCAGATAGCCTTCTACATAATGACAAAGAAACTAGAATAGACAAAATATTTTTCTTCCTTTTATAAGATCACGGAAACCTTCCACTTATAAAGCCTTTTATATGATGACAAATGAATAAAAAAAAAAAAAAAAAAAAAATCAGTCAAATCATTTTTAAAAATTCAGACAAAGAATGAAGATACACTCTGGATGTATTGATGATCCCAAATAGAATTATCCCCTACATCCCAGTCAGTTGGGCACACACGCACGTGTTGTGTGTAAAATATACGTTCTAAAAGAATACGCGAGTGGATATTGGTAGTAGTGAAGGGGGGCGGTTTCGTTTAGCCAAGTCTATCCTTTCTCTCATTTGCGTGACGCACACCAATCCAGAGAAAAGGAATTGGTTACTACAGTGTGATATATACATATATTTTTCTTTTCTTTTCTTTCAGGATTTAATCACCCACATGCTTCAAGTCGAAGCAGTGTCTAGATTTTCAGCTTGCCCGAAGTCCTCGATCACCCATGGGTAGCCGTAAGTATACAACACACAAACACACTTGAATTATATAACAAAATTTATTCTTGGATTTTTAAAGGGAGCACAGCATCTGACCTTCGTCTAAAAAGGAGTGGGGACATGCCTGAAGCACCTACCCCAAGTGAATGGTGACGGAGCCGAGGCATTTCGTTCGTTGGGGTTGACCAGGCTTAAAAAAAGGACTAGACCGAGGAGGGGGTACTTCAAAAAGTTGAAGTCATGGGTGTTGTTCTTATCAGGCCACAGCCGAATCGATTATAGACTTTTGACCTGGGAGATGTTAATTTAACGAGTACATTCTAAAGGGATAAAGCCCCCCCCAGCTAGCAACCGATTCCATTATTAAAAAAAGGGGGGGTAAGGGTTAGGTTTAATGAAGATACAATCGAGAAATAGTTCAAATATAGTAAACGACATGAATGCTTCAGAGTTCGACAAGAAAACAACTGAGAATTCCGGAGGGCACTCGCCGAAACGTAGTGTATATAACTATAAAGATTGGAGGACAACAGCACGGAAAATTTAAATACAAAGATGAGACATTAGCTCAAAGTAATCAAAGAATAAATAATGATATTATTTTCACATGTATTCAATTTCAAGAAATGCAATTCACTCATGAGCTGGATAAGTAATTAAGAATAATTTAAAAAAAAGAATATATCCATAATTTACATAAATCAGAGATTTATTTAATTCTAAAATATTCTAAAATTCTGAAATAGGGTTAGGGTTGGGGTTAGGGTTAGCAGTTATTATAAGTTTATAATATGCTTTTTATGGTAGCCCCAACTATAAGAGAGACGTGATTTCGTAAGCCCCATACTATAAGAGAGCACGATTTCGTAGGCCACATACTATAAGAGAAGCACGATTTCGTAGGCCCCATACTATAGAAGAGACACGATTTTGTAGGCCCCATACTATAAGATTTCGTAGGCCCATACTATAAGAGAGACACGATTTCGTAGGCCCCATACTATAAGAGAGGCACGATTTCGTATAGCACGATTCGTAAGCCCATACTATAAGAGAGACCGATTTCGTAGCCCCATACTAAAGAGAGACACGATTTCGTAGGCCCATACTATAAGAGAGACACGATTTCGTAGGCCCCATACTATAAGAGAGACACGATTTCGTAGCCCCATACTATAAGAGAGACACGATTTCGTAGGCCACATACTATATGGTACCGATTATTATTCATCTAGCTGAGAAACATCTCAGATAGCTGAAACGTTGTGACTATAATAACAACCAAGATGAGGATACTAGATGGAGTTTAGTGAATGTTCTATTGCTAAAAATACTTGTGTGGCACTAATCTTCGTAAAATTAAGCAGTGAGAATCTCCCGTGTCAGCACTTACCAGTATTCACAATACTCTTTACCGTAAACGACTTAGTTTATCAAAAACTACACGTGTTTTTTAGGTGCCTTTGTTATTTTTCACATGAAATTGTAAAAAAAGATTTATATAATTTCAGTAAGTACATCAGTGTATAATAATGATAATTCCTCAGAGCTGAAACATTGAGACTATAATAACAACCAAGATGAGGATACTAGTCCAAATACATCAGTTCATAATAATGATATTTCCTTATCTCAGAAATGGCTGAAACATTGAGACTATAATAACAACCAAGATGAGGATACTAGTCCAAATATATCAGTGTATAATGATATAATTCCTCATCTCAGAAATGGCCAAAATGTTGAGACTATAATAACAACCAAGATGAGGATACTAGTTGAGTACATTATAGTATGACAATTCCTCACATCAGAAGATAAGACAACAATTAAAACTGAAAGGGTAGCAAACCTCTAAGTCCTCGTAGGAACGTTGTAACTATAGCAACAACCAAGATGCGGGATAGAAAGAATTAAAATGTTAATATACACACTTAAATCCCAATAAATCACTTGAAATGAATGCAGTTGATAATGAAATTCATAAATACATTAAAAATAATTAATAAATGTATAAGAACTTTTCATGTTTTTTTGTTTTTTTTATTTTTAAAAATTCAGGATGATGCTGCCAAAGATGCCAAATTGCATGTTGCCCAGGAATTGAGTAATTACCTGACTAAATCGAAAAAGCCGAAAGGAGGAATGGCAGTAATGGCGGTAAGTTGAGGAGGGGGAGCATTTACAACAATTAAGGGGAAGGCGAAAAACAAAAAAAGATTAAAAATTAAGGGGAAGGCGAAACAAAAAAAGATTAAAAATTAAGGCGAAAACAAAAAAAAGATTAAAATTAGGGAAGGCGAAAAAAAAAAAGATTAAAAATTAAGGGAAGGGGAAGGCGAAAACAAAAAAAGATTAAAATTAAGGGAAGGGAAGGCGAAAACAAAAAAAGATTTAAAAATTAAGGGGAAGGGGAAGGCGAAAACAAAAAAAGAATTAAAAATTAAGGGAAGGCGAAACAAAAAAAGATTAAAAATTAAGGGGAAGGCGAAAACAAAAAAAGATTTAAAATTAAGGGAAGGCGAAAACAAAAAAAAAGATTAAAAATTAAGGGGAAGGCGAAAACAAAAAAAAGATTAAAAATTAAGGGGAAGGCGAAAACAAAAAAAAAGATTAAAAATTAAGGGGAAGGCGAAACAAAAAAAGATTAAAGATTAAGGGAAAGGCGAAACAAAAATGATTTAAAAATTAATGGGAAAGGCGAAAAATTAAGAGTCAGGAACAAAAAAGAGGAGGGAAAATTTAAGATTAAAAGATAAAAAAAATAATGGGGATAATTAAAGATAATGGGGGTATTAATAATAGGGGGAAGGTTTTTTTGGGGGGGGATTAACTCAAGAAGGAGAACCATATTTTAAAATTAAGAAATATTTTTTTTTTTTTAATTAAGAGAAACATTTTTAAATGATTTATTTTCTATTCTTTTACAGAACACTGCTCTTGATAAGGGATCCAAATTTTCCAGGCCGTGGGGCTTCAGTATTCACCCCCAAACAGGATGAGATATTCTAATTGAAATTTTGACTAATCTATTAAAAACAATAAATTTAAAACAAATTTCTCGACGTTTTAATATCATTTTCAAATTTCTTTCTTGTTAAACCGAGTGATGAATCTTTGCAATTTTATTGTCAATTTTTTTTCTTTTCTACGTTTAATAAAAATTTCTTCAAATTGTCATTTTTTTTGTCGTTCTAATTTTCATTATTTATACAAGAAACAGTAGATTGGTGATCGGGCTGGGGAATTGTTTTTGGATTTTCCGGCACGCCAACTCTTTTTGGTTTATTTTAAGCCGAAGTGTAAGAATAAAATGTACAGTAGCCTCCCTTTTCATTTACGGAGATAATAGAATAAAAACGTCCCCTGTAGATAAGTGAAAGTACAAGATTACCAAACTATATCGAAGAACAAGAACAAGAGTGAGAGAGTGAAAGAGAGTGAGAGAGTGAAAGGGAGAGAGAAAGAGAGTGAGAGAGAAAGAGAGTGAGAGAGAAAGGGAGAAAGTGAGAAAGAGAGTGAGAGAGAGAGAGAGAGAGAGAGAGAGAGAGAAGGGAAGAGAGGAGAGAAGAGAAAGGGAGAGAGAGAGAGAGGGAGGGAGAAGGGAGAGAGGAGAGAAAGTGAGAAAGGAGAGAGAGAAAGTGAGAAGGGAGAGAGAAAGTGAGAAAGGGAAGAGAGAGAGAAGTGAGAAAAGGGAGAGAGAAAGTGAGAAAGGGAGAGAGAGAGAGAAAGTGAGAAAGGGAGAGAGAGGAGAGAGAAGTGAAAAAGGGAGAGAGAGAGAGAAGTGAAAGAGAGAGAGAGAAAGTGAGAAAGGGAGAGAGAGAGAAAGGGAGAAGAGGGAAAGGGAGAAAAGGGAGAGAGAGAGAAAGAGAAGGGAATGGAGAAAGAAAGAGAGAAAGGGAATGAGAAAGAAGAGAGAAAGGAGAAAGAGAAGAGGAGAAAGAGAAGAGAAAGAAAAGAAGAAAGGGAAAGAGAAAGAAAGAAAGAGTGAGAAGAGGGAAAGGGAGTGAGAAAGAGAAAGAGAGAAAGTGAGTGAGAAAGAGAAGAGAAAGAGTGAGAAAGTGAGTGAGAAAGAGAAAGAGAGAAAGTGAGTGAGAAAGAGAAAGAGAGAAAGGGAGTGAGAAAGAAGAGAGAAAGGGAATGAGAAAAGAAAGAGAGAAAGGGAATGAGAAAGAAAGAGAGAAAGGGAATGAGAAAGAAGAGAGAAGGGAGGAAAGAAAGAGAGAAAGGAAATGAGAAAGAAAAGAGAAAGGGAGGAGAAAAGAGAGAGAAAGAGAAAGAAGAGAGAAAGGAGTGAAGAAAGAAAGAGAGAAAGAGAAAGAAAGAGAAGAAAATGAGAAGAAGAGAAGAAAGAGAGTGAGAAAGAAGAGAGAAAGAGAGTGAGAAAGAAAGAAAGAAAGAGAGGAGAAAGAAAGAAAGAAAGAAGTGAGAAAGAAAGAAAGAAAGAGAGTGAGAAAAGAAGAAAGAAAGAGAGTGAGAGAAAGAAAGAAAGAAAGAGGAAAAGAAAGAAAGAAAGAAGAAAGAAAGAAAGGGAGTGAAAGAAGGGAGTGAGAAAGAAAGGAAAGGGAGTGAGAAAGAAGGGAGTGAGAAAGAAAGGGAGTGAGAAAAAGGGAGTGAAAAGAAAGAGAGAAAGGGAATGAGAAAGAAAGAGAGAAAGGGAATGAGAAAGAAAGAGAGAAAGGGAATGAGAAAGAAAGAGAGAAAGGGAATGAGAAAGAGAGAGAAAGGGAATGAGAAAGAAAGAGAGAAAGGGAATGAGAAAGAAAGAGAGAAGGGAAGAAAAGAAGGAGAAAAGACATCAAATAAACATAGGACTTGCTTAAACCCTAGTAGTAGCACCGAAACCAATAAACATACAAACATGTAGATGTAATTTGCTTGAAGCATTGTTAAGTATGTTATAATATATTTATAATTTGAAGGCAATACAATGCGTATAAAAAAAAATAAAACAAAAAGATGTTTTTTTGTCTTATCGATTTCAAAGAACACTTATTCTTCAGAGACGAAAATCAGAACATAATTCATAAACATAAAGAAGGGGGAATGGAGGAGAAAGGAGAAAGAAAAAGTATCACACGCATAAAAAAAACTTAAGCACGTCCATTTCTGATTTTCGTCTCTGAAGATCAAGTGTTCTTTGAAATCGATAAGACAAAAAACAACATCTTTTTGTTTTTATACGTATTGTATTGCCTTCAAATTATATATATATATTATAATATAATATATATATATATATATATATAAAATACATACATACATTGGACTTTATACCCATAGTCTGCTTCAAAGTTGAGAATATTTGTAAAAAAAAAAAGTTTGAGACATTTTCGGTTAAACTTGCACATCGTCAAAATTAAAACGGAAAATTTACGCCCCTGAATTCAGAGTCTACCTTATTTAAATATTTACTAACTAGCAAGAGATATCTGTTCGAAAAATTTGGTAAATATTAAACAAGAAAAACGTAAGGAATAATTATCTCTAAATCATGGATTTAAATTTTCAATAAGAAACAAAATTAAAGAAAATATATAGTTTTCCAAAATAAACAAGAAATAAAACTGGTACATTTCTACAACAATATTGAACTTAAAAAATAAGCATTTGATTTATTCATTAAATAAAAAAATGCTTATTTATTTGCTATTTGTTAACAGGTAAAAATGTATTAAAATAAAACCTGTAGACTAAAAACAAAGGTTAAACTTGCAAATAGTCGTTTCTTTCATTTTGCCTCGTCGGCACAGGTCTTGAACTTGCCGTTAAAACAGACCCACCCAATCCCTTACTAATATATAGCTTTGTGCAAAATACGCTCTTTTAATACGCACGGGGATTGTTAAAAAATATTTTAAAACGTCAATATAAATTGAAAATTAACTTTTTAATGTTTTCTTTTACGTTTAATATAAAGAGCAATTCCAAGTTTATGTGTTATAAAAAGAAAAAAAAAAATTGCTCTACATAAAACCTAAATTTTTGCATTTAAAAGTAAATTCCCCATAAATTCTTAATTTTTGTTGACATAGTTATCGCATCTTGACGTAATGCACTATTTATTTGTAATGGAGAATGGTACGTTAATAATACCTTTTCTGAAGCAAAAACAAATGACTAATTTAGCATTTCCTTGATGCCTCACGATTTAACTTATTGACCTCAACGACCCAGTACAACAACAATTACAGAGTTTTCCCCAAAACCAAAGCGGATATTATTTCTCCGTTAGATCCATCCATTAATAAGAATGACGATAATTTTTATACAAACATTTTCAATTAAAAAAAAAAACGAAATATGTTATGTCATTATTTTAAGCTAGATATTTTCTTTGATTAATAAATACGATTTTGATATCCGCTAAACAGAAGTATTTATTTTACATTTTATAAATTTTTTAAAAATCCCTGAAAAAAAAAAAAAAAAAAAAAAAAAAAGAGTAGACAATAGAACTTTTAAATATAAAATTCTTTAGAAATAATCTACAATTTAGGAAAAAACAAAAAAAAACAAACAAAAAAAAACAAACATTTTTTCTTATTTACGAGATTTAAGTTTCAATGCTTAAGATGCCCTATTACCAAAACCGAATTAGTTGCAATTTATTTTTTTTACATATGTTTCGTCGTTAAATTATTTTTTCCAAAGATGTAAAAAATTATTAATATAAAAAAAAAAATCTTTGTTGGGGGGATCAATGCGCGAACAAAAACTAACGAAAAAAATTATTAGCCCTTTTAATTTAGTAAACATTTATTTACAATAAAAGTTTGTCTTTTATTACTTCATATACCGAAAGTTTTATTAAAATCGGATAGTTTATTTAGATGATTTCTAGAAGAATTTCCAGTGATCACCCCTTTTTTAAATTGCACATCCCTTACTAATATATATAATTCTAAAATGATTGTTATTTTAGCAAATAATTTTATTCTACCAATATGTATTTTATTGGTGCGGCAATTTTCCCTTTAAAAACGAATTAAAATTAAATTCTGCCCAAAAATGTGAGCGGCTCTGTGTGAAGTAATTACGTTTCTTCTTAGAAATCAATAACAAAAAAAAAAAAAAAAAAAAAATTAAATACACTATGTACAGAAAATTACTAAACAGCAGAGGTGCTGTCGGTGTATTCCGCAGTCTCAACCAATAGAGTTAAATAATTGTTACTTTTTAGGGGTAAAAAAGAAAATAAATGAATATTTCTTATCACTTTAACGCAACGAGCAATTTAGAACTAAATTTGAGCTTTTGTCATATGTACAAAACAGATTTTGTTTTTAGAAAAAATAGATTTATTCCAAAACAATCAAAAGTTAATTACATTTAAAAAATCTTAAATGAGAAAAAAAAAATTCCAAAAATAAACAAATTCTCGGTGATTTTTTAAAATTCTACAAATTATTTTCCTCTTACCCACCCACTCTCTGGTGTTCTTAAATTTTTTTTTAGTCCGGTCAAGGAGAGAGAGAGAGAGAGATAGAAGAGAGGAGAGAGAAATAGAAGAGAGGAGAGAGATAAGAGAGAGAGGGAGAGAGATAGAGAGAAGGGAGAGAGAGAGAGAGAGAGAGGAAGAGAAAGAAGAGACAATCTATGGCAAAGTGTTTAAGATTTATAAGCAAATTTGAAACAAAAGGTGAATAATTGATAAGTTTTATGTTAGAATAGGTTGTGTAACTAGCTAAATTATAAAGCAACCTATCCGCGCGTCAACCACAAATACGCACTTTGACAACTACAAAAAAAAAAAAAAGTTCGGCTTCACCCCCCCCCTCATGTTTTTGATGTCCCTTCATTTTGAACTAATCAAATAGAGCAAACCCTCTCCTTTGGATTTTTTTTTTTGTTATTGGTTTAATTGTAGTTGTACAACAATAGCAACAAAAAAAGGGATTTACTAAAAGCCGTTCCTAATCCTCTTGAATCCAATTTATGCCAAGGCGATCCTTAAAGAAGGCCTGGCAGCCATACTACTGGGTCTACGATTTGGGACGGGACAAGTGGAGACTTAAATTACATCTAAACAATAATTAGAGATCATTTGTTTAGTGAAATATTGGTAGTAATGCCTAGTAATTAGTACTTACATATAATTATTAACTTATTTCCATAAAAAAAACAAATGTACAAAAAGAACAAAATAAACTTCCTCTACCATTATAGTATGTGACCTACCTTTGAATGTGGCCTACGAATCATCTTTTAAAGTACGAGGCCCTACCATAAAAAAGCATATAAGGTTATACTAACCCTAACCTATTTTAGAATTAAATAGATCTGATTCATGTAAATTATGGATAAATTCTTTAATTATTTCTTAATTACTATATACAGCTTTGGCCGAATTGCATTTCTTGAAATTGAATATATGTGAAAAATAATTAGTTTCAATAATTGCCAAGTACTTATATCAATAAATATACTCTTACTGAGGTAGGACACATACTATAACGGTACCGACTAAAGGACTGGGGGGGGGGATTTTGAATAATTATAAGTCTACATGGATTGTATTCTTTCATGCGGAATAGAAGACGGATATATTACTACAACAAACAAACAAAAAAAAGAAGTTTTTTTATACCCAACTAGTTATAAAGTAAAGTAAAGTCGTCGGGGCGGCCTAAAGTCGGTATCAGCCAGCCAGCGAGGGAGTCTATCCCCTTTTCAATAGCGATAGACCAAGGAGATTGTTTTAGCATCTGAGGTGGAGCGCCACACCTACCATCAGCTCCTTACTTTACCGCACATATCCCTGTGCTACTCATACGCGGAGTTGGTGGGACCGGTATCGAACTAGGAACCTCGTGGTTTCTAGCCGAACGCTTAAAAAACATGCAATTATTTAAAAAAAAAAAAAGGGGGGGGTGTAGTCGATCTAGAATTGTCCCATATAAAACAAATATTTTTCTCTCGTTTGCTACCATACTGATCTAGTTATTGTTGTTGCAACGGTCCGTAGTCAGCACTTCGGGATATTTCCAATAAACACAGATAAAAGGAATTCATGTAACAGGAAGGGATTCTTCAAGAACAGCTCAGCATGAACTGTTGAATGGTGGATTACACACACTTTTTGTTAAATACATTATTGCTTAACATCTTAATCTAACTTGGTAGTGAAAGGTTTAGAGAGAAAGACATTAAATCCCCTCGTTAATTTGACTTGAATTGTCGCTCAAATAACAATGAAAAAAAACAAACAAAACAGAATAGCACAAAAAAGTCAAAATTTACTCACAATCAAAGTCCTTCACTCCATCAATAATTCTTCCTGTTCTTCAATGCATTTCTATAGTAAAATCGGTGCCGTTATAGTATGTGCATACCTTTTGATTCTGTTATAGTATTATTTGAAGTGAACATACTCGTGCACTCATTCCAAATAAACTTTTTATTTATTTAAAAGTGAGATACATCGAGTGTGCACACGACTCGGCATATAGCCAGAAGTTTGGGGAGGGGTGATAAAACTGGTCATAACACTACACGGATCTTATCTGCTAGGTTCACTCACCGACCGATTCATTCAAAAATAAATAAAATCTTGCATTCTCTCTTGCGCAACCTCCCTTCCACCAAAAATACCTCATTTTCTCTATGCATCTATCCTACTTAAAATTTCCCAATATTCGTTGATGATTGGAGATGGAGGGGGTGGGAAAAATTGAAAACAAAAAGCCCAAGAAACTGAAAATATATCTAAACACAAAATTGTTGTCATTTTTGGTTACCCCCTTTCCCTCAGATGATTCTGTTATAGTATGTGGCCTACTTCAGTAAGAGTATATTTATAGATAGAAGTAGGCATTTATTGAAACTAATTATTTTTCACATATTTAAGAAATGCAATTCAGTCATAAAGCTGTATATAAGTAATTAAGAATGATTAAAGAATCTATCCATAATTTACATGAATCAGATCTATTTAATTCTAAATAGAGCTAGGAGTTATTATAACCTTATAATATGCTTTTTATGGTAGGCCACATACCTATAAGAGAGACATGATTTCGTAGGCCATACCACATACTATAAGAGAGAGATATGATTTCGTATACTATAAGATTTCCGTAGGCCACATACTATATAGAGACATGATTCGTAGGCCACATTACTATAAGAGAGACTGATTTCGTAGGCCACATACTATAAGAGAGCATGATTTCGTAGGCCACATACTATAAGAGAGGAATGATTTCGTAGGCCACATACAATAAGAGAGACATGATTTCGTAGGCCACATACTATAAGAGAGACATGATTTCGTAGGCCACATACTATAAAGAGACATGATTTCGTAGGCCACATACTATAAGAGAGACATGATTTCGTAGGCCACATACTAAGATGATTTTCGTAGCCACATACTATAAGAGAGACATGATTTCGTAGGCCACATACTATAAGAGAGACATGATTTTCGTAGGCCACATACTATAAAGAGAACATGATTGTAGGCCACTTATTCTATAAGGGAGACATGATTTCGTAGGCCACATACTATAAGAGAGACATGATTTCGTAGGCCACATACTATAAGAGAGACATGATTTCGTAGGCCACAATACTATAAGAGAGACTGATTTCGTAGGCCAACATACTATAAGAGAGACATGATTTCGTAGGCCCATACTATAAGAGAGCATGATTTCGTAGGCCACATACTATAAGAGAGACATGATTTCGTTTAGGCCACATACTATAAGAGAGACATGATTCGTAGGCCAAACATACTATAAGAGAAGACCATGATTTCGTAGCCACATACTATAAGAGAGACATGATTTCGTAGGCCACATACATAAGAGAGACATGATTTCGTAGGCACAATACTATAATGGTACCGTAAAATCATCAGCAATGTACTTACTTTTCTGGTGGTATCATTTTACAAGAAATTTAAAAGTGAATCTGACTCTCGTAGCACTTTTGTGATGATTCCATCAAGACGCTGAGGGTGTAGAATAAATTGCCGGCACCTCTAGTGCCACTTGTTGGCCGTGGTGGTGACCAGTGATAATTAAGGACGGAATCCGGGCAGTTAATGAGTTCATGACATGCAAATTGGCCCTTTAGTTGGGCTAGATAGGCAATTAGAGCGACCCCCCCCTCTGATCAATCAGTTGGTCACGTTAAGTCCTTCGGATGAAGGTCATCTTGTTCTTGTGTTATTTCATTTTCATGGACTCTTAACTGCCCCGGATTCCGTCCTTAATTATCACTGTCACCACCCACGGCCAACAAGTGGCACTAAGAGTGCCGCAAATTTATTCTAACAACCTCAGCCGTCTTGATGGAATCATCACAAAAGTGCTCGAGAAGTCAAGATTCAACTTTTTAAATTTTCTTGTAAAATGAATACCACCAGAAAAAGTAAGTACATTGCTGATGTTACGGTCCAATTATAGTATGTGGCCTACGAAATCATGTCTCTTCTTATAGTATTGTGGCCTACGAAATCATGTCTCTCTTATAGTATGTGGCCTACGAATATCCTACGAAATCAAATGTCTCTCTTATAGTATGTGGGCCTACGAAATCATGTCTCTCTTATAGTATGTGGCCTACGAAATCAGTCTCTCTTATAGTCCTACGAAATCATGTCTCTCTTATAGTATGTGGCCTACGAAATCATGTCTCTCTTATAGTATGTGGCATACGAATCATGTCTCTCTTATAGTATGTGGCCTACGAAAATCATGTCTCCTCTTATTAGTATGTGGCTACGAAATCATGTCTCTCTTAATAGTAGTGGCCTACGAAAATCATTCTCTCTTATAGTATGGTGGCCTACGAAATCATGTCTCTCTTATAGTATGTGGCCTATGCAAATCATGTCTCTCTATAGTATGATGTGGCCTACGAAATATGTCTCCTTATAGTATGTGGCCTACGAAATCAATGTCTCTCTTATAGTATGTGGCCTCGAAATCATGTCTCTCTTATAGTATGTGGCCACGAATCATGTCTCTCTTTATAGTATGTGGCCTACGAAATCATGTCTCTCTTATAGTAATGTCTCTCTTATAGGCCTACGAAATCATGTCTCTCTTATAGTAGTGGCCTACGAAATCATGTCTCTCTATAGTATGTGGCCTACGAAATCATGTTCTCTTATAGTATGTGGCTACGAATCATGTCTCTTTATATATGTGGCCTACGAAATCATAGTCTCCTCTTATAGTTGTGGCCTACGAAATCATGTCTCTCTTAAATAGTAATGTGCCTACGAATCATATCTCTCTATAGTATGTGGCCTACGAACATGTTCTCTTATAGTATGTGGCCTACGAAATCATGTCTCTCTTATAGTATGTGGCTACGAAATTGTCTCCTTATAGTATGTGGCCTACATAAAAAGCATATTATAAGGTTATAATAACTCCTAGCTCTATTTTAGAATTAAATAGATCTGATTCATGTAAATTATGGATAGATTCTTTAATCATTCTTAATTACTATATACAGCTTATGACTGAATTGCATTTCTTAAATATGTGAAAAATAATTAGTTTAATAAACTGCCTACTTCTATCTATAAATATATCTTACTGAAGTAGGCCCACATCTATAACAGAATCATCTGAGGGAAAGGGGTAACCAAAATGACCAACAATTTTGTTTTTGTTTAGATATATTTTCAGTTCTTGGGGCTTTTTGTTTTTTTTCCCACCCCCTCCATCTCCAATAATCAAACGAATATTGGGAAATTTTTTAAAGTAGGATAGATGCATAGAGAAAATGAGGTATTTTGGTGGAAAGGGAGGTTGCGCCAAGGAGAGAATGCAAGATTTTTTATTTTATTTTTGAATGAATCGGTCGGTGAGTGAACCTAGCCTAGATAGATCCGTGTAGTTTATGACCAGTTTTATCACCCCTCCCCAAACTTCTGGCTATATGCGAGTCGTGTGCACACTCGATGTATCTCTCAGCTTCTAAATAAAATAAAAAGTTATTTGGAATGAGTGCACGAGTATGTTCACTTCAAATAAATACTATAACAGAATCAAAAAGGTATGCACATACTATAACGGCACGATTTTACTATAGAAATGCATTGAGAACAGGAAGAATTATTGATGGAGTGAAGGACTTTGATTGTGAGTAAATTTTGACTTTTTTGTGCTATTCTGTTTTTGTTTGTTTTTTCTCATTGTTTATTTGAGCGACAATTCAAGTCAAATTAAACGAGGGATTTAATGTCTTTCTCTCTAACCTTTCACTTACCAAGTTAGATTAAGATTGTTAGCAATAATGTATTTAACAAAAAGTGTGTGTATCCACCATCAAACAGTTCATGCTGAGCTGTTCTTGAAGAATCCCTTCCTGTTACATTGAATTCTTTTATCTGTGTTTATTGGAAATATCCGGAAGTGCTGACTACGGACCGTTGCAACAACAATAACTAGATCAGTATGGTAGCAAACGAGAGAAAATATTTGTTTTTATATGGGACAATTCTAGATCGACTACACCCCCCCCTTTTTTTTTTTAATAATATGCATGTTTTATAGCGTTCGGCTAGAAACCACGAGGTTCCTAGTTCGATACCGGTCCCCACCAACTCCGCGTATGAGTAGCACAGGGATATGTGCGGTAAAGTAAGGAGCTGATGGTAGTGTTGGCGCTCCACCTTCAGATGCTAAAAATCTCCTTGGTCTATCGCTATTGAAAAGGGGATAGACTCCCTCGCTGGCTGCTGATACCGACTTTAGGCCGCCCGACGACTTTACTTTACTTTATAACTAGTTGGGGTATTAAAAAACTTCTTTTTTTTTTTGTTGTTGTTGTAGTAATATATCCGTCTTCTATTTCCGCATGAAAGAATACAATCCATGTAGACTTATAATTATTCAAAATCCCCCCCCCAGTCCTTTAGTCTGGTACCGTTATAGTATGTGTCCTACCTCAGTAAAGAGTATATTTATTGATATAAGTACTTGGCAATTTATTGAAACTAATTATTTTTCACATAATTTCAATTTCAAGAAATGCAATTCGGCCATAAGCTGTATATAGTAATTAAGAAATAATTAAAGATTTATCCATAATTTACATGAATCAGATCTATTTAATTCTAAAATAGGGTTAGGGTTAAGTATAACCCTTATATGCTTTTTTATGGTAGGCCTCGTACTTTAAAAGATGATTTCGTAGGCCCATTTCAAAAGGTAGGTCACATACTATAATGGTAGAGGAAGTTATTTTGTTCTTTTTGTACATTTGTTTTTTTATGGAAATAAGTTAATAATTATATGTATAGTTACTAATTACTAGGCATTACTACCAATATTCTCACTAAAACAAATGATCTCTAATTATTGTTTAGATGTAATTTAAGTCTCCACTTGTCCGTCCCAATCGTAGACCCCAGTAGTATGGCTGCCAGGCCTTCTTTAAGGATCGCCTTGGCATAAATGGATTTCAGAGGATTAGGAACGGCTTTTAGTAAATCCCTTTTTTTGTTGCTATTGTTGTCAACTACAATTAACCAATAACAAAAAAAAATCCAAGGAGAGGGTTGCTCTATTTGATTAGTTCAAAATGAAGGGACATCAAACATGAGGGGGGGGTGAAGCCGAACTTTTTTTTTTTTTTTGTAGTTGTCAAAGTGCGTATTTGTGGTTGACGCGCGGATAGGTTGCTTTATAATTTAGCTAGTTACACACCTATTCTAACATAAAACTTATCAATTATTCACCTTTTTGTTTCAAGATTTTGCTTATAAATTTAAACACTTTGCCCATAGATTGATTCTCTCTCTTTCTCTTTCTCTCTCTCTCTCTCTCTCTCTCCTCTCTCGTTTCTCTCTCCCTCTCTCCTATCTCTCCCTCTCTTTTCTATCTCTCTCTATCTCTTCTATCTCTCTCTCTCTCTCTCTCCTTGACCGGACTAAAAAAAATTTAAGAACACCAAGAGAAGTGGTGGGTAAGAGGAAAATAATTTGTAGAATTTTAAAAATCACCAGAATTTGTTTATTTTTTGGAATTTTTTTTTTCTCATTTAAGATTTTTTTAAATGTAATTAACTTTTGATTGTTTTGGAATAAAATCTATTTTTTCTAAAAACAAAATCTGTTTTTGTACATATGACAAAAGCTCAAATTTAGTTCTAAATGCTCGTTGCGTTAAAGTGATAAGAAATATTCATTTATTTTCTTTTTTACCCTAAAAAGTAACAATTATTTAACTCTATTGGTTGAGACTGCGGAATACACCGACAGCACCTCTGCTGTTTTAGTAATTTTTCTGTACATAGTGTATTTAATTTTTTTTTTTTTTTTTTTTTTTTTTTGTTATTGATTTCTAAGAAGAAACGTAATTTACTTCACACAGAGCGCTCACATTTTGGGCAGAATTTAATGTTTAATTCGTTTTTAAAGGGAAAATTGCGCACCAATAAAATACATATTGGTAGAATAAAATTATTTGCTAAAATAACATCATTTTAGAAATTATATATATTAGTAAGGGATGTGCAATTTAAAAAAAGGGGTGATCACTGGAAATTCTTCTAGAAATCATCTAAAATAAACTATCCGATTTTAATAAAACTTTCGGTATATGAAGTAATAAAAGACAAACTTTTATTGTAAATAAATGTTTACTAAATTAAAAGGCTAATAATTTTTTTCGTTAGTTTTTGTTTCGCGCATTGATCCCCCAACAAGAATTTTTTTTTTTTTTTTATATTAATAATTTTTTACATCTTTGGAAAAAATAATTAACGACGAAACATATGTAAAAAAAAATAAATTGCAACTAATTCGGTTTTGGTAATAGGGCATCTTTAAGCATTGAAACTTAAATCTCGTAAATAAGAAAAAATGTTTGTTTTTTTTTGTTTGTTTTTTTTTGTTTTTTTTCCTAAATTGTTAGATTATTTTTCTAAAGAATTTTATTAAAAGTTCCTATTGTCTACTCTTTTTTTTTTTTTTTTTTTTTTTTTTTTCAGGGATTTTTAAAAATTTATAAAATGTAAAATAAATACTTCTGTTTAGCGGATATCAAAATCGTATTTATTAATCAAAGAAAAATCTAGCTAAAAAAATGACATAACATATTTCGTTTTTTTTTTAATTTGAAAATGTTTGTATTAAATTATCGTCATTCTTATTAATGGATGGATCTAACGGAAATAATATCCGCTTTGGTTTTTGGGGAAACTCTTGTAATTGTTGTTGTACTGGGTCGTTGAGGTCAATAAGTTAAATCGTGAGGCATCAAGGAAATGCTAAATTAGTCCATTTGTTTTGCTTCAGAAAAGGTAATTATTATCGTACCAATTCTCCATACAAATAAATAGTGCATACGTCAAGATGCGATAACTATGTCAACAAAAATTAAGAATTTATGGGAATTTACTTTTAAATGCAAAAAATTTAGGTTTTATGTAAGAGCAATTTGTTTTTTTTTTCTTTTTTTATAACACTAAACTTGGAATTGCGCTCTTATATTAAACGTAAAAGAACATTAAAAAGTAATTTTTCAATTTATATTGACGTTTTAAAATATTTTTTAACAATCCCCGTGCGTATTAAAAGAGCGTATTTTGCACAAAGCTATATATTAGTAAGGGATTGGGTGGGTCTGTTTTAACGGCAAGTTCAAGACCTGTGCCGACGAGGCAAAATGAAAGAAACGACTATTTGCAAGTTTAACCTTTGTTTTTAGTCTACAGGTTTTATTTTAAATACATTTTTACCTGTTAACAAATAGCAAATAAATAAGCATTTTTTTATTTAATGAATAAATCAAATGCTTATTTTTAAGTTCAATATTGTTGTAGAAATGTACAGTTTTATTTCTTGTTTTTTTGGAAAACTATATATTTTCTTTAATTTGTTTTCTTATTGAAAATTTAAATCCATGATTTAGAGATAATTATCCTTACGTTTTCTTGTTTAATATTTACCAATTTTTTCGAACAGATATCTCTTGCTAGTTAGTAAATATTAATAAGGTAGACTCTGATTCAGGGGCGTAATTTTCCGTTTTAATTTTGACGATGTGCAAGTTTAACCGAAATGTCTCAAACTTTTTTTTTTACAAATATTCTCACTTTGAAGCAGACTATGGGTATAAGTCCAATGTATGTATGTTATATATATATATATATATATTATATATATATTATATTTATATAATTTGAAGGCAATACAATACGTATAAAAAACAAAAAAGATGTTGTTTTTTTTGTCTTATCGATTTCAAAGAACACTTGATCTTCAGAGACGAAAATCAGAAATGGACGTGCTTAAGTTTTTTTTTATGCGTGGTGATACTTTTTCTTTTTTCTCCTTTCTCCTCCATTCCCCCTTCTTTATGTTATGAATTATGTTCTGATTTTCGTCTCTGAGATAAAGTGTTCTTTGAAATCGATAAGACAAAAAAACATCTTTTTGTTTTTTTTTTTTTATACGCATTGTATTGCCTTCAAATTATAAATATATTATAACATACTTAACAATGCTTCAAGCAAATTACCAATCTACATGTTGTAAATGTTTATTGGTTTCGGTGCTACTACTAGGGTTTAAGCAAGTCCTCATGTTTTATTTGAATGGTTCTCATTCCCTTTCTCTCTTCTTTCTCATTCCCTTTCTCTCTTTCTTTCTCATTCCCTTCTCTCCATTCTTCTCTCTCTCTTCTCATTCCCTTTCTCTCTTCTTTCTCATTCCTTCCTCTCTTTCTTCTCTTCCTTTCTCTTCTTTCTTTTCATTCCCTTTCTCTCTTTCTTTCTCACTCCTTTCTTTCTCACCTCCCTTTCTTTCTCACTCCCTTTCTTTCTCACTCCCTTTCTTTCTCACTCCCTTTCTTTCTCCACTCCCTTTCTTCTCACTCCCTTTCTTTCTTTCTTTCTTTCTTTCTTTCTTTCCTTTCTTTCAACTTCTTTCTTCTTCTTTCTCACCTCTTCTTTCTTTCTTTCTTTCTCACTCTCTTTCTTTCTTTTTTCTCACTCTCTTTTTTTCTTTCTTTCTCACTCTCTTTCTTTTTCTTTCTCAACCTCCTTTCTCTCTTTCTTTCTCACTCCTCTTTCTCTCTTCCTTTCTCATCCCTTTCTCTCTTTCTTTCTCTTCCCTTTCTCTCTTCTTTCTCACTCCCTTCTCCTTTCTTTCTCATCCCTTCTCTCTTTCTTTCTCACTCCCTTTCTCTCTTTCTTTCTCATTCCCTTTTCTCTTTCCTTTCTCAATTCCCTTTCTCTCTTTCTTTCTCATTCCTTTCTCTCTTCTTTCTCATTCCCTTTCTCTCTTTCCTTTCTCATTCCTTTCTCTCTTTCTTTCTCAACTCCTTTCTCTACTTTCTCTTCTCACTCACTTTCTCTCTTTCTCTTTCTCACTCACTTCCTCCCTTCTCTTTCTCACTCACTTTCTCTCTTTCCTCTTTCTCCTCACTTTCTCTCTTTCTCTTTCTCACTCCCTTTCTCTCTTTCTTCTCACTCCTTTCTCTTCTTCATTTCTATTCCCTTTCTCTCTTTCTTTTCATTCCCTTTCTCTCTTCTTTCTCAATTCCTCTTTCTCTCTTTCTTTCTCATTCTTTCTCTCTTTTTTTCTCATTCCCTTTTCTCTCTTTCCTCTCTCTCCCTTCATCCCTTTCTCTCTCTCTCCCTTTCTCTCTCTCTCCCTTTCTCACTTTCTCTCTCTCTCTCCTTTTCAACTTTCTCTCTCCTCTCCCTTTCTCACTTTCCTCTCTCTCTTCTCCCCTTTCTCACTTTTCTCTCTCTCTCCCCTTTCTCACTTTCTCTCTCCCTTTCTCACTTTCTCTCTCTCTCTCCTTTTCTCCTTCTCTCTCCCTTTCTCAATTTCTCTCTCCTCCCTTCTCACTTTCTCTCTCTCTCTCTCCCTTTTCCTCCTTTCCTCTCTCTCCCCCGTCGACCCCCTAGCAGGCCTCCCCGACCTCCGCCCCCGGACCTACGCTCGCCCCGCCGCGCTCCGCCCCCCACACCTCACACCACACCTCCTAGCTCTCGATATCTAGACCGCTCCCAAACCGCTCTCTCTCAGCTCCAAGCCGTCACCCCCCCGCTCGTCATCCACGCCAGCTGTATGCCCCCTCCCAAGATCCCCACTCCGCTCCGCGCCCACGACCCTGACTCACCCCATACCCGCTCCCCTACCCCCCTCTTCTCCTTTCTCACTTCTCTCTCTCTCTCCCTTTCTCTCTCTCTCTCTCTCTCTCTCTCCTCCACTCTCTCTCACTTTCTCTTTCTCTTCTCTCTTTCTCTCTCACTCTCTTTCTTCTCTCCTTTCACTCTCTCACTCTCTTTCCACTCTCGTCACTCTTGTTCTTGTTCTTCGATATAGTTTGGTAATCTTGTACTTTTCGACTATCTACAGGGGACGTTTTTATTCTATTATCTCCCCGTAAAATGAAGGGAGGCTACTGTACATTTTATTTCTTACACTTCGGCTTAAAATAAACCAAAAAGAGTTGGCGTGCCGGAAATCCAAAAACAATTCCCCAGCCCGATCACCAATCTACTGTTTCTTGTATAAATAATGAAAATTAGAACGACAAAAAAAATGACAATTTGAAGAAATTTTTATTAAACGTAGAAAAGAAAAAAAATTGACAATAAAATTGCAAAGATTCATCACTCGGTTTAACAAGAAAGAAATTTGAAAATGATATTAAAACGTCGAGAAATTTGTTTTAAATTTATTGTTTTTAATAGATTAGTCAAAATTTCAATTAGAATATCTCATCCTGTTGGGGGTGAATACTGAAAGCCCCACGGCCCTGGAAAAATTTGGATCCCTTATCAAGAGCAGTGTTCTGTAAAAGAAATAGAAAAATAAATCATTTAAAAATAGTTTTTCTCTTAATTAAAAAAAAAAAAAATATTTCTTAATTTTAAATATGGTTCTCCTTCTGAGTTAATCCCCCCCCAAAAAAAACCTTCCCCCTATTATTTTAATACCCCATTATCTTTAATTATCCCATTATTTTTTTTATCTTTTAATCTTAATATTTTCCCTTCCTCTTTTTTGTTCCTGACTCTTAATTTTCGCCTTTCCCATTAATTTTTAATCATTTTTTGTTTTCGCCTTTCCCTTAATCTTTAATCTTTTTTGTTTTCGCCTTCCCCTTAATTTTTAATCTTTTTTTTTGTTTTCGCCTTCCCTTAATTTTAATCTTTTTTTTTTGTTTTCGCCTTCCCCTTAATTTTTATCTTTTTTTTTGTTTTCGCCTTCCCCTAATTTTTAATCTTTTTTTTGTTTTCGCCCTCCCCCTTAATTTTTAATTTTTTTTTTGTTTTCGCCTCCCTTTAATTTTAATCTTTTTTTTGTTTTCGCCTTCCCCTTAATTTTTAATCTTTTTTTTTTGTTTTCGCCTTCCGCCTTCCCTTCTTAATTTTAATCTTTTTTTTGTTTTCGCTTCCCCTTCCCCTTCCCCTTAATTTTTAATCTTTTTTTTTTGTTTTTCGCCTTCCCCTTAATTTTTAATCTTTTTTTTTGTTTTCGCCTTCCCCTTAATTTTTAATCTTTTTTTGTTTTCGCCTACCCCTTAATTTTAATCTTTTTTTTTGTTTTTCGCCTTCCCCTTAATTGTTGTAAATGCTCCCCTCCTCAACTTACCGCCATTACTGCCATTCCTCCTTTCGGCTTTTTCGATTTAGTCAGGTATTACTCAATTCCTGGGCAACATGCAATTTGGCATCTTTGGCAGCATCATCCTGAATTTTTAAAAATAAAAAAAACAAAAAAACATGAAAAGTTCTTATACATTTATTAATTATTTTTAATGTATTTATGAATTTCATTATCAACTGCATTCATTTCAAGTGATTTATTGGGATTTAAGTGTGTATATTAACATTTAATTCTTTCTATCCCGCATCTTGGTTGTTGCTATAGTTACAACGTTCCTACGAGGACTTAGAGGTTTGCTACCCTTTCAGTTTTAATTGTTGTCTTATCTTCTGATGTGAGGAATTGTCATACTATAATGTACTCAACTAGTATCCTCATCTTGGTTGTTATTATAGTCTCAACATTTTGGCCATTTCTGAGATGAGGAATTATATCATTATACACTGATATATTTGGACTAGTATCCTCATCTTGGTTGTTATTATAGTCTCAATGTTTCAGCCATTTCTGAGATAAGGAAATATCATTATTATGAACTGATGTATTTGGACTAGTATCCTCATCTTGGTTGTTATTATAGTCTCAATGTTTCAGCTCTGAGGAATTATCATTATTATACACTGATGTACTTACTGAAATTATATAAATCTTTTTTTACAATTTCATGTGAAAAATAACAAAGGCACCTAAAAAACACGTGTAGTTTTTGATAAACTAAGTCGTTTACGGTAAAGAGTATTGTGAATACTGGTAAGTGCTGACACGGAGATTCTCACTGCTTAATTTACGAAGATTAGTGCCACACAAGTATTTTTGCAATAGAACATTCACTAAACTCCATCTAGTATCCTCATCTTGGTTGTTATTATAGTCACAACGTTTCAGCTATCTGAGATGTTTCTCAGCTAGATGAATAATAATCGGTACCATTATAGTATGTGGCCTACGAAATCGTGTCTCTCTATAGTATGGGGCCTATCGTGTCTCTCTTATAGTATGGGGCCTACGAAATCGTGTCTCTCTTATAGTATGGGGCCTACGAAATCGTGTCTCTCTTATAGTATGGGGCCTACGAATCGTGTCTCTCTTATAGTATGGGCCTACGAAATCGTTATATGGGGCCTACGAAATCGTGTCCTCTTATAGTATGGGGCCTACGAAATCGTGTCTCTCTTATAGTATGGGCCTACGAAATCGTGCCTCTCTTTATAGTATGGGGCCTACAAAATCGTGTCTCTCTTATAGTATGGGGCCTACGAAATCGTGCTTCTCTTATAGTATGTGGCCTACGAAATCGTGCCTCTCTTATAGTATGGGGCCTACGAAATCACGTCTCTCTTATAGTATGGGGCCTACCATAAAAAGCATATTATAAACTTATAATAACTGCTAACCCTAACCCCCAACCCTAACCCTATTTCAGAATTTTAGAATATTTTAGAATTAAATAAATCTCTGATTTATGTAAATTATGGATATATTCTTTTTTTTAAATTATTCTTAATTACTATATCCAGCTCATGAGTGAATTGCATTTCTTGAAATTGAATACATGTGAAAAATAATTATCATTATTATTCTTTGATTACTTTGAGCTAATGTCTTCATCTTGTATTTAAATTTTCCGTGCTGTTGTCCTCCATCTTTATAGTTATATACACTACGTTTCGGCCGATGTGCCCTCCGGAATTCTTCAGTTGTTTCTTGTCGAACTCTGAAGCATTCATGTCGTTTACTATATTTGAACTATTTCTCGATTGTATCTTCATTAAACCTAACCCTTACCCCCCCTTTTTTTAGATAATGGAATCGGTTGCTAGCTGGGGGGGGGGCTTGATCCTCTTAGAATGTACTCGTTAAATTAACATCTCCCAGGTCAAAAGTCTATAATCGATTCGGCTGTGGCCTGATAGAACAACACCCATGACTTCAACTTTTGAAGTTACCCCCTCCTCGGTCATAGTCCTTTTTTTAAGCCTGGTCAACCCCAACGAACGAAATGCCTCGGCTCCGTCACCATTCCACTTGGGGGTAGGGTGCTTCAGGCATGTCCCCACTCCTTTTTAGACGAAGGTCAGATGCTGTGCTCCCTTTTAAAATCCAAAGAATAAATTTGTTATATAATTCAAGTGTGTTTGTGTGTTGTATACTTACGGCTACCCATGGGTGATCGAGGACTTCGGCAGCTGAAAATCTAGACACTGCTTCGACTTGAAGCATGTGGGTGATTAAATCCTGAAAGAAAAGAAAAGAAAAAATATATGTATATATCACACTGTAGTAACCAATTACCTTTCTCTGGATTTGGTGTGCGTCACGCAAATGAGAGAAAGGATAGACTTGGCTAAACGAAACCGCCCCCCCTTCACTACTACCAATATCCACTCGCGTATTCTTTTAGAACGTATATTTTACACACAAACACGTGCGTGTGTGCCCAACTGACTGGGATGTAGGGGATAATTCTATTTGGGATCATCAATACATCCAGAGTGTATCTTCATTTCTTGTCTGAATTTTTAAAAATGTATTTGACTGATTTTTTTTTTTTTTTTTTTTTTATTCATATTGTCATCATATAAAAGGCTTTATAAGTGGGAAGGTTTCCGTGATCTTATAAAAGAAAGAAAAATATTTTGTCTATTCTAGTTTTCTTTGTCATTATGTAGAAGGCTATCTGATGAGACTAAGCACATTTAAGTTATGGTCGAAATAGATTTATAATAGCCAAATGATGGTTAAATTTTTCTTATTGAAAGTTTATATATATATATATATATATATATATATATATATATATAATGTGTGTGTGGTAAAAGGAAAAGTGAACAAAAATAATGACTCAAACAAGTCCAAGCAGGAGAGAAGTATTTCGTCCTTCTGATGCGAAGAAGGACGAAATATTTCTCTCCTGCTTGGACTTGTTTGAGTCATTATTTTTGTTCACTTTTCCTTTTACCTCACCTCCATACTGTCGAATTTTACTCCAACCTTCATATATATATATATATATATATATATATATATATATATATATATATATATAAGATTTTTGGATGTTTGTTTTTTAGAAGCATTGTTGGATAAAGTATGTATTATTATTTATATTTTTGCTTGAAGGAAATTACAATGCGTATATCGTATAAAATTCGATAATTATAGAAAATAACCATGACAAGTGAATTTACTTTATTCAACAATGCTTCTAAAAAACAAACATCCAAAAATCTTATTTCCTTCACCGGGGCACCTCTTCCGGTAGGTAATCCTGAATGCCAACCCAGCACCTAAGAACGTACAGCACATCTTATTATAATGGAGTTTGTATTTCTGTTTGTAACCGAAACTATACCACTACTCAAGTCACAATTTCTCCATGATTTCATTTTTTTTATTTTTTATTTAAACCTCAATTACAAATAAATCTGCTATAGTAGCAATCATGAACCAAAAAATAAATAACCCATTAATAGCTAAACTACTCACCAAATTCAATAATATCAACCAAAAAGAAATTATACTTTGCTTGATACCAAGTCACATCGGAATTCAAGGAAACGAAATAGCAGACTCGGCAGCAAAAACAGCTAAAAACAATCCACTTGATACACACTTTAAAATACCTTTTACAGACTTAAAAAGAACCATAAACATATACACAAAACAAAAATGGCAAAATTATTGGAATAACTTCCAAAACAACAAACTACATGAAATAATGCCACAAATAGGAAAACTTCAAATAAATCAAACCAAAATATCCAGAAAAGAAGTAATATTATCCAGACTAAGAATAGGACACTCATACATTACCCATTCATACCTCCTCAAAAAAGAAGCAGCCCCATATTGCATACCATGCCAAAAACCCTACACAATCAAACACATATTAACAGAATGTAGCAACCTAAAACAAATACGAAAAAAATACTACCAAACAACAAATCTAAAACAGATATTTTACCAAATAAACCCAGAAAAACTACTTGGATACATAAAAGAAGCACACATCTACAACAAAATCTAAAAATCTTCCCAAAAAAATGAAAACACAAAAATATCTTTAAAAAAAAAAAAATCATCTAAAAGTCTCATTCACAAAAAATGCCAAAAAAAACCTTTAGAAAATTAAACATTATCATCAATTCGTTTCAAAAACGTAGTCGGCATTCAATGACCCATTGAGGTTGATGTGCCGTAAAACAAGAACAAATCAAATCAATTACAAATAAAATTTTTACATTATTAATACAGTTGGCCTTATCTATATACTAATAACATGCTATCGTATTAATATATACAACAAAATACTGGTTTACAGCGTGAATGGGAAGGCTATTTGCATATTGATACTAAAAATTTGATTTTAATAAATGTGCTTGGTATTATTGATTTCTAATTGTTTGGTTTTTATCTTGATGAATATGAGCAAAAATCTCGGATAAATCTTAAAAGAAATCGATTAACAAGAAGAAATAACTAATTTTATTCTTTACTTCCTATTTTAACTAAATGGTTAATTTGGGAAATTTAGCAATGAAAGGTGGGAGTGATGGAAGAGCTAGTTTCAAAGTTATTCTAATTTTCGATTATACCCCCCTCTGTTTCAAATCTTTTTATCTGCATTCTTATCTAGTTTCATTAGTCTTTCTAAATTAATATATTTTATTACATTAAAACTTAAATACTTGCACCTGGAAGATGCATATATTAGCTAGTTAAAATAAAGACTGCCGAAATTGACCAATGAGAAACTACGTACGTCACATCCTAGTTGCGACGAGAGAAAAAGGGGAATAACTCTTCTTTCATCTTCCTGTAGGAGGATACTCGGTCGCAACGAACACCGTTTGATCCGACATAACAGGTAAGAAAATACATTATTTGTTTTGTCGGTAACGTTATTATAAAAAGCCAAACTCTTTTTCTTTAAAAAGAAAAAAAGGGGGGTTGGGTAGCTAAACAAGTTACGGTGGCTGGTAGATAGAAAAAGGAACGTCTCGGTGGAAATGAAAGGGTTATTTGTAATTTCCGTAAGAAATTCGTAACTAAAAACCGGCCAGGAAAAAATTAGCATCAAATAACGGCCATAATGCAAACATACGAAACGCGTAGATGTACAAGTGAAGAAGAAAAATCCAAAAGAACACGTGGTACAAAAAGAGGTGGGGGGGGCAACACAAATCCCAACAAAGTTCAGCAATCCACGAAAATAGGGGAAATGCGTCGCCTTTCAGTAATGGATCTGCGAGATTACTTTGCTAACCATTTTACCACGATGAAACACCCTACTTGACAGGTATGTACATTTCGATCTATTCTATCCATTTTTACATACTTGAATAAGACGTATTCTTGTATTGTAGTGTTCCAGTTAAAGTCTGACACAAGGCTACAAAATTTGGGCATTCCACCAGCATTTCAATTTAGTTTTAAAGCTCTTTGCAATAAAAAAAAAGTACATTTGGTAGAGTAGCCAATTATCAGTCAAACAACAAGTCTCTCTTGTTATTTGTACAACGTTTCGGCCGATATACCCTCCGGCCTTCTTCAGGTATTTCTTGTCGAACTCGGGAACCTTCTTTTCGAACTCGAACTTTCTTGTCGTATTCGGGAGCCATCACGGAACTTTGAACCTAACCCTTTATTTATTACACGGGGGTATCCTGTTTTCATTCCGCTAACCATAGTTGGGTAGGAGTTGTGTTAATTAAGAAATACCTGAAGAAGTCGGAGGGTATATCGACCGAAACGTTGTACAAATAACAATGAAGATGGGGACAATAGTCTTAATAACGCTAATAATACTAATCTTCAAGCCTCATCTCAAACATTCAGAGAAATAACAAGTCTCTCATTTTTGCTACCGATAAACCAGGTAGATAATGTGTGTCTTTCCTTTTGCTGAGGTGATGCGCCACAACTACCGTCAGCTCCCTGATGCTTTACCGCACATATCAGATTATCTAAGTTGTTTTACTCATGCACAGAGTTGACAAAGACCGATATCGAACTCCAAACCTTGTGATTATTGGGCAAACGCTCTACCGACTAAGTTAAACGAGCCATCTACAGTAGATCCTCGTAATCTCCACGGAAATTTCACCGAGAGTTCGAATACGTCTCACCTTTCTAATACGATCTAAAATCGATTCGTTTTACAATTTCCTAATTGTTCCAAACAAATCTCCTGGGTTTTTTTCCTAGAGAAGAGTTCTATAAATAGATCTATGGGAAGCTATTTATTTTAAGCTATACACTATTCATTATTTTATTGTTTGATTCCTCATATTATTGTTGCTTTTTATCCCAACACTCTGGCTAGATACACTCTTCATTATTACTATTATTTTATTACTAGTTTCAATCCATCTTATTATTGTTGCTTTTTATCCCAACACTCTGGCTAGATACACCCGTCATTATTACTATTATTTTGATTACTAGTTTCACTCCCTCTTATTATTGTTGCTTTTTATCCCAACACTTTGGCCACTGTGTGGTGTTCAAACTTCAAAGTTCTCCCTTTCAACAGGGCTCAAAATACACCGACTGCATTTTTTTTTACAGAAGGGTAGGGTCTCTCCTCCCCACCCACCCCAAAAATGTATCCTTAGAATGAGTTTCCAGTTTTGGAGCTCCTATTTATTGCCATCACTCCTAACTACACTCTAGCAAATATTATGGTTCCCATCTATGGGTGGGAAAGATCTGTCTAAAAGAATTCTTGATAGTGGGTAGGAATACATGAAACAATATAACTGTGCAAAGGAATGATTATCAAATAGGAATAGTTACTTGAAACTAATATAATTGTGTATAAATTATTAGTATCAAGTGTTCTGGATATGACACTAAACTACTGATAATTGTCCACCAGCTTCTCTTTCTTGACACTCTGTTACTGAAGAACAAAAATGCAATGCACCGTTCAGGCAAAAATGGGTCGCTTTTATAGCCAAAGTTGCAATGCACGATGGGTAGTCACCCATAATGCCTCGCAACTTCTATAAAAAGTCCACTCTGCCCCCTCCAACTTCTTGACACTTTTTACTCAGAGTGGGTACAGCGGCGTACTGCCCCAACTACATTCCTTCTTCTGCCATGGACAGTTTCGCAGGCCAGGCACCGAGGACGCTTTGAGTCGGGTAATACAACTCGTCAATACAATTACATGGGATAGTGATGCTCTATGTCCTGGAGCACGAGAGAGTGGAGTACCCCCTCATTGCTTTTACTCCTGTATTTGTCAGGGTCCTATCTAGGGGCTGAATAGATCAAAAGATGAGTCACAATTTTCTTTATTTATTTATTTATTTATTAAATACACAAGAACGAATGAAACAAAAATATCTTCAGTATTATTTGGATTATTCGGACTATTGTCCCCATTTTTGTTATCTGTATGAACGTTTCGGTCGATGTGCTCTCCGGCTTTCTTCAGGTATTTTTTGTCGAACTCGACAAAAAAAATGCAATATGAGTCGAGGTAAAAAAAATCATTCATAAGTAAAGGTAGATCTTCTAGATAAAACAAGACATGAGGTTTATAAGTTTCTAAAACTGAATTTGACACATAGCGTAGTGGATAAAGGCGTTGGTTTTGGACAGTTCTAAGTGACAGTTATTTCTAGGCTGCAGGCTCAATCCTGGTCAGGGGCAACAGTAACATAGAATAATAATTAACACAGCTTAACTTAACCAGCTATAGTTAGCGGAATGAAAACAGGATACCCCCGTGGACTGAATAAAGGTTCAAAGTTTCTTGCCCACTCATCGTATGAGTACCACAGAGATCTGTGCGGTAAAGTAAGGAGCTGATGGTAGGTGTGGTGTTCCACTTCAGACGCAAAAACAATCTCTTTGGTCTAGCGATAGTGAAAGGGGGATAGACTCCCTCGCTGATTTGCTGATATCGACTTTAGGCCAACCTGATGCTTTTACTTTACTTTTTACTTGATTCTAACAATTTATTAACGAGAAAATAAAACCATGAGTAACAATATAAAGTCCTTCCTGTGTATAAAGTTGAGTTTGAGGAACTTGCAGCGTGCCGAAGAAGATATCTGGTATCTTAGGGTGGTTTCTTGGAGAGGTTTAAAGTCGCTGCCACGTGGAACTGGTCCAGGGCCTGTCTGTGTGGCTTCTGGTATTTTGCGCCAAAACTTCTGGGCTCATCACGTGATTGTGTATATTCAATCACAGAAAGCCCCTCCCTCACTTACCTCTGTACACAGGAATAACCATTTTACTGAACCAACAGATGATTTTGTAAATATACGTATACATGTATAGACTGAAAGGTAGTAAGAACGATATGATATATATATATTTGCTTGAAGACAATTACAATGCGCATATAGCATAAAATTCGATAATTATAGAAGATAATAATGACAAGTGAATTTCGCAAAAAATCATTCGGTGTGTAGAACATCGTACAGACTGTTTCAACTTTATTAAGTCTCATCAGCGATGTATACTAACGATTTCCCTCCGACAGAAATCGAAACCAGGACTTCAGCAAGATAGTCAGAAACTATACTGCTTCCGCCACGATACAGCACGGAAAAATTCCTGCGAAATTAACCTGTCAATGATACTGAGACGTCTCTACTATATGAGGCAAGGGGACGCTGAGTGAACAATAACAATTGTAATTGCCTTCAAGCAAAAATATAAATATTTATATATACTTTATTTAAACAATGCTTCTAAAAATAAACAAACATCCAAAAATCTTTATTTATTTATATTATATATATATATATATATATATATATATATTATTTGGTTGAAACAAACAACTCCGACACGAGTGTTGAACATAACCTAATGGACTTTAATAAAAGCACATGGAGAGACATTTACGACATGAAGTACATATACATGAAACAAGATACATAGTGGATAATATACGTACATAGAAAAGGGATAAGATACAAAAGAGTTACATAGAATATATGTTTAGTTATGGAGAGCCCATAGACTAAAGTCACTTACTAGTGGCAGTGTGTTGGGGGGTGTAAACAAGGGTCTAACCCATAGTTGTCAATTCCCGAGAAGCGAAAGAGAGAGAGTTTGAAACAGGCGCTTAAATACAAAAAAAAAAGCCCTGGTGGTCAAAAACGGGAACCCAGAGGGAAGATAACTCTTCCAGGAAAAGGGCAGACAACCCAACAGATAGACATGACTAAAGTGAATAACAATAAAAACCATAACAAAAATTGCTTGTATAATAGATAGAAATTGTTTTACCTTGGCAGAACTTGATACGTCATCCCAAAAAGGGGAGATAAATTCGTATTTTCCGGATAAAATCTTATCAAACAGCTCCTCTTGGTTGTTGGTTGCGCTGGCAGAAAGAAAGAAAAAAAATCTTTAGATAAACTAGCAAAATAAAAATAAATATTTGAAAGATATTGCTTGAGGAGGTGGAAGTTAAAAATTAAATGTCAGAGAGTTTGAATCATAAATTATGAAATCATCAAATTTATTAAAGGAGTAAAAAAAAAAAAAAAAAATTGAAATTGAAACTAAGTTCTATTAACTTTGAATATCTATTAAAATAAAACAAACTATATATAAATATATGATACTGGGGATCTATTAAAACTTGTTTTAAAAAACAATGAGGACTGTCTACTGTTGCATGCTCAAATTTTTAGTGTATTTATTCTATGATATAACGATTTCGGGTATAGTGATGTAAGCAGTGACGTAGTTTTTGTTACAGATTAAAACCGGAAGCGAATCTCCGTTATTAATAGATACAAAAATAGAAACGGACGTCTGTACATATTCTCAAAGGAAGTAAAATTAACATGAAGGTTAATACAGCTCGAAATTATTTTAGGCTCCCTCGCTATATATATATATATATATATATATTATATATATATAATGTGTGTGTGTGATAAATTTAAATTTCCTGAAGAAGTAGGTATTTCTTATAAATTAAGTTTTGTTTTTTTTTCATATTGCATGAAATAAAATAGGGGGAGGGTAGACCTCGTAAAATATATTTCCCCTAATATATCTTAAGAAAAAACCTATTTCAAATACATTTTCTTTAAAAGGTAAGTAATTATGGAAATGTTCGTGAAAATCAGACCATTAATTATTTTTTCATATTATTTTTTTTTAAAGCCTCTAATCCTAACTTGTTTTTGACTACGTTAAAATTCAATTGATTGAACGGTACGAAAAAGTAAACATTGTTTTCGTTCATAATTTTCATTATTTCCATAAGCTGAAAATTTAAAATCATCAGGAGTTTGTTTAATGTTTCTTTTTTTTTTTTTAAATGGACAAAAAATCTTCAAGATAATATTAACCTTTATGCAAGTTTAATTGTGTTAAATATAGGCGGGGGGGGGTAAATTTCACTGGAAAAATTGGAGGTACCTAGTGATAGTCTATCCTTGGTTTCTTTTTGTTTAAATCAATACTTTCCGAGTATCGACACTTTACCTTCTAGGCAAAATGAGCCTAATATGCGTTTTTTGAAAAAATGACTTTAGCCCCCCCCCCCTACACAAAATAATTTACCAAAAATCAGGGAATTATCGGATTTTAATGAAATTTTCAGTGTTTATTTATCAATGAATGAACTTTATAAGGCATTATTTATTTTATTTCAAAACTTTCTCATTTTTTTCCAGATCACTTAATTTTGACCCCCCCCCCCTTATGTTGGGGGCGTAACATATTTTCGAGTTGGTTTTATACTGTATTAATTACAGTATGAATAATGAGATAAAAGACCGAAGTTATGAATAGAAACAAAACAAAAAAATTTACGGTAGCTTTTCTATGAGAAAATAAGTACCGAAAATTGAAAAATAGAATGTAAAAAAATAATAAATAATTAATTTTTTGGAGATTACTTTTTTACTCATTTCGATAATTATTTAATTGGCTATTATCTTGTAAAGAAAAAATTATACATTGATATTTTTCTGCTTACACTTTCAATCGAGTTTTTCTTCAAAACTTATTACTTTCATCTAAAAAAAATAAGGTTAGCATTAAGTAGATATTTATTTCTAGAATCTAAAAATATAACATTTTAAACATAACATCATGCTTTTTCACATTTTAAATGAATTTTAAAAATTCATTTTTCATAGAAAAAATACTAAAGTTTTGAAATAAAATAACTAATGCATTATAAAATTCATTAATTGATAAATCAATACTGAAAATTTCATTAAAATCGGATAATTACCTGATTTTTGGTTTTAAAAAAAAAATAAATAAATAAAAAAAAAAAAAATTTTTGCAATCGCGAATGTTACACTAAAATTGTAAACAAGCGCGTAAAACCATTGAAAAATAGACAGAATGGCGGATCGAGTCGAAATTGACCAAAACAAATCGTTTTAAATCTATTAAAAATAAGCTGCATATGTAATGATATTTTTCCTTTTTTAATGATGGTCATTATGTTACTACTTATCGATTTAGATAAAGTTTGACCTTAAATAATTAATTATTTTTAATTCGCTTTTAAAACTCGTAGCAGACGATTTTAATGTCAGTACCTATCTTATACACCTCTTGAGTGTTCATTTAGAATTGCAAGATAAAAACCATGAAATGAAACTGTCTTCCTTAATATGTTAAGTAGGTCTAGCGTAAGAAATAAGTGCGTGTGAGAGTGAACCCTCATATCAAGAAAGGAAATACAACAACAAAAACTTCTTTGGGTTAATACAATGTTGCGTGCTGTCTGGGTCGTTTTATACAAGTCGGGGCTGGGGGCGAATGTTTTTCGTGGATTATGCGAGACGCTGTCGGGGGAAAAAACTTTTCACCTCCCCCAAATCATTTGACTCTCACTTACCGATCTCTAACACGAAGCTTGATCAAAAAGTATCGAGACTAAAGCTTTTATTTTTTTTATTTTATTTTTATTAAACTTATTGTAACTAAGGTTTTAAATTTTTTTAAAAGTCAAATTTAATAAGGTAATCTTCAACTAAATAAATAAACTGAACCCTCATTTTATGTACGTGTTTTTGCAATAAATGTTTTATTTTTCTTGCACCCGTTATTTACAATACTAAATATATTTTTTATTTATTTTAATATTCACTTCAATGTTTATATTCTAAAAGTTTTTATTTTGTGAGAATGGTTCATTTTAAAGTGGGCGTTCGTTTTACATTTCAGCTCGTAAATTTCTACCATAAAATTAGGCTTGGCTCAGATAATGCCAAGCCTAATTTTATGGTAGGAATTTACGAGTAAAAAGTTGAAGATTACCCATCGTCGTCGAAAAAACAAAATTACGGTCATAAAAGAGGATAAAGAGGATCCACTTTATGCCTAAATTGTAAAACGAACCCCCACTTTAAAACTAACCATTCTCACAAAATAAAAACTTTTAGAATATACACATTAAAGTGAATATTAAAATAAAGAAATATATTCAGTATTGTAAATAACGGGTGCAAGAAAAATAAAACATTTATTACAAAAACACGGACATAAAATGAGGGGTTCAGTTTATTTTATGGTAGTAATTTACGAAGAACAAGTTATGGATTACCTTTTAATAAAATATCTAGATTTCGTAATGATTGATTTAACGGCATGTTAACCCATCTAGGGTTATTTTATGCGAAGAGGTTAGACAATGGCGTTTATTGTATGTTCATACCTAATTTTTTTTCATTTTAGGTTGTTTTTTTGTTTCCACATGAACCTATCAAATATGAATGTTTTGAACAGATCTATTTGGCCTAAACATGACTGACTACTACCCCGGGTCAGAGGACCTGGGAGTAATAGCAAAGCAGGGGGGGGGGGATTTAATATAAATGATTTGTACACGTTTGCATAGTTTCAAGTATTGTTATCTAATTAAATGTTTTCAAGTAATTCTTTCTATTTAATAAGTCATTTCTTTGCATACAATTATAGTCTGTGCGGTAAAGTAAGGAGCTGATGGCAGGTGTGGCGCTCCACCTCAGACGCAAAAACAATATCCTTGGTCTAGCGCTAGTGGAAAGGGGATAGACTCCCTCGCTGATTGGCTGAATAGGACTTTAAGCCACCCCGTCGACTTTACTCCTTTTTACTTTTAAAGGGTTTCAAATAATGAATACAGGGTGCTTAATAAAAGATTCCGGCATGTCAACACTTGTTGGGTTATTTTATGCCGTAGACGTTTTGTTTTATTCGTTCATGATGGGTATTCATTTTTTTTTTTAAACACATTTTAAAAACATTTTTAAAAACCCTCAGGCACCACCTTCTAGCACATTAGGGTTGGGATAATCACATAGGTGCTAGGACTTGACGTGATTAGCCGATTGATCAGACCGCCCTGTCGGCCGGGGCGTTAGAATGCACCGACTGCACCTCTGCAGAGGTGTAAGACTCCCCCAATGGGGCCACCTGTTGTGCGACCCGTGATGCTTAAGGATAGAGCCCAGGTGGATGAGCAGTTCATGACATGCAATACTCCACTTGGGCTAGACGGGCGGTCGGAGAGCCCCCCCCCCCGATCAATCGGCTTGTCACGTCAAGCCCTAGCACCTATAGATTTTCCCAACCCTATTGCCCTTATGGCAAGCCCCAACCCCTTTTTATCATATGGGTGCTAGAAGGAGGTGACTGAGGGTCTACATGTCCTGGGAATAACATTAAACTCTATCTGATGGTGAGATTCCAGTTTTGGAGGTTTGGGGAATGTGGAGCACCCCTTCATCACCATTGCTCCCTGGTCCACTCTGACCCGGAGTGGTAGTACCTGTTAGGGTCCCATCTATGGGTTAAATAGAAAAATGTATTTATAAAAACTTTTTATTATCCATTAAGAATTGATTTATTTCAAAACTTTATCGGCATTAAATGACCCACTGAGGTTGTAATGCCGTAAAACGAAACAAAACCAAACCGATTGATCAGAGGAGGCATCTCCGACTGGCTGTCTAGCCTAAGTAAGGGACAAAGTGGAGTGTTGCATGTCATGCACTGCTCAGTTACTAGAATTCTGTCGTTAAGAATCACGGGTCAACACCCACGACCAACAGGTGGCCTCATTGGGGGGGGGGGGCTCTGCAGAGGTGCAGTCGGTTATTTATTCTGCGCTAGCCGATAGAGCGGATAAAATATATATTTAAAGGAAATATATTTTTAGCTATTTGCGAAAAAATATATCTTGTAGATTGCTTTCATTTTAACGAATACAAGTTGCACCTTAATTCGAGCATTTTGTATGAATTTGCTCAATGTTTCTGGGGTCAATCCTCTTATCTTGGCACGGATATTATTCTTGGGCTGTAGCAATATCTTTGATTTTTTTTTTTTTTAAAGATAAAGGACGTCGCATCATGGCGTAATTTGTATAAAAAAATAGTGTAATGTATTGTGCCGTAACAAGTATTAATATTTATTTTTGGTACTATTCGCAGAGTTCCGTCCCGGCCTCCTGCCTTAAAAAACGCTAGGTGTAAATAACAAACCCACCTATGAATGAAGTCCCTAGCTGAAGCGGTGCCTGCTGTATATGAAAAAATAATTTGCCGATTTTTTTTTTACCGACAAATAATTCTTTGAGTGTTTTGAAAGCGTTACAAGTAAGCCATATTTTTCAAAATATTGAAAAAAAAACAAAAAAAACAAAAAAAAACAACCAGCACTTAAGGCGTTTTTCCTAAAAAGTTAATGCGATATTTTACCACCTCCAGTCTTTTTTCGAGAAGTAAATGTAAATATTTTAACCTTTTTTAAAAATATGGCTAACTTTTAACGCCTTCAAACCACACACACAAAAAAATTGTCGATAAAAACACCTTCAATCGACAAATTATTTTTCATATGCAGCAGGTACCGCTTCAGCAAGGGACTTTATTCATGGATGTTTTTTTTTTTTTTACCTATCACCGCCTAGCGTTTTTTTTTTTTGTGTTTTTTTTTTTTTAAGGCAGGAGGCCTGGACGGATCTCTGAGAATAGTACCTTATTTTTTACTTTTTATTTATTTTTAAAAAATTTTTTATGAATTTTTTTTCTTTGGCGTAATAAATTTTGATACATATTTTAGTGAACTTATTAGCAGAAGCGTATCTGAAGACGACTCACGGGTCACCACCCACGGCCAACAGGTGGCCCCATTGGGGGAGTCTTACCCCTCTACAGAGGTGCAGTCGTTACATTCTAACGCTGCACTGACAGGGCGGCTAGGTGAAGGAAAACTCTAAATTCAAACCTGTTATATCTAGTTTATAATTATGAGTTTTACAATTGTACGCAGTTATGGTTTCCCGAGGACACTTTAGCTTGGTTGCTAGAGCATCCGCCTAGGAAATACAAGGCCGCTGGTTCTATACCGGTCCTCGCCAACTCCGCGCCTGAGTAGCACGGTTTGAATCTGTTCGGTAAAGTGGCGAGATGAAGGTAGGTGTGGCACTCCATCTCAAACGGAAAAATAATCTCCCTCGTCTAGAGCTTGATGAAGGGGATATATTTCTTCGCTGTCCGGCTTATACCGACAATCGGCCACTTCGAATTTACTCATGGTTTTGCGTATTCCTAGTATGTAGACATATCTAACTCCGGTTTCGAGCAGGGGGTCCAGTGGCTTTGGCTCACATCGTTGATCCCAGGGGGCCATACCCCAGGCAACACCTGTCTCCTTGATTTAAAGGGACAGGGCTGGGTTTATTGACCCTCTTGAGAGCCAATGTCGACGGAATCAACGTATTTTGCACCCGCCACCGATGAGCCTCGGCTTGTGGGTGGTTCCACATTAATAGGAACTTGTGCCTAACCTATACACGTGGGGTACGTGGTAAATATAGTTTCGCGTATTTCTATCGCATACTATCAACATGGGCATTTCAGGGCCTGTGTTAATGTAAATTAACAGCATTGATCCCAGGGGGATATCTCCCCAGGCAACACCTGCCCTGTCAACTTAAAGGGGCAGGGCTGGGTTTATTGCCCAGCACCCGAGGCGCCCCCTCGAGGGGAATACCGACGGGAACGACACATTTTTTGTGTCTATCACCAACTTGTGGGTGGGCCCACATAAAAATGTCCTTGTGTCACGCCCTCATAAGTGGGGTGAGAGGCAAATACCCTAACGATTTTCAAACTCATCTATTTGGCACATAGATTGGGCCATAACGGATATTACTACTTGAGGTCAGTGGAACTGGGAGTAATGGCAATGAATGGGTACCCCCCCCAAGTGTCTCAGAACTTTATCGGCTAAAGTTTGACGTCATATCCAGGATACTTGGGTTTTTGTGGGGTGGAGGGGAAAGTATTTACCCACCCGTTCGCCATGTGTAGGTCGCTAGTATTGGGCATCCAGCAAGGAGCGATCTTGCTCTTGTAATGGATCTGCGAAAATAGCTTACTATCCATTACACCACAATCGGAAAATTAAGAAGAGGGAATTCACGCAAAAAAAAGTGTCCAGAAATAGCTCTCAAGAAATTAGTAAGAAATATTATGTGGCTTTTAAAAAGCCAAAAAAAAAAATGAAACCCCGCATGTGTTGAAATAATTAAAAATATGGCAATTCTTTCCTTGTACGCCAGACAACTGTTATTGGAATAATTCACGTACCTAGACAGTAATATCTCACCCACAATAGGAAAGGCATATTCCGCTATAAATAGATTATCAGTCATATGGAAATTCGATCTCACTGACGAATTAAAGCGGCAATTCTTCAAAGCCGTAGTTGTATCCGTGCTACTGTATGACTGTACCACTTGGACCCTAATGAAGCTAGATGGGAACTGTACAAGAATGTTGTGTGCAATTTTAAGTCGTCGAAACAACACCCCACGAAACTCATCACACAAACCATCCGGGTAAGACAAACAAGACACGCTAGATACTGCTGGAGAAGCAAGGATGAACTCATAAGTGACGTTCTCCGATGGAAGCCAGGCCAGTGTGGGTCGTCAAGCTAAGATGTACACTGAGCAACTCTGCGTGGATACTGAATGCTGCACAGAGGATCTCCTGGGGACAATTAGTGATAGGGACGGGAGGCAATAGATTGTCATGGATATCTGTGCAACTAGCGTGAAATGATGATCTGCCCATCTATCTAAATCTGCTCGTAATTATCTATCCATCTATCTATCCGCCCATAACTATCTATCCCAGTATTTGTATATATCTATATATTTATCTATCTCAGTCTGCTCGTATCGATCTATCTATTGTATTTTTTTTACTGTAAAACACGTTTGCCCTAAACTACTTATCTGGCACACATATTTTAGAATTTCAACCCTTCGTCAACCATTCAATCTAAAGAGAAGAATAAAATGTCTCAACATTTAAGGGTTATTCAGACAACTGAAACTCTTTTTGTTTATATTGAATTCAAATAATAATGTTATAACTTGTTGAAACGAACAAACTCCGACAAGGGTGTTAAACATATAACAAGATGGACTTTAATACAAGCACATGGAATAACATAACATGTAATACAAGATACATTGTAGAGATAATACAAAGATATAAGGACAAATTCAATAATTACGTACATTTACATATAATATATAGGACTTAAAGATAGTCCATATGGTTGAAGTCACTTACTGACTTAGTCCGTACGTGGGGACTAGAGGCCCCACGAGGGTGGGGTGTAGACACAAATGTCTAACCCATGTTGTTTAGCCTGAGATGAAGGAGAAAAGAGGATGAGTTTGAATCAGGCGCTTAAATACTACAGACCCCTGGTGGTCCGAAACGGAAACCCAGCGGGAAGATTACTCTTCCAGGCAAAGGGCAGACAATCCCAACAATATGATATTTTGTAAGATGTCTTTTCATTCCCTAAATATTTTTTTATCTAGTGAATAAACCTAAAATTAAACGTAAAAAAAATAATTAAAAGCGTTTAATTTCATTTTTAGAATGTGTATATTTTCAGATCTGCGAGTAGGGCCCAATCTTTTTTAGATACATATTTTAAAACTGAAATTAAAAACTATTTTAAGTGTATTATTTAGTTGGGGGTGGGGAGAAAACTCAGAGATTTGCATAATGATTTGATGGAGATAATGTACAGACTACAATGGAATGGTAATACATGATAAGGCCTGGTTTTGTTGATTTGTTTTACGACAGGGGAAAGGGTTTGGTTTGTTTTGTTTTACGGCATATCAACCTCAGTGGGTCATTTAATGCCGATAAAGTTTTGAAATAAATCAATTCTTAATGGATAATACAATTTTTTTATAAATACATTTTTCTATTTAACCCATAGATGGGACCCTAACAGGTACTACCACTCCGGGTCAGAGTGGACTAAGGAGCAATGGTGATGAAGGGGTGCTCCACATTCCCCAAACCTCCAAAACTGGAATCTCACCATCAGATAGTTTAACGTCATTCCCAGGACATGTAGACCCGCAGCCACCGCCTTCTAGCACCCATATGATAAAAAGGGGTTGGGGCTTGCCATAAGGGCAATAGGGTTGGGAAATCATATAGGTGCTAGGGCTTGACGTGACCAGCCGATTGATCGGAGGGGGCCTCTCCGACCGACCGTCTAGCCCAAGATAGGGCCAAAGTGGAGTATTCCAAGTCATGAAGTGCTCATCCACCTGGGCTCTATCCTTAAGCATCACGGGTCGCCACCCACGGCCAACAGGTGGCCCCATTGGGAGAGTCTTACACCTCTGCAGAGGTGCAGTCGATGCATTCTAACGCCCCAGTCGACAGGGCGGGAAAAGGGGTATAGTGATTAACCAACGGGAGTGCTCTTACGGGGTGAAACGGGTGGGTGGAGAAAAGCCTCATCTTGTTTTTCGTGCATATTTCAAGCTAAAATTAAGATGCGTCTTTATCAGGTGCAAAATACGGTATCTTCAAAAACATTTCCGACTGAAATCCTAAAACGATCGAAACTGCTCAATAAGAGCAGAAAAAGTCATTTTGTTTTTCTTGTGAGGTGGAGACAAAAATAGCCTAACTAAATGGGCGCGTCTATTCCAGGATATTTCTCTTTTGTTTTTGGTTAGAAAACCGGCATTCTTCTTTTCTCGCACGTCTTGAAGAAAGCCTGTTCCCCCACCCGTCTCTACCCCCACCCGTGTCCAAATCGAATTTGATAAAGGTATCAAAATCGACCGTTGTCAGCCTGTTTTTAGCGGCGGAAGTCGGAGGGGTCACCTGAACGCGAAAACTCTGGGAGGTAAGCTCTTAAAATGTCTCTCTCCGGAAGACGTCTTGTCGGAAGGTTGTACTGAGGAATTCCCCACAATCTCTCCACTTGGATCTTTCTGTCTCTTTGGAGCCGCGCCAGAGACGCCAAGAAAGGAACAAAAAATAGAATTATGAAGGCATGACTCCACATCTCCCTGGAATCTGCCCCGTCGCCAGATATCGTTACCAAAACAAAAATTGTATCTGGCATCCTATGAAAGTTGGAGAACAAAAAAATTCCCTATAACTGTCACTCGTATGGAGGCGCATGGATAATGGTTAGTCGTAGGGAAATGGACTCGTCGACCTGAGTTCAATTCCTCGACGAAGCTGTTTGCATTTCACTTAGCGCCAATAGCCTTGGAAAAGTCATGAATCCAAATTTCCCTCCAGCTATGGGTAAATAGCAGGGTAGACTGGGCTCTTTAACCATGGCCAGGTAACCAGTCTAGGAGAATGAAAACTCTGAATTCAAACCTGTTAAACTCCGCTTAAGAAATTGACCTTGTGTCACATCCTGCTCCCGTGGAGGGGTTGGTAAATATATATATAACCGTCACTCGTGGTGTAATGGTTATTGTCGAGGGAAATGGACACTACGAGACGAGTTCAAATCCTGCACGAGGCTGTTTGCATTGGGAAAGGTATGAATTTAACTATCCTCCCTCCAGTTGGGTAAAAAGTATAACCTTGGCTCTTTAACCTCGTCTAGGAGAAGGAAAACTCTCAATTCAAACCTGTTAAAACCCTTAAGAAACTGGCCTTGTTTCGCATCTTGTTCGTACGGAGAGATTGGTAAAATCCTACCCCTTGATGATTGTAGGGTGTCGGTGAGGCTTAGAATACGCTGACTTTCCCCTGCAGAGGGGTTAACATCCCCCATAAAAGGGGTATCCTGTGTATGATACTAAACAGAATCTGATTCTGGGGCTCGAGATCTAGGATAGTGTGTGGTAGTCCTTTGTTATGACTCCTAGTTCCACGCTGACCCGGAGTGGTACCCATGTTAGTGTCTCATTTAAGGGTCAAATAGATCTGTGTGAAAATTATTCGTATTCTATAAAAATACTTGAAGGCATACATTTATTTTTATCTTTTATAATTGAAAGCGTATAACCTACAAATCTTATTATAATGGATATTGTGTTTTTCTGTCTGTAACCAAAACTATATTACTACTCAAGTCACAATTCCCTTAGTTATTTACGTCACATTCTCCGTGATTTTATTTTTTATTTAAACCTCTTATTAATAAAATTGTTTTACATCATTAAGACTGTTAACCATATCTACATACTAATAACATACAATTTTTATATATATACAACAAAATAGTGGATTACAGTGTGAACGGGAAGGCTAATTTGCATATTGATCTTAAATATATGCTTAGTATTATTGATTTCTAATTGTTTGGATTTTATCTTATTGAAATATAGCAAAAATCTCTGGGATAAATCTTAAAAAATCCATTAACAAGAAGAAATAACTGTAATATTATTCTTTACTTCCTATTTTAACTAAATAGTTAAATTAGTTTACCAAAGAAAGACTGGAAAATGATGGAAGAGTTAGTTTCAAAGTCGTTCTATTTTTCAATCATACCCCCTCTGTTCCAAATTTTTTTTTCTTTCTTATTCAGTTTCATTGGCCTTTCTAATTTAATACGATATTTTATTATATTAAAACTTAAATGCTTGCACCCGAGGGTGCATATATTTGCTAGTTATTATTATTATTATATGGAAATGATTACGTGAAATTATATTATGAGTACTCTCCGGGTGGAAGTATTTAAGTTTTAATGTAATAAAACATCATATTAAATTATATAGGCTAATGAAACTAAGAATACAGATAAAAAGATTTGAAACAGAGGGGGTACAATCGAATGATAGAAAATTTCAGTTGTTCTATCATTTTACATTACTCCCGTCTTTCATTGTTGAATTTTCCTAATTTAACTATTTAGTTAAATTGGGAAGTAAAGAATAAAATTAGTTATTATGGATTTCTTTTAAGGTTTATCCCCGAGATTTTTGCTCTTATTAATTAAGATAAAACCAAACAATTAGAAATCAATAATACTAAGCATATATTTATTAAAATCAATATGCAAATTAGCCTTCCCGTCCACACTGTAAACTATTTTGTTGTATTAATAATGTAAAAAACATTTTATTAATAATTGCGGTTTAAATAAAATCATGGAGAATGTGACATAAATGACAGTGATTGTAATGATGTCAATGTGAGTTTCCTCTTTTGTCAACTGACACACAACTAGTAATCATACAATGGAGTCACATATTCAAATTACCATTTTTTACTTTCAAGAGAAAGGATCAGTATGTTATTGTTTCAGTGAGACTTAATAGCTTCTTCTTTTTTTTTTTATCAAAGACTCACTGTTTCATCAGTGACAATTGAAACCCCACAGTTATAGTTGTTGTTGATAATGTCCTCAGAACAGTTTAAAACCTGATGACTAATCAGAAAATCAGTTTGCGATTTCAGGAACAAAAAAAAAAATGAACATGAAAATAAACTAATTTTTTCTCTGCCCACAAAAGGATCCCATAAATCCATTGGGCTACTGTTATAATAGCACTCCATAATTATATTGATACCTTTATTTAAAAAAGGGTAAAGGTTTCTAATTATCATTTCATAGTTATCTCCGTTATATCAATATTTGGAATATCTTATTATAATGGAGATTGTGGGTTTGTCTGTCTGTAACCGAAACTAAATTACTATACAAGTCACAATTCCCTTTGTTATTTACATCACATTTACCATGATTTTATTTTTTATTTATACCTCAATTATTAATAAAATTTGTTTTACATTACTTATAATGTTGGCCATATCTACAAACTAATAACATGCAATTGTATTTATATATACAACAAAATAGCAGTTTACAGTGTGAATGGGAAGGCTAATTTGCATATTGATATTAAAAATGTAATTTTAATAAATATATGCTTAGTATTATTGATTTCTAATTGTTTGCTTTTATCTTAATGAATATGAGCAAAAATCTCTTCAATAAATCTTAAAAGAAATCCCTTAATGAGAAGAAATAACTGTAATATTATTCTTTACTTCCTATTTTAACGAAACTGGTAAATTTTCCTAATTTAACTATGAAAAAAGGGAGTAACGGAAAATGATGGAAGATTTAGTTTCAAAGTTGTTCTATTTTTCAATCATAACCCCTCTGTTCAAAATCTTTTCATCTACATTCTTATTCAGTTTCATTAGCCTTTCTAATTTAATATGATATTTTATTATATTAAAACTTAAATACTTGCACCCGGAGGGTGCATATATTTGCTAGTATATATAAAATAAGTTTCAGTTACAGACATACAAACGCACAATCTCCATTATAATAAGATTAGATAAGAATACTTGCTAGAAGGAAGACAGAATTCTAACCAAAGGGTCTCCGTGATGCTTAAAAATGGAATACTGGGGGGGGGGGATTAGCTGCCCATGACATGCAACAGACCCTTAGACCCTTACTTAAACTAGACGGGCAGTCGGAGAGACCCTCTCTGATCAATCGGCTGGCCATGTCAAGCCCTAGCACAAATGATTGCCCCCAAACCCTAAAGGCAACCCCAAGCCTTTTTATCATATGGGTGCTAGAAGGCGGTGGTTGAGGGTCTCCATATCCTGGGTAGGACGTTATACTCTATCTGATCAGTTCTGGATATCTGGGGGAATATGGAACACCCATTCATCATTGCTCCCTGGTCCACTCTGACCCGGAGTGATAGTACCTGTTAGGGTCCCATCTATGGGTGAAATAGAAAACGTGAATTTATTTTTTTTAAATGGGTATCCATTAAATGTATCTATTTCAAAACTTTGTCGGCATTAAATGACCCTCTGAGGTTGATATGCCGTAAAACAAACCAAACTTGGTAGGGCGATGACCGATAGGACGGTTGGTGAGTTATAGGAATCCCAGCCGTCAGTGCAACCTGATGATGAAATAATCGAATGCCTATGAATAAGAGATCTGTTATCACTTGAGACCCCCCCCCCTTCCCCAACTCGCTAGCTTGTTGAGTCTTTGATGAAAGCTTACTTCCAAAAATACGAACGTCATAAAGCCAAGTTTTATATTTAATTCTCTCGTCTAAAAATGACTCCGTCTAAAAAGGAAAAACCTGCTTCTTTCAAAGAAGGAATATCTTCAGTAGTCCGACCATTTTTCTTCGTTTTGTGATCAAAGCCACTTAATTATATCCAATTCGTCGTGACTGTTTCTATCGTAAATAATATAGTCTCATCGATTTTTTTTGTTCTTTCTCTTTTTGTACTGAGAATGTGGAAACGCTGGCGGATTAGCGAAAACTCCAAGATATGGAAAAAGCAGACGACAACGCTATCGGCTTAAATACTGGAAGAGTTATTTCATGTTGTCAGGAAAAAGCGGAGTATTTTGATGGAAACTTCAAATCTTCTTCGGTCTTAAAGCTTAAATCCTTTTGGCCAGAAGAGGACGGATAATCTTTCGTGCTATGAAGCATACTCGGATATAGGATAATCCATGGCGGCGAGCGGGATGGGGGTGGGTGGTATCGAATATAGGAAATGTTGGGATGGGAGTGTTGAGAACTTGGATCCGGATAAAGATAGTAGCGTAAGTATGAGGTAATACCAAGGACAGGTGTGTTTATCGGTACGTTCAAGGTAAAATTTACAAACATATGTTCGTAGATCTTGTATGAAAACGTCATTGTGCAACATCCCAACTGTAAATATTATTACTTTGTAATAATTGACAAGGTATTACATTTTGTTTTCTTTTTAAACCGCTTTTAAATCCGTTTATCTCATTATGCCAAGCCTATTTGTTCTAACAAGATTAAGTAATAGTATCTGTGCACCGATTTACGGCCGCCCGTCGACTGGGATGTTAGAATACACCGACTGCACCTCTACAGAGGGGTAAGACTCCCTCAATGGGGCTACCTGTTGGCTGTGAGTGGCGACCCGTGATGCTTAAGATTAGAACCCAGGTGGTTGAGCAATCCATGACTTGCAATATTCCATTTGGTCCTTACTTGGGCTAGATGGTCGGTCGGAGAGGCCCACTCCGATCAATCGGCTGGTCACGTTAGTCCTAGCACCTATATGACTGTCCCAACCCTTTTTATCATGAGTACTAGAAAGCAGTGACTGAGGGTATTCATGTCCTGGGTATGACGTTAAACTCCATCAGATGGTGAGGTTTCAGTTCTGGATATCTGGGGGAATGTGGAGCACCCTTCATCACCATTTCTCCCAGATCCACTCTGACCTGGAGTGGTACCTGTTAGGGTCCCATCTATGGGTTAAATAGAAAACATGAATTTATTTATTTTTTTTAAAAAGGCGATAATAATTTACAACTTTAAGTCATCAATTATTCCTATTGAATATTTTATAAACGGATCTATTTTATATATATATATATATATATATATATATATGTGTGTGTGTTAAACTGTACACTGGTGGACTACTACACCAGTTCCACCCTGACACCAAAAAGATGGCCAGAAAATTAGAAAGGATCGAACAAAAACTCGTCCGAAAAGAATTGTCTGTACAGTTTAACACATGTTTAGAATAAAAAATGCTGCCAAAATACACTTATATATATTCAACATGTCCTCCTGGACCAATCACGTCTTTGCTTTTCGACTTCACGTGTTCCAATCATATCTTGATTTTCGCTTTCGCATTACCAATCACGTCATTAACATTCAATTGTGAACACTAATCAATGAACGGTTATGAACCTTTCCTTCCATCATATTTTTAACAACAAAGATCATTTTTACTTTACTTGTTTCAAATCGTCCTGGAGAAGGTTTCTATATAAACTGAAATGACTCTACGACCAATAATAAATTTCCAAGCACTGCAAAACCGAGGGAAAAGTGAGTGGTCCGTAAGGGGTACTATGCTGGAAATATAGTTGGTCACATTTCATGGAAGTATTTTGTTCAGCCTCTGAACTTTTCAGCCGTCCTTTCACCCCCCCCCCACCACTTATCGACTTTCGAACTATAAGATTAGAGATGATAATTTACTTACCTGACAAATGGTGGGAATCCGCAAAGTAAGATGTAAGTAATAACACCTGCTGCCCACACATCTACCTTCACACCATACCTGCAGACAGTAGGGAAAGAAAAACAAATAGTCATTTTGCTTTTTTATTTTAATTTTTTTTTAAAGACCGTACCCTATATTTTCTAATTAACTTTGTTTGCGGTACTTTGTTTTATTCTTAACCGAGAAATCTGATGTATAGTTTCCAAAGGTATTTACAAATAATACCGGATCGCTTGGCCATTTTATATTATTGTCCATATATGTCCATATAAGATCTAAGGTTCTTATAAGATGGAAGGCTCTGTGTAACCTTCCAACGTGGGTACATATAAGTACAAGAAATATTCCGGCAAAGTGATAAGATATAACAAACATAGACTTCTTCATTTTTTTTTCTTAGACTTTACCCAATATTTTCTAATTCACTTTGTTCGCGGTACTTTGTTTTATTTTTTGTTTTTAACCGAGAAATCTGTGATGTACAGTTTCCAATGATATGAAATTTACAAAGGTATTTACAAATAACACCAGATCGCTTGGCCATTTTATATTATTGTCCATATAAGAACCTTAAATCTTATAAGTTGGAAGGCTCGGGGTAACCTTCCAACGTGGAATAAGTACAAGAAATATTCCGCCAAAGTGATAAGATATAACAAACATAGACTTTAATAGTGAGCACACAGAAATACATTCAGGACAGGAATACATATACTAATTACAGATGGATATATATATATATATATATATATATATATATATATATATATATAAAGAAAGTAGGATTTCGTCCTAAAGAAGTGATACAAGTTTCTGCAGGAATGTCACTTACTTATAGCTGGCTGGGGGGCAAAGCCCTCCCACACGCACACACTTAAAGGTAGAGGCATAAGCGTCTAACTGCATCAAGGAAAGATAACTCCCCCATCAATTTTTAATATTACATGATGTAAAGTATAAAGTACAGTGTTACCCTGATATTCAAGTTGAATTCGTTCAAATCGTAACTCAATTTTCTCGTATTTCAAATTTTCCCCATTGAAATAAACTGAAATGCCATTTTCTGTTACATTATTAGGGGATGGGGCTTGGATAATTAAGGTTTGAAAAAGGATCATTTTTAGTAAAAATAAGTTGTGATTGACGAAGGACAGAAATGTTTTGAATAAAAATATTTTGCAAGAAATATTTTATTTGGAATGCGTTTGGTTCAAAATGTTTGAAATTCCATCAGAGATTTACTAGGGTCAAATAGTTTCGGGAGAATTACAAGCACTGACAGAGGAATGTCTGATTGATTGTTTTAGACTAAACATTCCAGTGGGGCAATTTGATAATATACAATAAAATTAAAATATGACGTAAGAAAGTAATCAGCTGATTAGTTTGTAATTATACAAGATGGGGTGAATAGTCGAAAAACGAAAGAGTTAGAGATTAAAAGTTAGCCCAAGGAGAGAAGGAAACGGACGCAAAATGGCGTCTTTCCTGCGAGCTATTTCTCTCCACGCTTGCGGTTACCTATTTGGGTTTTGAAATAAAGACTTCTAAAATCGTACTAAGTCTTGTGTTCAGTTATAAAAAAACAATAATGGACATGGAGATTAATAAACTCCCAAGCCGAACGATGAGAAGAATCATCCCAAATAGCTGACCGGATTTTTTATTCCACAATGTTGGCTTTGGCATTAAATAACCCACGAAGGTTGATATGCCATTAAAACAAAGAAAGCAAACAAAACATTGGCAGTAACTCTTGGTGAATTTCACCCATCAAAAAGCGCATATTTTTACCTGGTTTCCTTTTGGTCATATTAATATTTTAAAAATCTATCGGAAAACTCAGTTTAAATAAAATTTAGAGTTTATAACTTCTGCAAAGTTCAAATATACTGACCCCTTTTCAGCCAAAATATCCGGAGCAACGTATGTTGGTGTTCCACAAACAACGAAAAGTGGTTCCTTTACTTCCGTGGCGAGACCAAAATCTCCCAGCTTTAGTGTCTTTGTCCCATCCGGTGCTTCGTTAACCTGGAAAAAGAAAAACCGCTTAGAATATTTGGATATTTTGGAGGATTCAATAATCTTTCGTAACTTTATTTAGTGAAATAGATCACTAACACTAATTATGACTGAACTGGACAGGCCATCTAGCACATTAACGCGAGAACACAGTTCTCACCAGGCAAGATTGGTAGGGATACCGGTTTAGTCGCCGATGATCCAACTTTGAAACAGGTAGTACGGGGTTACATAATACCCATAGCGCTTTGTGCGGCCCGACATGAAAAGTGGATCTGTGTGCGTATATATATATATATATATATATATATATTACTAGCAAAAGTTCCCAGTCCATGACGGGGAAAAAAATTGGGAACACCAGATAGGGAAGGAGAGAGAATGATTTATCAATTTTTTTTTAAAAAGGGAGGAAAATGATTAATAAATTTTTTTTAAATCGCTGATAATTCGTATAGTACAATGTTTGTTTATTTTAGGAAATATTTTTCTTTACATTTAAAATATGTATTCCTAAATTTGAGTGTTTTGTAATATATTTTTTCAAAAACTTTTTGTACATATGACAAAACTTAAATTCAATTGCTTGTTGCGTTAAAGTGAAAAAAAAAATTCGTTTAGTTTATTTTCTATTTTACCCCTTAAAAAAGTAACAATTTAAAGGAGCTATGTATTAAACTTCCTTATTTATTTACGTCTGTCGGCTGGGACTGTATAATACGCCGACTGCACCTCTGTTGAGGAGTAATTAATATTTACAATTGTCCGTATTCCATTTTTTTGTTTATGATAGTGTTTTATTTATTTATTTTCTGAAACTCTTTTGTACAGACGAATTTATCAGTTTGATTTATTTCCTCTTAACCCCGAAAAGTAACAATGTAGCTAATAAGTAAATATTACTTCATTTTCTGTATTTATTTAATGTTATTTCATGAATAGTTTCATACAAAATAGATTTTAGTTATACTGATTATTCTAAAATGAAAGTATTAATAAAAAAATTTAAAAAGTTGAGTTTTCGTTTGTTTTGTTATTTAATTCGCTGTAAAAAAAAAAAATTCACAACGCACAAATTACATATTTAGAAAGATTTTATTTCTAACAAATGAATATCTTAAAGATAGTAATAAAAAGATTGCGATAAATAAGATGTGATTTTTAGTTAAAATTTAGTATGAAAAAAAAAACTTCGAATAGGCTGTCCTAAGAAAAATACTTTTTAACTCCCTATAAAAAAAATAATTCAATGAATAAAAACACATACAAATTACATATTTAGAAAGATTGTTTTATTTTCTTTCTAGCCATATAAATATTTTAAAGATTGGACCATATATAGGCGAGAAATTCCTAGCTGAACGGCTTAGACTGCCAAATTTATTCACTAAAATTAAACTTCACTGTTGATATCGCTGTAACAAAAAGTAGAGGGAAAATATTTTATTATCAGCAGGAGCTTGGATATGGCCAGTCTCGCAAATCTGTTTATTTTGGCTTAATTGATTATATCCCTTAATCAGTAGAAATCAATAACCAAATTTGGTGTGTTTCTTAGTTAGAAGGGTATCAAGGTGTATGCAAGATTTCGAATCCGAGTGACCTTCCCTTTTCGGAGTTATACGTCGACACGTACATACCACACTTTATATATATATATATATATATATATATATATATATGAAGTGGTCAAACAATGTGTTTGAAATGGCGAAGGCCGATAATTTGTGGGAGATTATGTGCTTAATTAAAGTCATACCTAATTAGTTAATTGATTAATTATAATTAAATGAATTAGGCATGCATATCGGTTTAAATGTAAAACATGTACATACAGAGATAGACTTTTACTCGATTTGTTTACGCTTTACATATAAACCGATATGCACACCTAATTCATTTAATTATAATTAATCAATTAACTAATTAGGTATGACTTTAATTAAGCACATAATCTCCAATATATATTATGTATATATATTTTTTTGTGTGTGCATACATAGATAAATTTCTGAATGTTGACAGTCGAAGTAAATGAATCGTAGTTTGTTATACAACGTGGAAGTAGATTATTATTATTATTATTATTAAATCGTGCTATCAATATTATTTTAGGTTGCTTAAAGTGTTGGGTTAATCATAAAATTAATGGACTTACCAATAGATTCTCTGGTTTCACGTCTCTGTGGACAATCTGCGCAGTGTGCAGATAATGGAGAGCACTTAACATATTATTAGCCATTCGACTTGCCATTTTCTCTGTGTATTTTGTCGCCGTAGTAATCATTTCAAATAAATCTCCACCCTGAAAGAAAGAAAAAAAGATCATAGCAGCTTCTGAGTGAGTTATCACACTCGGTAATCCTGAACATTAGCTACATAAATGATAGTAACCTCCCCTTGTTTATTTCACTTTGAAGAAGCCATATGTTTTGGTCGGCCATTTTTTATTTCACCGTAATCAATACAACTGCATGTTTTAACACGAAAATATCATAAAATATGTTCTTAATAACAATTAAGTTCACTTCAAATAATGCACAAGCACAATTAAGAACACATTTTATGATATTTTCGTGTTAAAACATTCAGTTATATTGATTCGAACAAATTCGTATTTTCAGAGTAGATTTACGGTGAAATGAAAATGGCCGACCAAAACAGACAGCTTCCTCAGTGAAATGAACAAGGGGGTGTTATTCTCCTTTATGTAGCTAATGTTCAGATTACCCCACACTTTCCTAAATTTCTAACCAAAACCAAATTTTCTTTTAAAATACAGACACATATGTAAAAAAAAAACAAAGATGAATAATTATTCATCTTCTCTAACAGGCATGACGGGTTTAAAGTTTTGTCTGGAAATAAAGAAAGTTGAGTTTAAAACAAAACAAGAATACATGGATAAAGAAATGGTGAAAAATGTATTCATTGCATTGGTAAGACCTCATTTGGAATTTGCTAATGTAGTTTGGAGCCCAAGACTAATCAAGGACACAAAAGCTCATTGGGGGAGTTCACAGGAGAGCTACTAAATTAATAAGTCAATCTTCCTTCGAAAGTTTTTTTTTTTAAATCATTCATTAAGTTTGGTTTATCGACAAACAAGAGGGATATGATTGAAGTCTGCAAATATACACATGGTTTTTATTCAAATAACTTTGATCTACTAAACATTGTTCAAAATATCAATACCAGGGGTCATAAATTAAAACTCTTAAAAGATTTTGTAAAGACAAAATTATTTTAGTAACAGTGGTGAATACATGGAATAAATTACCATCATCAATAGTGAATGCCCATTTAAGGCAATGTTAGATAATCTTTGGAAAGAATATAAATATTCTGTGGAATTAAGATGAATGTTTATAAGGAACAGCTGACAGGTCTCAGACCTAATATACTAAAAGAGAAGTTATAATAATAATTATTATTATAATACTAATTATTATTATAAAAAAAGAGAAAATGCGTTTTTTACTTAGCGAGTTCAGCTAGAATATGGTGTAGGCATTCTAAGTCTACTATAATATACATTTTTAACGTGGGTTAGATAGAAGGGTGGGGATAAGCGTCAAAGTACGTTGAGAAGTGAGGGGAAATTTAAAATACTGTAGAACAACTAAATAGTAAAAATAAAAATAAGATAGGAAAGGAGAATAAATGTTCATCTTCCTAAAAATTTTGTTTATTTTTTATTAAACAATCTTTGGTTTGGTTGCTTAGGTTTTACGGCATGTCAAACCCCTTGGGTCATTTTAAGCCGAATACTTCTAATGGTAAAAAAAAAGTTTAATGCTGACAAAGTTTTGAAATAATTTCATTTTTAATGGATAATACAATTTTGTTTATAAACTCATGTTTTCTATTTAACCCATAGACGGGATCCTAACAGGTACTACCACTCCGGGTCAGAGTGGACCAGGGAGCAATGGTGATGAAGGGGTGCCCACATTCCCTAAACCTCCAAAACTAGAACTTCACCATCAGATAGAGTTTAACGTCATTCCCAGTACATGTAGACCCTCAGTCACCGCCTTCTAGCACCCATATGATAAAAAGGGGTTGGGGCTTGCCATAAGGGCAATAGGGTTGGGAAAATCATATAGGTGCTAGGGCTTGACGGGACCGGCCAATTGCTTGGGGGCCTCTCCGACCGCCCGTCTAGCCAAAGATAGGGCCAAAGTGGAGTATTGCAGTCATGAACTGCTCATCCACCTGGGGTCTATCCTTAAGCATCATGGGTCGCCACCCATGGCCAACAGGTGGCCCCATTGGGGGAGTCTTACCCTCCGCAGAGATGCAGTCGTGCATTCTAACGCCCCAGCCGACAGGGCGGACCATCTTTGGGGCGTGTTAAAATGGTTCATAATTTTCAAATGAAAAATTTTCATTTGAAAATATCTTTCCGATGAAGCATTTTAACATCTGCTAATTAATCACCCTGAAGATAGTTTGCCAAAATACTGAAACGTTGGCATATTATGATATATACCATTTCTTTTATTATTAAACCATCTTGAGGACGATGTTAAAATGGTTCATTATTTTCAAATGAAAAAAAAAATCTAATTTGAGAAAAAAAAAACAAACGAAACGTTAGCATATTACCATATACATATATATATATATATATATATCTTCTGAATATCTTTATATGTACTTACCTTTTGAATCTATTTACATTTTTTCTCATTCATACATACATATATATATACTAGCAAATATATGCACCCTCCGGGTGCAAGTATTTTACTTGAATTTTATAATAAAATATCATATTAAATTATAAATGCTAATGAAACTGAATAAGAATGTAGATAAAAAGATTTTGAACAGAGGGGGTATAATTGAAAAATAGAACAACTTTAAAACTAACTCTTCCATCATTTTCCGTTACTCCCGTCTTTCATTGGAAAATTTTCCTAATTAAACTGTTTAGTTAAATAGGAAGTAAAGAATAATATTACAGTTATTTCTTCTTGTTAAGGGATTTATTTTAAGATTTATTGAAGAGATTTTTGCTCATATTCAATAAGATAAAACCAAACAATTAGAAATCAATAAAACTAAGCATATATTTATTAAAATCAAATTTTAAAAATCAATATGCAAATTAGCCTTCCCGTACACACTGTAAACCGCTATTTTGTTGTATATATAAATATAATTGCATGTTGTTAGTATGTAGATATGGTTAACAGTATTAATAATGTAAAACAATTTTATTAATAATTGAGGTTTAAATAAAAATAAAATCATGGAGAATGTAATGTAAATAATTAAGGGAATTGTAACTTGAGTAGTAATATATTTTCGGTTACAGACAGAAAATCACACAATCTCCATTATAATAAGATATATATATATATATATACACACATTTAAAAAAAATTGAAATAGAGCACTAATTAGGCCTATTCTAGTAGTGACCACCCCAAGTGAAAATTTAAGAGGTTTGAATTCAGAGTTTTATTTTTCTCCTCGACTAGTTGCCTAACCAAGGTTAAAGAGTCCATTCTGCCCTATTTGCCCATAGTTGGAGGGAGAATAATTGGATTCATATCCTTTCCCAAGGGTATTAGCGCTATGTGAACTATGACTTTGTCCAGGATTTGAACTCGGGTCTACGAGTCCATTTTCTACGAATCTAACAAGTACACCGCACGCCTCCTATAAAAATTATTCATCTTAGCCGGTATGTGAAGAGTTAAAGAAAAAAAAACTCACCACGTTTTTTCTGGAAGCGGAAGTTGAGTTTAGAAAGCAAAGCAAAAAAAATGTCATTTACTTCGTAAGCTGGGCTAGAATTTAAGGATCCTAAGCCTATTCTTATATTTGTGCTGAACGTGGAATACAGGTGGACACAGGAGGAATAATGTTTGCTTCTCAAACCCTCTTTCATGGGACCAAAGAGATGATAGTGATTATTCCAGTGACGAGGAAGTGAAATCTGTAGTGAAGAAGTGGCTCAAAGAACAGTCAACAGAATTTTACGGGGCAGCGATAAATGCTCTCATCCGAAGGTGGAACATTGCTATTGAGAAAAGCGGTGACTATGTGGAAAAGTAGTGATGTGATCCACTGAGGACCAGCTTCATTTTGATGTATGATACATGTGCCTGTGTTGGTAATTATACCTATCCTAAACAAAATTGCATTACTTTTTGCCCCACCCTCGTAATTATGAATAAAAATGCTAGAAAATAATAAGTTAAACATAATGGAGTAAATAAATTAGACAGTCCTTCTCAGAAATTACCACAAACTAGATTACCCCTCCCGTAATGTCCCATACTATATAAAGGGATACCCACCACGTGGGAGCCTCTTGATCTAAGGATCGCATAGACGAGAAATTGAGTCCCCAATATTCGTGGACTGTCTACGCTATTCAAACTTATATATATAAGATGATCTACTCTACTGAGTCAGACGAACCAACTATTAGTTTCGCAATAAAGCTCTTCAGGGCTAAAATCTGAGTCTTTTCTTTTTTTCAAAAATTTTTTTCTTCCTGATTGATGTTTGGTAGTATATTTTTTACAATCAAACTCTCTGCCGGGTTTTTTCTCTCCGCAAGGATCTACCAACACGCTTGGTATATATATATATATATATATATATATATATATATATATATATATACAGATATTGAGCACACTTCATTTATGAAGATACACTACACACAAACTACATTGCGCAAAAAAAATTAAACACAGCAAGAACTGAAAAGTCGTTAGTCAAATATTGATGCGCAACAAGCATGATCATCGGAGTTACTTTTTCACGTTTAAGTAATCCGTGTTTGAAATAAAAGCAACTTACCTTGACGAGTTCCATCACAAGATATATTCTATCGGGAGAATCAAACTCTTCAATTAGGCGGATGATATTTGGATGTTTGGCCCGGCGGAGGATTGAAACCTCATTTTCAATCATTTGAACCTGAAAAATGAAAATTGATATTAAAATAATGTAAGAAAACAGGGAATACTATTTCTCTGAAATTTTGGGATGAGATTTAATAATTTGTATTATTTGTACTAGCAAATATGTGCACCCTCCGCCGGGTGCAAGTATATAAGTTTTAATGTATTAAAATATTATATCAAATTAGAAAGGCTAATGAAACTAAATAATAATGCAGATAAAAAGATTTGAAATAGAATGGGGTATAATCGAAAAAAAAGAACAACTGAAACTTACTCTTCCATCACTCCCGTCTTTCATTGCTAAATGTTCTTAATTTAACTATTTACTTAAAATAGGAAGTAAAGAATAAAATTGGTTATTTCTTCTTGTTAATGGATTTTTGCTCATATTCATTAAGATAAAACCAAACAATTAGAAATCAATAATACTAAGCACATATTTATTAAAATAAAATGTTTAATACTAATATGCAAATTAGCCTTCCCGTTCACACTGTAAACCACTATTTTGTTGTATATGTAAATACAGTTGCATGGATCTTTACAAATTAATAGCGTCGATCCCAGGGGGCTATCCCCCAAGGCAATACCTGCCCCCTTGATTTAAGGGTTCATTGCCCAGCGTCTTGAAGGGGAATGCCGACGGGATCGACACAATTTTTCCACCTGCCACCCATGGGTCTGACCTTGTACAAGTGGGGTACGAGGAAAATATAATTAATAGCGTTGATACCAGGCGGCTATCTCCCCAGGCAAAACATGCCCCCTCAATTTAAAGGGGCAGGGTTGGGCTTATTGCCCAGTGCCCGATGAGGAGAATGCCGACAGGATCAACGCAATTTTTTCACCCGCCACCCATGAGCTTCGGTTCGTGGGTGGTCCCACATAAATATCTAGTGTGTAGATATAGTCAACAGTACTAATAATGTAAAACAATGTTATTAATAATTGAGGTTTAAATAAAATCATGGAGAATGTGACGTAAATAACTATATAGGGAATTTTGACTTGAGTAGTGACATAGTTTCGGTTACAGACAGAAAAACACAATTTCCATTTAAGATTATATTTGGACTATTGTTCTCGTCTTTTTTGTTATCTGTGCTCTCAGCCTTCTTCAGGCTCCCGATTTCGACGAGAAGGTTCCCGAGTCCAACAAGAAATACCTGAAGAAGGCCGAAGGACACATTGGCCGAAACGTTGTACAGATAACAATAAAGACGAGGACCCTTGTCCGAATGATCAAAGCAAGGAATGTAGCTCAGTAGTAACATTTGTGATGATGTTACTAACTCGACTCTAGATTATTGTTTGATTTGTTTTACGGCATGTCAACCCTTGTTTAGTTGTTTAATGTCAGATTTTTTGTTTTGCTTTGTCCTTTCGTAAGCAATCATAGACCCAAAAGTATTCCTACTTAACAACAATGATAATTATTATTATTATTATTATTATTATTAATCTATATATTTATACGCTTGTACCTCCGTGTGTCACACCCTGTCATCACCTCAGATAAATAATGAACCATTCTGTTTTGATTATGTGGAAAGAAAGGGAAGAAAAAGAACACGCTACAAATCAGAAAAAAAAAAAAGGATAAAACAAATTGGTTTATGAGATTTTAGCTAATTTCTTACGGCCATATCACGTTGATAACACCGGTTCTCGTCTGATCACCGAAGTCAAGCAATGTAGAGCTTGGTCAGTACTTGGATGGGTGATCGCTTGGGAATACCAAGGGCTGTAAAGCAATTTTGTACTAGCTTCGGAGGTACATATACTAATATTGGAACGATAACTTGAGGATGATAGTAAGCGGGGGATCGGGTCCGGTGTAAGGGTCTCATGCCCCCCTCCGCCCCACTGAATCTAAGATAGGCCCTTAATCTATGATACGACCACCTCGAATCTACTACATGTCAATTTTCATAATGTAGTATTCATATAAAATATGAAACCCGCCCTAACGGGGGCCCCAAGCAGGGGTGCCTTCAAGGGCTTTGAGGGTAGTATGCACCGTCAGATTTAGATTATGTATAACCGCTGGATAAATTATATATTTACCTCCTTCGCCACGTGCAGGATGTGGCACAAGGTCAATTTATTTAGCGCAATACAGCTGGTTTTAATTCAGTTTTGCATCTCCTAAATTAGCCGATGCAATAAGGCGAAAGAAATGGATATATGATATAACTCTACACACCGACCAATAATCTATAAAAAATATACTTTTCTTCTCAACCAAATATACCAAAACGGATATTATTAGTTATTATTTATTACCAAAATCTACTTACATTACTTGAACAAGTTGTCTTGTTGATAATCTTCAAGGCATACGCAATGTTGTTTGATCTGGAAAAAAAAAATCAAAGAATATTATCGAGCTTAAACGAAACTCTGCCAATTCTTCAAATCTTCACTTTTTTTTGGTAGCATTGTAATCAACGCATTTTACAAGAAACAACAATAAAATCTACATTGATTTGTTTGTTGTTTTGTTTTACGGCATATCAACCTCAATGGGTCATTTAATGCCGATAAAATTTTGAAATAAATCAATTCTTAATGGATAATACAATTTTTTTATAAATACATTTTTCTATTTAACCCATAGATGGGAGTCTAACAGGTACTACCACTCCGGGTCAGAGTGGACCAGGGAGCAATGGTGATGAATGGGGTGCTCCACATTCCCCAAACCTCCAGAACTGGAACCTCACCATCAGATAGCTTAACGTCATTCCCAAGACATGTAGACCCGCAGCCACCGCCTTCTAGCACCCATATGATAAAAAGGGGTTGGGGCTTGCCATAAGGGCAATAGGATTGGGAAAATCATATAGGTGCTAGGGCTTGACGTGACCAGCTGATTGATCGGAGGGGCCTCTCCGACCGCCCGTCTAGCCCAAGATAGGGCCAAAGTGGAGTATTGCATGTCATGAACTGCTCATCCACCTGGGCTCTATCCTTAAGCATCACGGGTCGCCACCCACGGCCAACAGGTGGCCGCATTGGGGGAGTCTTACCCCTCTGCAGAGGTGCAGTCGGTGCATTCCAACGCCTAATTGTTACGTAGCCGTTTCGTCACGGTACCATATACATATATTTGTTACGTCTTACTCTGGTCTATTCGGCCGTCTTCTGATCGTCTAGTCTTCTGTCTTCTATCTTCTAATGGTCTCGTCTGGTCTTTCTTATCTGGGGATTCCGTGTCTGGTTCTGCTGGTGACCATTTCTTATCAGAAGCCTTGTGTCATTGTTAGCTTTTAGTAATAACAACAAGACTTCGATTTACTTTTGATGTTAGTTTATTCTGGAACCCGAGACCAGACCGAGACCAGACAAATGCTAGCTTCTAACTCTGCAACTGACTAACTGCAACTAACTACTGCAACTCACTAACTGAGTTGCCCACCTTAAACCGGAAAGGGCTTTCTATCGGGGTTCCGTTCTCACGATTCTATCCCCAGAAAGCAAGGTGAGAGTGAGGTCAAGCATTGTCACTCACTCTCAAGGCCATAAGCTGTACTGATTGCCATAAGGATTTCTATACTACCTTAAAAAGTAATAGGGATCCAATTAATATGTAACATAATTATCCATTAAGAATTGATTTATTTCAAAACTTTATCGGCATTAAATGACCCACTGAGGTTGATATGCCGTAAAACAAAACAAACAAACAAACAAAATCATAATATAGATTTTTGTACTAAGTCAGGAGTATCCCTACATTAGAGTAAGTCGATTCTTCATTTTAAAAAAATATCAAATTGTCCATCTATGCGAAAGTTGTGTGTTAGTATACTGAATACCGACACCAAAAATTAAATCTTTTACTTGCACCATTGTTTGAGGAAATAGCATCAAAGATCGTCGGCTAAAATTCACAAATCCTCGTTTTTACAACATTTGGCCAAGAAATTGGTTTCGGTGATGATGAGGGGGTATTTTCAATTTGAATTCTATTCATATTTAATTCGTTTCATTTTAATAAAATAAAATAACATTTGCTGATTTAAATATTGAAAACGGTAAATTTTCTAACCAAATTTTACGGCATGTCAACCCTTGATGGGTCATTTTATGCCGAATACGTTTTGGTTGATTCATTCTTGAGGGGTACTCAGTTATTTTGTAAACTCAATTTTTCTTTTTAAACACTTTTTTTTTTTTTTTTAGAACTCATTTTGTTTTATTTAGCCTATAGATAATACTCTTACAGATACTACCACTACGGGTCAGAGTGGAACTGGGAACATGAAGGGGTGCTCCACATTCTCCAGAACGGGAACCTCACCATCAGATGGAGTTTAGCGTCATACCTAGGATATGAAGACCCTCATCCACCGCCTTCTAGCACATATATGATTAAAAGGGTTGGGACAATCATATAGATGCTAGGGCTTGGAGTGACCAACCCATTGATCGGAGGAGGCCTCTCCGATCGCCCGTCTAGCCTAAGTAAGGGCCAAAGTGGCGTGTTACATGTCATGGACAGCTCATCCACCAGGATTCTGTCCTTAAGCATCACGGGTCTCCACCTACGGCCTACAGGTGGTCCCATTTCTAGGGAGCGGGGATTGGAATGGATTTTATTGAACTTTGGTCTTTGCTAGTCTCACCCAATTTTCGTTAATAAAAGGACAGGTGCCCGGTCGTTGTACAAACAAACAAACAAACATACAGACACCAAGACAGAAGTTATAGATATATAAAAACTTCTGTCTTGGTGTCTGTATGAAGGTGCGTGGGCTAGTGGTTAGGGTCGCGGAAAATGGACTCAATTCCTAGACGAAGCTGTTGGCATTTCACATAGTGCTAATACCCTTGGGAAAGGTATGAATCCATATATTCTCCCTCCAGCTATTGGTAAATAGTAGGACAGACTGGGCTCTTCAACCTTGGGTAGGTAACCAGTCTAGGAGAGGGATAACTCCGAATTCAAAATTCCTAAGGTCAGTCGTTGATTGGGTTCGTGGCATTCCTTGATGCACCAATTCTTTCCTATCGACTGTGCCAAAAAGTGTGGATGGTCCAACACAAGCCTTCACCACTATAAACAAATCACTGTGTGGGTTGTTCATTGTATGAACCCTCATGTGTGGAAAATCGGCAATAGAGTCCATCTTATATATGTGTGTGTGTTGTAGATTTTGCGTCTCCGTATGCTTCTAGTGCGTATATATATTTGAGATATATTGTATCTGTATCCGTTGTTGGAAATACATATACCAGGTTTGGGCATAGGTGTGAAGCATTAACGTACTATATTATGCTAATGTTGTTACCATAATATGTTAGTTAAGGAATAAATATCAGAAAACTCTGTAGTTTTTTTTTTTTTTAGTTTCTTTTATTTAGACGATATGGTAAATTTTCAGGATAGTGACATCCCTTCTTCTTGACCGTGAATCGTAGTAGTCTAAATAAAAGAAACTAAAAAAAAAAAACTACAGAGTTTTCTGATATTTATTCCTTAACTAGCATATTATGGTAACAACATCTTATTATAATGGAGATTGTGTGCTTTTCCGTCTGTAACCGAAACTATATTCCTACTCAAGTCACAATTCTCTTAGTTATTGACATCACATTCTCCATGATTTTATTTTTATCTAAACTTCAATTATTAATAAAATTGTCTTACATTATTAATACTGTTAACTATGTCTACATACTAACAACATGCAATTATATTTATATATACAACAAAATAGTGCTTTACAATGTGAACGGGAAGGCTAATTTGCATATTAATATTAAAAAATCGAATTTAATAAATATGTGTTCAGTATTATTGATTTCTAACTGTTTGGTTTTATTTTAATGAATATAAGCAAAAATCTCTTCAATGAATCTTAAATGAAATCCATTAACAAGATAAAATAACTGTCATTTTATTCTTCACTTCCTCTTTTAACTAAATACTTAAATTCGAAAAAATAACAATGAAAGACGAGAGTGATGGAAGAGTAAATTTCAGTTGTTCCATTTTTTATTATACTCCCTCTGTTTCAAATCTTTTATTATACTCCCTCTGTTTCAAATCTTTTTATCTGTATTCTTATTTAGTTTCATTAGCCTTTCTAATTTAATACAATATTTTATTACATTAAAACTTAAATACTTGTACCCGGAGGGTGCATATATTTGCTAGTTAGCATAATATAGTACGTTAATGCTTCACACCTATGCCCAAACCTGGTATATGTATTTCCAACAACGGATACAGATACAATATATCTCATATATATATATATATATATATATATATATATATATATATATATATATATATATATATTCAAAGAAAGAAAAACTTAACAAAAGGTACAGTCGGTGTATTCTAAAGCCCCAGCCGACAGGGCTGTGGTGAATTTGGGTTTTTATAGAACTTACCTTAGTCGACATTCACGTACAACAGCGAAGTTTCCTTCTCCAATCAATTGTCGAACTCCATATTTGCTTGTCAGGCTCGGTGGATAATTGCTACTGTCTGCAATTAGCGAAGAAGAAAAGACAAAAATCATTTTAAGTCCAAATGTTGTATAATATAATATATATATATATTAGGACACGTAAAAGCGAATTCATCATAAAAGCGATGGAAAGAATTTCTAAAAAGAAAGTTAGGGTACCCTTAAAATTAGATGTATAATCTAAAATAAAATCTTTTTTCGGACAATCCTCATCAGAGAAATACATTGACAGTAGGAAATACGATGGTTGGAATAATTGAGAAAAAAGGTAATTTTTTTTTTTCCTTTTTCAATTATTTTCTCGTTCTTATTGAAAAAGGCATACAACCCAACCATGTTTTCCATCCTCAGCGGTGCCTTGAGTCACTCTATATCTCCCGTATCCAGCCAGCTCTGTGTATACAAAAGCAGTTTCACCAGTTGCTTCTCTTCAACACCTCAAGCCTAAACTTTTCGTGTGATGGAACCAGACATTTTCGAACCCCTCCGCACGGTCCGTAATTTCTCTTATTTTCTCGTTCTTATTGAAAAAGGGGAGAGAAAAAAATTATTTTTCTCAATTATTCCAACCATCGTATTTCCTACTGTCAATGTATTTCTCTGATGATTGTCCGAAAAAAGATTTTATTTTAGATTATACATCTAATTATAAGGGTACCCTAACTTTCTTTTTAGAAATTCTTTCCATCGCTTTTATGTGTCCTAAAAATTTTGTACTGCCAAGAAACTTTTCATATATATATATATATATATATATATATATATATATGCATGCAGCTCCCGTCTAGTTTATTCTCTAGTCGCTTAGTTAGGGTCCAAGTGGTGCAGCCATACAGCAGTACTGATACGACAACGGCCTGGAAAAACTGTCTCTTTAACTTGTCTGTGAGATTGGATTTCCATATGATCGTTAATTTATTTATAGCGGTCACCTGCCACATATCACCCAAACCATCCGAGTAAGACGGACAAGACACGCGGGACACTGCTAGAGAAGCAAGGACGAACTCATAAGTGACGTCCTCCTGTGGAAGTCAGCAGCAAAGACGTACATCGATCAGCTCTGCGCGGATACAGGATGCTGCATAGAGGACCTCCCGAGAATGATGAGCGATAGGGACGGATGGAGAGAGATTGTCATGGATATCTGCGCTGACAGCGCGACATGATGATGATGATGATAATATATATATATATATATATATATATATACTTCCAATTTTCATGGTAGAGCACTGTAGGGGGGACGTTAATTGAAATTTCACCGTTTAGCGTAAGCATTTACTCGCCTGCTGTTTACAGACTTAAGTTCTCTGGTGATTATAAAATAACTGGTGCATTATATCTTTTATTTATTAATATATCAACACTAAAAATTTCATTAAATTCGGTTAATTCCCTGATTTTTGGTATTTTCTTTCTTTCGGTGGGGTGACATACGATGATGGAATTTAGGTCCGTTGTTCGATTTAACAGGATAACTAGTAGAACGGACTGAGCTCTTTAATCTTGATTAGGCAAATTGTTCATTTGCACGACACAGGTGACAGGTTAAAATGTGGGGGTGATGATTTCTGTGGCAACTTGTAGAAATAGAAACAATACTTACCCTCATAAGCTTCAGTGGCAGAGGATTTTTCCTGTAAACAGAAATTAAAATATTCAAGTTTCCAATTATCTAATTAATCGAAATATTCTAATCGATTTTATTGCATATTTTGTAATATCAGAAAGTTCTTCTATATATTAAAAAAAAGGGTTTGGCGTCTTATCTGTTATTAGTATATTTACTGCTAAATAAAAAGATTAAGTGAACATTTCTTTTGTATTCTTTCTTTAACTTATACGTTGTTTCATCTTTTCATTCCATTTTATATATATATATATATATATATATATATATAAATCATAAAAAAGCCCAGGCATGCAAAGGCGGCCAGCGTAAATGCGATCTCTGCGTCGAAGAAAAATTGTGTATACTACAAAATACAAACAAAAACTTATTAAACAAGAGGAGTGAACTCGTTTCGAAATGCAGGCATTTGAACAAATTTTTATTGTGCCACATACCACCTGATCCTAATTAATCCCTTAATTTTTGCCCTCCTTTTATTTATTTAGAAAAAAAATCATCTGGACACCGCGTGCATTAAGACCAAAGCAAGTTTGTTTTATTATCATTTTTTTAACACAGATTTAGTGTTATAACATTTCATCACGTGAACACGCTTCACTTCATATAAACGCTAAACAGCCAAAGTTTTTAAAAAGATTTTAGCATTATAACATTCCATCGCGTGAACACGTTTCACGTTTATATAGCGTTTATATAACGTGAAGCAATGGAATGTGATAATGCTAAAGTTTTAAAAAAAAACTTTGGCTTGTTTAGTGTTTATATGAAGTGAAGCGTGTTCACGTGATGGAATGTTATGACACTAAATCTGTGTTAAAAATGATAATAAAACAAACTTGCTTTGGTCTTAATGCACGCGGTGTCCAGATGATTTTTAAAATCTCAACCATTTGACTCCTCTGAAGACTGCGTAAGCATGAAACATAGTTATGAGTTTATAATATCCATAATATCATTATCATTGATTATATATATATATATATATATATATATATATATATATATATATATATATATAATCAAAATTAAACCTTGAAAAATTAAAAATACAAATAGAACTACAATAAGACAAAACATCGTACTACACTAAAAAAAAATATTTTTTAGGTGTTTGCCCGGATTATAGTGGCCTGTCAGAGAACTATGTTAGAAGTAGCGAGTCCATCTGTTCCGCGAAAAAAAAAATCCTTTATATAATTATTTTAAAAAATTGAACAATATCATAATTTTATTAAACGTTGATCAGTTATTTGAACGGGAGGTTTAAAAGAGACGAAAAAAAATCAATTTTACTTACCGGATCCCCTACAGTCTTGCGTCTTTGTCTTGGAGATGCAGTTCTGGATGAATCAGTGGAAGAAGGTTTTGAACGACTATGAGAAGGTGATCGACTGTGAGGCGAAGTGGAATCTGTAAAAAAAGAGAAATTTTTGATCTGACACCGGTAGGTACATTTTTCATTCAAATTGACCTCAGGGCTTGGAGTACGTAGAATATCTAGATAGAAATTCGCAATTATTTTCATTTTATGTTCACTTTTTTGACTAACACTATTGGGAAAGGTATGAAACTCCTTATCCACCCAGCTATGGGTCAAATAGTACCGCTACTTTTCTTTTACAAGGGTGACTTTGGCATTAAATAACCCACGAAGATTGATATGCAATGAGACAAAGAAACCAAACCTATCTATCCTACTCTGTTTATATCTCTTCCAAGTATGGGTTAAATAGTACCATTACTATTCTTCTACAAGGATGGCTTTGGCATTAAATAACCCACAAAGGTTGATGTGCCATTAAACAAAGAAACCAAGCCAATTGGCTTTTTGTTACATAATTGTGTGGGGGCGTGTGTTTTTGACAATACTCTGTAGCGAGAATTCTAGGGCCCAAGTGGAAAAATACCAGACCGTTGGTAACCTTGACACCAAAGGCGGGAATCTCGCACGTCAAGTGATTTGGTTAGGAAATCAGTTTCAACCGGAGATGAAGCAGAATAGACGTGTTCTGCTGAGGTTGACTCTCCGCGCGCAAGGATGGGCAGAAATAAATCTTTGATCAAGGAAAGAAGTCTTGTAGTTAATTAATTGCACGACTTAAGAAGCCCCCAGAAAAAGAAGACTAGACTGGCCAAAGAAGGAAAGGAAACATCCATTAGACGAAGCAGTAGAAAAGAAATGAAGCAAGTAAGTCACAACACAACTGTCTGTATCTGTCTCTCTCTATCACATGAGTACTCTCCAATCATATACTCGCAATGGGGTATATAACACTTTGTCTTGGTTAATACATCTTTGTGGGGTAGTCCCTAACGTGTGACATCGTAGTAAGGAAGTTCGGAAACTGAACTCTCAACAAACTACCGATAGAGAATATGAACAACCTAGAATCACCCTTGTTCCAAGAAACTTGGTACCCCAACGAAGAATATATATATAAGTCGGATCTTAGCCCTGAAGAGCATTAAGCGAAACTTTTAGTAGGTTCGTCTGACCATTAGATATCTATATTATATATATATATATATATATATATATATGCAACGCTCTCCTATAAAAAAGGATGGAACACTCTATGGCGGCCTTTACATACATACACATACAGATGTGTGTATTAAAACAGTTAAAATTCCCTTCACATTCTGTGGGTGACGATAGCCGTGCGGTTAAGCTGTCCGGCTGATGCTGAATCGATCAGAGTTCTATCTCGGCTGTAGGTAGCTCGCAATGTTTAGCCACACTAAAAAGACTTGATAAGTCGAAACATGTGTCTGTGGATGACTATATATATATACATATATATAAAGTGACTGTAATAATGTGACAGGAGTTCGAATTTCGTAAATGTATGAATCTCTTTATTCCCCCCCCCCCCCAATTAGGTTTGGTTTGGTTTGTTTTACGGCATATCAACCTCAGTGGGTCATTTAATGCCGATAAAGTTTTGAAATAAATCAATACAATTTTTTTAATAAATACATTTTTCTATTTAACACATAGATGGGACCCTAACAGGTACTACCTCAGAGTGGACCAGGGAGCAATGGTGATGAATGGGTGCTCCACATTCCCCAAACCTCCAGAACTGGAACCTCACCATCAGATTGAGTATAACGTCATTCCCAGGACATGTAGACCCTCAGCCATCGCTTTCTAGCACCCATATGATAAGAAGTATTGGGGGTTGCCATAAAGGCAATAGGGTTGGGGCAATCATATAGGTGCTAGGGCTTGACGTGACCAGCCGATTGATCAGAGAGGGCCTCTCCGACTGCCGTCCAGCCTAAGTAAGGTTTTAAGTGGAATATTGCAAGTCATGGACTGATCAGCCACCTGGGTTCTAACCTTAAGCATCATGGGTCGCCACCCACGGCCATCAGGTGGCCCCATTGGGGAGTCTTACCCCTCTGCAGAGGTGCAGTCGGTGCATTCTAACGCTGCAGCCGACAGGGCGGACAACTTTGTGGGGTAGTCCCTAACGTGCGATAATCGTAGTAAAGAAGTTCGAACTCCTATCACACTATTACAGTCACTTCGGACTAATACCCTTGGGAAAGGTATGAACCTCTTTATTCCCCTCCCCACAACTAGTTCTGTTGTTCTTCAACAAGGGTTGATTTAGCATTAGATAACCCACAAAGGTCGATGTGCCATTAAACAAAGTAACCAAATCTATTCATCTGTTCATATCCATCTCCCCTACTATGGGTTAGATGGTTCTTCTATTGTTCTTCTACAAGGATGGCTTTAACATTAGACTAGAAGCGGCTACCCGGCATCGTCTGGGTAGAAGTGGAGGGAAAAGTTAGTCTCGTAGATCCATTATTACTGAATCACGAGTTGGATCCTCGTAGGATGCCCCATTAAAATCCCTACGTTAAAAAGACCTTATGTTGATTCGGCCTGGTGGGCGTCAGGAAAAAGTGCACAGAAACTCTGAAAAGAAAAATTAATGTCTCCTATTTGAAATATTAAATGCACCCCCCCCAAAAAAAAAAACAACATCTATTAATATTTTTTCAAATTATAAAATCAAATCTTCATTATTTTAGCTCAAAAAGCAAGATCTGGTCATAGTGAATGTGTATATATATGTACTTTGTCGTTAATTGTTTTATTTTCGGAGTTTCAGCCGGACATACGTACATACACGACTGCCCTTTATATATGTATAGATAGATAACCCACAGAGGTTGATATGCCATTAAACAAAGAAACCACATATATCTCACTCTGCTCATATTTATCTCCCTAATATATTTTAGGAAATCCTATTTCAAACATATTTTGATCAAATTATGGAAACTTTCGTGAAAATCGGACCATTAATTGATTTTTCATAGAATTTTTGGTAATTTATGAGGAAGTGCGTCCCGGTCTCCTGCCTCAAGAGTTGCTGCCCGGTGACTATTAAAATAACGACCCAGCTCAAGCTATTCAAAACTATCCATCTATCTATCTATCTCAATTTGGTCATATTTATCTATATCACTTTAAATACTAAGATTTTTTTTATTCATGTTTGTTTAATGTCTTGTTTTTAGTTTAAATAAACAAGAATTACGACAAAAAAAGAAGCGACCCCCCCCAAATACATTTACTTGTCGAAAATATCTATCTATTTATATTTGTTCGTATCTATCTTTATTATTTTGTTTGTTTATCTATCTCAGTCTCTTTCAAAACTATATATCCATCTTCATATCTAAACAAGAATTACGACAAATTACGATAAATAAACAAGAATTACGACGAGCTGGGGTTGTTATTTTGATAGTCACCGGGTAGCGGTCTTTGGGGCGGGAGACCGGGACGCACTTCCTCATAAATTACCGATTTTTAAAAAAAGCCTCTAGTCGTAACTTGATTTAACGGTGCAAAAATGTAAACATTGTTTTCGTTTATAATTTTCATTATTTCTGTGAGGAGTTTTTGTAATGTTTCTTTTTGAATGGACAATTTTTAAAAAAGTTAATATTAATCTTTATGCAAGTTTCATTGTGTTAAATATAGGGGGGGGGGATTTCGTAGGGCAAATTGGTGGTACCTAATAAAAATAAAATAAACAAAAAAGAAACAAAGGAGAGCTACTAAATTAATGAATGATTTTTTAAAAAAAAAAACCTTTCGTATGAAGAAAGACTTAGGAAGATTGACTTACCAAGTTTGATTTATCGACAAACAAGAGGGTATATGATTGAAGTCTACAAATATACACATGGTTTTTTATTCAACGAACTTTGACCTACTAAACATTGCTCAAAATATCAATACCAGGGGTCATAAATTAAAACCCTTAAAAAGAATGTTGTAAAGCAAATGCAAGACAAAATTATTTTAGTAACAGAGTGGTGAATACATGGAATAAACTACTGTGGCGTTATTTTCGTCTTCGCCTGGGGAGTTGTCTGCCCGTTTAGTTTCGCTGGTTCCCGCTAGGGGCCTTTGATATTTAAGCGGCTGATTTGAACGTCTCTTTCTCTTTTCCTGCTGCTCGACCTACGAGACACTATGGGTTAGAATCTGGTCTACCCCCCTCTTGTTAGGGCTTTGGCCCCCCTTACATTACTGCAAGTGATTCATACAGCATGGACTATTCCTAGTTCATGTCTGTTGCTTTTATGTTTATCCTTTTACATGTAACTTTGTATTAATTATGTATGTATGTTCATGTACACCTCTATGTATTATGTACCCTGTTTATTTGTGCTGTATATAAAATGTTTTGTCTATCAACCTTTGTCGGAGTTTTATCTTCAAGTATCATCACTTTGAATCTTACACATGGAATAAACTACCATCATCAATAGTGAATGCCCCATCTCTAAACCCCTTTAAGGCAAGGTTAGATAATCTTTGGAAAGAGTATAAATATTATGTGGAATTAAGATGAATGTTTATAAGGAACAGCTGACGGGTCTCAGACCTAATATACTAATTGAAAAGACATTATTATTATTATTATTATTATTATTATTATTTACTCCTTTTGAGTTTTCACATCAGCATTAACTGATGGTCTTTCACTGGAGTCTGAGTGACAGCAAGTCTCCTCAGGTCTCCACGACTCTTCTGAGTATTCTGGCAGATTGCAGCAGTGCAGTGTTCTGTATGGTATCAATCCTTCCTCTATTTTCTAAACCTTTTGGGACCGTTCCAAGTGTACCAACTGCAATTGGTATCACTTTGACTTTCATATTCCATAACTTTTTCAGTTCTCTGGCAAGGTCCAGGTATTTGTCCTTTTTTTTTCATTTAGCTTCACCCTATGATCTGCTGGAACTGCAAAATTCACCAGTTGACAAGTTCTTTCTTTTTTATTAATCAACACTAGGTCTGGTCTTCTTGCTGGGATAAGGTGATCCGTTTTTATTTCAAAGTCCCAGAGAATTTTATGCGTTTCGTTCTCAATAACAGATTCTGGTTTATGCATATACCTTTTGTATGGTCAAAATTAATTTTTGCATAATTCCCAGTCGATCACCTTCCCAACCCAGTCGTGTACTCCCGTTGTGCTAGTTTGCTACATTCGCATAGTACATGGTTTACAGTCTCATCTCTATTACGCAAAGTTTACATTTACTATTTTGTTGGGTCTTATCAATTTTTGCTTTGATATAGTTTGTCCTTATGGCATTATTCTGTGCAGCAATTATTAGTGATTCAGTTTCTCTTTTGAGGTTTCCTTTTCTTAACCATGTCCAAGTCTTTTCATGTGCAACCTCTTCGATTTATCGTTTGAAGTGTCCATATAATTGTTTTTCTTCCCATTTTTGTTTTCTAGTCTTTGTTGTTTTTCTGTTTGTCCATCTGTCAATCTACTATTGTTGGCCGCCAGAAGTAATTTGTCTTTGCTCTTCTTGTGTAATCTTCAAGTTGTTGGATTGTGGTTTCTACACAGTCCTCTATGTTGGCAAGACCTCTTCCCCCTTCCTTTCTTGACACATAATCTGTCTCTATCGTCTCTAGGGCGGAGAGCCTTGTGCATCATTATTATTATAACTACTATCAAATACTTGCACCCGGGTGCAATATTTTAGTTAAATTTTATAATAAAATATGATATTAAATTAGAAAGGCTAATGAAACTGAATAAGAATGTAGATAAAAAGATTTTGAACAGAGGGGGTATGATTGAAAAATAGAACAACTTTGAAACTAACTCTTCCATCATTTTCCGAATTTAACTCTTTAGTTAAAATAGGAAGTAAAGAATAAAGTATTACAGTTATTTCTTCTTGTTAAGGGATTTCTTTTAAGATTTATTGAAGAGATTTTTGCTCATATTCAATAAGATAAAACCAAACAATTAGAAATCAATAATACTAAGCATATATTTATTAAAATCAATTTTTTAAAAATCAATATGCAAATTAGCCTTCCCATTCATACTGTAAACCGCTATTTTGTTGTATATATAAATACAATTGCAGGTTATTAGTATGTAGATATGGTCGACAATGTAAGTAATGTACAACAATTTTATTAATAATTGAGGTTTAGATAAAAATAAAATCATGGAGAATATGATGTAAATAACTAAAGGAATTGTGACTTGTATAGTAATATAGTTTCGGTTACAGACAGAAAAAACCCACAATCTCCATTAAATAAGATTATTATAAAAAGTACCACTATTGTTCTTTAGCAAAGATGGCCTTGGTATCAAATAACCCTTGAAGGTTGATATGCCATTAAAGAAACCAAACCAAAAGTAGTTACGCTCGGCATTGAACTTGTGGATTAAAAACTGAGCTAAACAGAGGACAGTGACTAAAATGAGAATCTTGTTCATGGTTGGTTGCTTAAAGGCGGTGAAGAGAACGTCCACCATTTTGTCTTCTTCTTTCCTACAAGATATCATCTGCTTGATTTGTCTTGGTATTCGCTAAAAAGCAAACTCCAAAAAAGAAACTGAAGGCAGCCATTGACGAGGAGGCTTTCGACAGCAATTAATTGGAAAATGGCAAACACAAGTTGAGAATCAACAAATACTTAAAAATAGACGAAGAGAAATTTAGATTGAGTTTTTGATAAATAATTATTAAAAATGGAAGAAGGAACGCCGGCTAAAGTTAGAAGATTGACATTCGAAAAGGTGAATTTTGTAGGACGTCATCTACATTTCTAGGAGAGGGATAGCTGGTTGAATATAAGAACAAATCAATTTTGTAGGACTCGCTGAAAGACGTCATCTACATTGTAGGAGAGGGATAGCTGGTTGAATATATCGTTTCTTCGTTCGGTATGAATATAAGAACAAATCATTACGAAGGTTAATTTTGTAGGACGAACTTAGAGACGCCATTTGCATTGGAGAAGAACAATATATATATATATATATATATATATATATGAAAAATTTAATTTAGCTAAATAAAGGTTATTTCGGCTACCTTTACCTCTTCAGGTTTGATTTAAACTTAAAGAGACAAAGGTAGCCGAAATGAATTTATTTATGATAAAATAAGATTTTTTTCACACACGCACACATTATATATATATATATATATATATATATGCGTGTTTCTTAGAAGGATATTAATTTATATGTAAGATTTCAAATCTGAGTGACTCCTCTTTTCTGAATTATAGGTCGGCACGTACATACCAAAATCTTTCTTATATATATATATATATATATATATATGAGTGTGAGAGAGAGGGCAGACAGATATTGACTAGTTTGCTCAGCATCACTCTATGGCAAGCTCATCAAAATCCGGGTAGTGGCGGGACAGTACAACTAATGATGGAACTTAATTCAAACACTCAGTTTTTGACCAGTGGCGCACCCATACCAGTCAAGCCCCCACCCCGATCCTATAACTGACTTTAATGAGAAAACAACGAGATCAAAATTAGGAAAATGCAAATCACGCCAGACTTTCGGATTTAATCAAAACGAATCTCACCATAAATAATTTCCATTTTTTTTCTTCATAATCAACAAACAATAATTGGGCAATTGCAAAGAAAAAAACAATCTCTATAAATTATCTATGATAATAATAATTCCCATCATCCATTACGTTGCTAAATAATTGGATCAATTACCCCCCCTCCAGTAGCCGACACACAGACAGACAGTTACATAAAAAGATGAGACAAGTAACCTTTCAATAACCATGATTGCGTAAGTGAAAATTCTCCAAAGTCGTAGCTGTGTCAGTGCTACTATAGGCGTATACAAATTAGATATACTAGTACAAAATAAAAAAAAAACCTCCGGGCGATGTAAAAATAGATTTTTGAAACATATTGCCTGAGGGGTGGGAGTAAAAAATTCAATGTCAGCGAGTTTGGACCCTAAGTAAGTAAAATCAAATTTATTAAAGGATTAAAAAATAAAACAATTTGAAATGTAAACTTTAAATATGTATTAAAATAAAACAAACTATATATAGATATATAATACCAAACATGTATTTATTAAAACTTGTTTTAAAAAACAATGATGATTGTCTAATGTTGCATGTTCAAATTTTGAGTGTATTTATTCTGTTATGACGATTTTGGGTAATGTGACGTAATTTTTGTTACAGACAAAAACCGGAAGCGAATCTCCATTATTAATAGATTTATCTTTACCAACCCATCCGCACGAGCAGCATGTGATACCAGGTCAATTTCTTGAGCGGAGTTTAACGGGTTTGAATTCAAAGTTTTTCTTCTCCTAGACTGGTTACCTAGCCATGGTCAGAGAGTCCAGTCTCCCCTATTATTTGACCATAGCTGGAGGGAGAATTGGATTCATACCGTTACCAAGGTATTAGCGCCATGTGAAGTGCGAACAGCTTCGTCCAGGAATTGAACTCTGGTCGACGAGTCCATTTCTTATCTTATTATAATAGATTGTCTGTAACCGAAACTATGTAACCACCAACATCCCACATTTCCGTTGTTATTTACGTTATATTCTCAATGGTTATCTTAATTAAGCAAAAAACTCAAAAGAATGTTGTATGTACCACCAATTTTCTCTGTGAAATTTACTCCCATATTTAACACAATGAAACTTGCATAAAAGTTAATATTTTCTTGAAAATTTGTTGTCAGTTCAAAAGAAGAAACATTTAAAAAACTCCTGATGATTTTTTTTAAAATTCAGTTCACAGAAAAAATGAAAATTATAAACGAAAAACAATGTTTACATTTTTGCATCGTTAAATCAATTGAAATTTAACGTATCCAAAAACAAGTTATGACAAGAGGCTTTTATTAAAAGTTATATAAAAATAAATTAATGGTCCGATTTTCACGAACATTTCCATAATTACTTACCTTTTAATGAAAATATATCTGAAATAGTTTGTTTTCCTAAAATATATTAGTGGAAATATTTTTTACGAGGTCTACTCCCACCCCGCATTTTATTTCATGAAATAAGAAAAAAATGAAGCGACAAAAAAAGATTTTTACTTTTTTTTCTATAAAGATACGAGTCTGAATAATTATATCAAGATTTTTATAAGTTTAGATGCGAGAGCTTTTTAGTAAAAGAACCATGAATACAGAATTCTGCTAAAAATACCAACAAAGAAACTGACCGTGTTGTAAAAAACGGACTGTTTTACTTATTTTTCAAGATAACGGTGAGTAATTTTTTCCCAAATCGGATAATTTGATCTTTGAATAAACTGTTTTTCTTTGTAAGAACTCTGTATGTTCGTTATTTCTTTTTGCGAGATTTCTTTTTTAAGTTCAAAAAATATTTACGTTTCTTTCTTCAATATGGCCTAAACTGATCACGTGACCTATTTTGGTGGTATCTATCTTTAAACAAACAAACAAAAAACTTAAAAGAATGTTGAAAGAGAAAAAAATCTTACCGTCTCGAGGGCCACTTCTAATGTTGAGTTTTCTTAGCACGGTTGGGTCAAATGTTTTTTGCCCAATTAGTTTCTTTTCTGAAACAAAAATGAAGTTATATTAAATGGGGGAAATAGTACGTTGTATCGTTTCAGGACGTCTGAAGACTTTTTATTGACAAATTGTTTCGAAACTTAAAAATAAACCAATAAAGTTGACTGGGTCTACGCTTATATAAATGTGTATTAAAAACATTCCCTTTATTTAAAATAAATTATCGTCATTATATTTATATATATTTATATATATATAATATATAACATATAATAATTATATTATGGTATTAAACTTGTAATATCAGTTTCATGCTTACACAATCCTCAGACAAGAGTCAAATGGTATGAGATTGTAAATCTGTTCTGCTATATTAGCATTGAGCACCTTTTATATGCCAATACTTTTCTCTTCATCTCTCTCTCTCTCTCTTATATATATCATAAATAAAGGATTAAAAATGTCATATTGATCTTTAATCCAGAATGTTTCTAATTAAACCAGCGTCGGATTTGCATCCCAACTTGCGCTTCATCTCCATTATTGCTGATCTTAAATAGCCCATCATTTTCAGACAGTCGTTAAATGTTTTGTTCGATAACAATTTGCTTTTGTCGACAATTTTCATTCCCTTTTTTTCAGTCCAGATTATTTTCGTCTTGGAAAATCTCCCGAAAACAACAACTTCAAGATTATTAGGCAATAACAGTTATTAACTGCGATTTGGTTTTAATCTTTACTACTTAAATACTTACTAGGCTAGACATACACACGCTATATATATATATATATAAAATCCAAAAGTCCAGAGAAGAAATCTTCCTTACGATACAAGAGTTTTATTTAAACAAAACCAAGTCGCAGTTTGAGAGCTCAATGTGTGCTCTTAATGTTAGAGTCACAGAGCAAATATCTTATTATAATGGAGATTGTGTGTTTTTCTGTCTGTAACCGAAACTATATTCCTACTCAAGTCACAATTCTCTTAGTTATTGACATCACATTCTCCATAATTTTATTTTTATCTAAACCTCAATTATTAATAAAATTGTCTTACATTATTAATACTGTTAACTTTGCCTACATACTGACAACATGCAATTATATTTATATATACAACAAAATAGCGGTTTACAGTGTGAACGGGAAGGCTAATTTGCATATTAATATTAAAAAATCTAATTTAATAAATATGTGCTTAGTATTATTGATTTCTGTTTGGTTTTATTTTAATGAATATAAGCAAAAATCTCTTCAATGAATCTTAAATGAAATCCATTAATAAGATAAAATAACTGTCATTTTATTCTTTACTTCCTCTAATAACTAAATACTTAAATTAGAAAAAATAACAATGAGTGATGGAAGAGTAAGTTTCAGTTGTTCCATTTTTTATTATACCCCCTCTGTTTCAAATCTTTTATTATACTCCCTCTGTTTCAAATCTTTTATTATACTCCCTCTGTTTCAAATCTTTTTATCTATATTCTTATTTAGTTTCATTAGCCTTTCTAATTTAATACAATATTCTATTACATTAAAACTTAAATACTTGCACCCGGAGGGTGCATATATTTGCTAGTATAAGTAAAGAAATAACAAAAGACTTAGAGATTTAGCATTATAGTCTATTTCAGGGAGCTTAGACAAATAGTCTTAAATCTCCCGACTCATCAGATGTGAATGATCATTCGCATCTGATGAGTCGGGAGATTTAGACTATTTGTCTAAGCTCCCTGAAATAGACTATAATGCTAAATCTCTAAGTCTTTTGTTATTCTTTATATATATATATATATATATATATATATATATATATATATATATATATATATATACTCTTATTGACAAGGTAAATATGAAATATATATTATAAAAATATTATAAAATATAAATTGAATTAGATATAAATAAGTAAATAAATATAATACTACTAATAATAATAATATTAATAATACTAATATTAATAATTATAATAAGAAATGACTAAATTGATTTAGATTACATCCAGAACGAAATATTATACATCACCATGGCCACCAAATACGCTCTTTCATACGCACATATGCACGTGGATACGGTTATTCATATGCACTACCGCGCATGGATACAGTCATAACGTCACAGTCTACACGCATTTTCATGCACACGCGCATGGTAAAATACGCACATGTACAAAAAAAAACGCATTCACGTAAACATGCAACACGAGAATACATTTATAAAAAATACCATCATTTTCAAAAAAAAAAAAATTTCATTTAACTAGAAAACAAGACGACATCAGTTCCAGTGTTCTTCTGAAAAAGAGATTTTATCTCGAAAATTCAAGAATAAAATACAGGTTAACACACAACACCATTGTTGCCTTATGTTTTTTCTTTACACCTGCATTGTGATAAAGTATATGTTTCAGACTTTCTGATATCTTATTATAATGGAGATTGTGTGTTTTTTATGTCTGTAACCGAAACTATATTACTAATCGAGTCACAATTAACATAGTTATTTACATCACATTCTCCATGATTTTATTTATATTTAAACCTGAATTATTAATAAAATTGCTTCACCTTTTTATTAGTGTTGTCCATATCTACATACAAATAACATGCAATTGTATTTATATATACAAAAAATAGCGGTTTGCAGTGTGAATGGGAAGGCTAATTTGCATATTGATATTAAAAATGTGATTTTATTAAATGTGTGCTTAGTATTATTGATTTCTAATTGTTTGGTTTTATTTTAATGAATATAAGCAAAAATCTCTTCAATGAATCTTAAATGAAATCCATTAACAAGAAAAAATAACTGTCATTTTATTCTTTATTTCCTAATAGCAATGAAAGACGGGAGTGATGGAAGAGTAAGTTTCATTTCTATTATTATACCCCCACTCTGTTACATATCTTTTTATCTGCCTTCTTATTAGACTTTCTAATTTAATACGATATTTCATTACATTAAAACCTAAATACTTGCACCCGGAGGGTGCATATATTTGCTAGTCTTCTTAATTAACCATATTCTGTTCGAATATGAATATATATATATATATATATATATATATATATATATATATATATAATATAATATATATATAATAAATATATAAAGGTTTTACATATCTATTTATTTGGTGACAAAAGGATAGTCACAACCATGTTGGATTCATGCGTCAGCAATCATTACATATATATATATATATACGTATCCAACTCCTCCCTTCCTGTTTGGTGGGAGTGTAGAGAGAAATTTTATTTGTAACATTTGTGTTTTAGCAAGTGTGTGTTTCTGTGAATTAAATTTTAAGGTATTGACATTTTTATAGTTGTCTATTAGTTTACATTAACACAAATATATATGTCTGTGTGAATGAAAAGAGATAGAAAAACAAATGTTAATAGTACGCTGACAGATATCTTATAAAAGGTCGGGGGCTATTCGCAGAATTGCGTCCCGGCCTCCTTCCTTAAAAAACGCTAGGCGGTGATAGCTGAAAAAACAAACCCACCCTTGTCAAAAAAAAAAATTAAAATAAAATGAAAATACAAAAAAAAAAAGAATTTTTAGCGGATTGAAGGCGTTTTTATAGACAGATTATTTTTTTAGTGGTTTGAAGGCGTTAAAAGTAAGCCACATTTTTATCGACAAGTAAATGTAAATATTTTAAAGAGGGGGAGGGTTAAAATATTTACATTTACTTGTCGCAAAAAAGACTGGAAGGGGTAAAATATCGCATTAACCTTTCGGGAAAAACGCCTTGTTTTGTTTTTTCAGCAGGCACCGCTTCAGCTAGGGGCTTCGTTCATAAGGTGGGTTGTTTTTTCGGCTATAATAGCCTAGCGTTTTTCAAGGCAGGAGGCCGGGACGCAATTCTGCGAATAGCCCCAAAGGTCGAAACGTACTGTCAGCGTACTATTAACATTTGTTTTTCTATCTTTCAATCATACAGTAGATTTTATTTCCATTTACACACACACACATATATACAAGTAAACAGCCATATATAATATATGTACACACACACACACGTACACATATATACATCCATATATGATATATATACACGCACACACACATATACATCCATATATGATATATATACACGCACACACACATATACATCCATATGATATATATACACGCACACACACATATACATCCATATGATATATATACACGCACACACACATACATATATCATAAGTACACGCACTCATATATACAACCATATGATATATATACACGCACACACACAACCATATGATATATACACACACACACACATATGATATATATATACACACACACACACACACAACCATATGATATATATATACACACACACACACACATACAACCATATGATATATATATATACACACACACACACACAACATATATATATATACACACACACACACATACAACCATATGATATATATATATATATGATATATATATATATATATACACACACCACATACAACCATATGATATATACACACACACACATACAACCATATGAATATATATACACACACACACACATACAACCATATGATATATATATACACACACACACACATACAACCATATGATTATATATACACACACACACACACATACAACCATATGATATATATATACACACACACACACACATACCATATGATATATATATATATATATACACACACACACACACACCATATGATATATATATATAATATACACACACACACACACATATGATATATATACACACACACACACACACACACAACCATATGATATACACACACACACACACAACCATATGATTATATATACACACACACACACCATATGATATATATATACACACACACACACACAACATATGATATATATACACACACACACACACACACAACCATATGATATATATACACACACATACACACACCATATGATATATATACACACAGATATATATACACGCACACACACACACATATGATATATATACACGCACACACACACGCAACCATATGATATATATACACGCACACACACACACACACACACACAGCCAGATATCATATATGTACACGCACACATATATATACATCCATATATGATATATTATACACACACACACACATATATATACATCCATATATGATATATTATACACACACACATATATATACATCCATATATGATATATTATACACACACACACATACATATATGATATATTATACACATACATATACATCCATATATGATATATCATACACACATATATATTCTCATATGCCTCTTAACGTTGGTGATCTAGCGGGAACCGTTGCTTTTAGCGTGATTTGATTGTAATCACAGAAAATGAGCAACTTACACCTCCTTTTAAAGGTCAGATTCGTTCGCAACCCTAAAGCCTAACCAAGTCAACACTTTTCTAGTTATTCTCGTAAAACTTAGCAATACAGCGGTAATGATTGAAAGAGCACGTCTGACACGAAGCCAGTTCGTTACTCAAGCAGTTATGGCCCGGTCAGTTACGCATGCGCGTACGGACACAGATTTTCTTCTTCTTTTTAGTGAGAGACTGCAGCAGGAGAAACTCTGGCAAAGATTTGAAGAAAATTAACGAGAGAAAAAAAAATGAATATCTCCCAAACTGCTCATTTGCAGTTTGGGAGAGATTCATTTTTTTTTCTCTCGTTAATTTTCTCTTTACGAGGAGGTAAGGCGTCTTCTCTTTGTTACTATCTATCACGTTTCCTACTAACGGTCGGTAGGCAGACAATCATGTAGATGCTAAGGCTTGACATGAGCAGCCGATTAGGCTAAACTTGCAAATAGGTTGGAAAATTAGTTTGACCCAGAAAAAAACAGAACCCACAAATTTTGTAATAAAACTGTTAATTTTAACTAGGGGGTAGGGTTTAGGGTTAGTTTAATCGGAAAATAAATAATTTGGATTCTATTTTTTCTGGGTCACTATGTATACAGGGTGACCCAGATAAAAACAGAACCCACAAATTTTGTAATAAAATTTAATTTTAACTAGGGGGTTTAGGTTTGGGGTTTAGGGTTAGTTTAATGTGAACATAAATAATTTGGGTTCTGTTTTTTCTGGGTCACCCTGTAATATGTTTTAATTTTCCGAACCGATTTGCAAGTTCAACCGCCGATTGATCAGAGGGGACCATTTAGCTCATTGGGGCGATTTTACCCTTATACATGAGGCACCATCGATGGAGTCTGCTGTCTTTTAGGTACCAACAGTAACTGAATTTTGATAAAAGCCACGGTTCCCACGAGATCGTCGAAGTTATGCAACGAGCCGGCCGAGTACCTTATCCAAAAATGCAATCAAAAAAGTCTTAAAGTTAACCAATTTTAAGTTATTAATGATTTCTGATTTGCAAAATTCTAACTGATGTTGTAGCTTCGGTTCTGAGCAAAAATCAAACTATCTTTTTGGTACAAATAATGTTCAATATATGTAAAATAATAATAGTAAACAATTTTTGTCATAGATACAGTGCCACATCAGGATATTGATCTTGCTAGGAAAAAATCAGAAATCATCAATAATTTAAAATTGGTAGATTTTAAGACTTTTCGGTAGCATTTTTGGATTTATTGGGACAAAATGCTGTTATAAACCAATTTTTAGGAGTAGGGAAGCTCTAGAACTCATTTTACAGACAAAAATAGATTACAAAAAATCGCCATTTTCCGCGAACGCCTCCAAATTTGGAGAGGTAAAAATGGACATAACTCTGCCAATTTTTGGAATTGGAAGCTCAAATTTTGGTGATTGTCTAGCGTTAACATATCCCACACCTGGGGAAAAATTCAGAAAACTTGAAGGCGGTGGGTGTCAATTTTAATTTTTTTCTGGGTGATTTGACATGAAATTACCCATAATGCATACACCATCGAGATAAGTTTGTTTCAATTTTTTTTTTTTTTTTGACTGAACCCAAAAGTATGTTTTTCAACTATTTACAATTCGACCATATTTTAAAAATCTTTTCCTCCACCAAAAACTAAAACAAAATGGTCAAAAGATTCATCTTCTTGTAGCTGATGACTACTGCAATATTTACTGGAGGAAAAGTTGCAGCAACAACAAGAGGATAAAAAAAGGAATATATTCTGTATTGTGATTTGTTTAGTTTGGTTTGTTTTTTGTTGTGAGGTTTTAAGGGGTCAAATAAGAACAAAACGACGGGTAACAAATGTAGAAAAATGTATTAACAGAAAGTAGACAAATACAATAGAGAGATGTGGAAATTACGTCCGACGAACAGAGTTATTGGCATACTCGCATTGGCTTACTGCTAAGCCACAATTATCCCTGTTACTTATAGTAACCTGTCGGCGCATTCCATTAGTCTTATAGGGTGTATCACCTATAACAGTTTTACGGCATATCAACCTCAATGGGTCATTTAATGCCGATAAAGTTTTGAAATAAATCAATTCTTAAATGGATACTCAATATCTTTTTATAAACACATTTTTCTATTTAACACATAATTGGGACCCTAACGGGTACTACCACTCCGGGTCAGAGTGGACCTGGGAGCAACGGTGATAAAGAAGTACTCTACATTCCCCGAACCTCCAGAACTGAAACCTCACTATCAGAGTTTAACATCATTCCCAGGACATGAAGATACTCAGCCACCGCCTTCTAGCACCCATATGATAAAAGGAGTTGGGGCTTGCCATAAGGGCGATAGGGTTTGGGCAATCATATTGGTGCTAGTACTTGACATGACCAGCCGATTGATCGGAGGGGGCCTCTCTGACCGCCCAAATAAGGATCTAAGTGGAGTGTTACAGTCATGAACTGCTCATCCACCTGGGTTCTATCCTTAAGCATCACGGGTCGCCACCCACGACCAACAGGTGGCCCCATTGGGGGAGTGTTACCCCTCTGCAGAGGTGCAGTCGGTACATTCTAACGCCCCAGCCGACAGGGCGGGATTCAAGAAAGAAAAAAAGGTAATGTATGCAAAGTTGCCTATTGTCGGTATCAGACGAACAGCGAGGATTGTGTATCCCCCAGTCGCTTGCACAAAACCAGAGAAATAGTTTTTGCTGAGGTGGAGCGCCAGATCTACCGACAGCTTCCAGATGTTTTACTGCACAGATTGTTACCAAAGCTGTGCTACTAAAATGCACTGATTTGGCGAAAGCTGGTATCGAACCTGGACCCTTGCGATTCCTAAACGGATGCTCTACCAACTGAGCCAAAGCGGCCCCTTCCTCGTACAGGGGAGAATTTCACATTGATGTTAAGCGGGAGGGGGGTAGAAGATTGTGACCCCCCCCCGAAAAAAAACAAACGTGGGAAGGTGTGGTCTCAATTAGAGGGAACCAAAGGGTCGCCACCCACTATAACTTTTGAAATCCATTACTACTGAAGAATAGTTTGATCCTCCTGGATTCCCTATACTTGACCTTGTGTCACATCCTACCCGGTTGGGTAAATACTTACTTTTTTCAGTTTCTCAAAGTGCTTGACAAGGTCAGAATGATAGAGCTGTCTATAGGGATGTCCAATCTGCCGTGTCAAATTTACCCCCCCCCCTATATTTAACACAATGAAACTTGAATAAAGGTTAATATTATCTTCAAAATTGTTGGACCGTTCAAAAGAAGAAACATTAAAAAAAAAACTCCTGATGATCAAATTTTTTTTTCAGCTTACGGAAATAATGAAAATTATGAACGAAAACAATGTTTACATTTTCGCGCCATTAAATCAGTTAAAATTTAACGTAGCCAAAAACAAGTTATGACTATCAGCTTTTTAAAAAAGATCTATGAAAAAACAACTAACAGTCAAATTTTCACGAAATTTTCGGCAATTATTCATGTTTTGATGAAATTATGTTTGAAATAGGGAGCCCCATTGGGGGAGTCTTACCCCTCTTCAGTAGTGCAGTCGATGTATTCTAACGCCCTATCATTCTGTATTGTGAATAGTTTATAAAATAAGTTTCCTCAAAATGATACATGGTGTAAATAGTCAAAAGAGAAGAGAGGTAGAGTGGGGTGAATTGTGTAACCTACCGCCTTCGTCCAAGTCAAAATCGTCCCTGGAGTATTTTTCAGTGCCATATGCAATGAATACGGTGTCATCCGTAAAGAAGTCAGCCAGAGTTGTTACCTTAAAAGAAGAAGAAAAGATAAACATTGAATCAATTGCGTGGAAGGAGGGGGGAGAAAAAAAGAGGAGGCAGAAGAGTAAAGAGAAAATAAGTAGGAGGGGAAGAAAGAGAAAATAAGGAGGAAGGAGAGGGAAGAAAATAAGGAGGAAGGGGAAGGAAGAGAAAAAAGGAGGAAGGGGAAGGAAGAGAAAAAAGGAGGAAGGGGAAGGAAGAGAAAAAAGGAGTAGGGGAAGAAAGAGAAAAAGGAGGAAGGGGGAAGAGAAAAAGAAGGAAGGGAAGGTAAGAGAAAAAAGGGTGAAGGAAGGGGAGTAAAGAGAAAAAAAGGGAGGGAGAGATAAAAGGAGGAGGGGAGTAAAGAGAAAATAAGGATGAGGGGAAGAAAGAGAAAAAAGGGGAGAGGAGGAAAGAGAAAAAAGGGGAGAGGAGGAGAGGGAAGAAGAAAAGGAGGAAGGGGAGGTAAGAAAAAGAGGAGGAAGGAAGGGGAGAAAAAATGGAGGAAGGGGAGTAAAGAGAAAAAAAGGGAGGGAGAGATAAAAGGAGGAAGGAGAGTAAAGAGAAAAGGAGAGGGAAAGGAGGAGGTAAAAGAAGATTACGAGAAGAAAGTACCCCGAGTCCGACAAGAAATATCTGAAGAAGGCCGGAGGGCACATCGGTCGAAACGTACGAACAGATAACAATAAGGATGAGGACTATAGTCCGAATAATCCAAATAATTCTTAATAACACCCATGTTTATCATTAGTTATAGAGTCCTCTCAAAAATGAAAGTTATTTACTTACCAGCATAGTTACAATTGAACTACCTATAATTAGTAGGAATATATATATATGTATATATTATTTGAGATTCAACGGTTGGCCTGCTCTGTCCCCAAAAGATATACTGATAGTAATGAAAATCAAACATCCAGTCCACATCCTGATATTTGGGGTCAGCATTTGCAATGGTGATGTTGTGCCTCTATTCAAATCAATGACTAATCACACACACACACATACATATATATTTGATGGAGGCGCGTGGTCTAATGGTTAGAGTCGTAGGAAATGAGCTCGTTGGCCAGAGTTCAATTCCTGGACAAAGCTGTTTGAATTTCACATGGCGCTAATACCCTTGGGAAAGGTATGGGTCCAATTCTCCTCCCCACAGCTTTGGGTAAATAGCAGGACAGACTGGGCTCTTTAACCATGGCTAGGTAACCAGTCTAGGAGAATGAAAACTCTGAATTCAGACCTGTTAAACTCCGCTTAAGAAATTGACCTTGTGTCACATCCTGCTCGTGCGGAGGGGTTGGTAAATATATATATATATATATATATATATATATATATACACATATATTTGACAGGTAGGGTCCTGAAGAGATCGAAACCGGGATAGACCCATAACTCTTTTCTACAATTATATATATAACAGTAACAGTAAATATAATAAGTAACACCCTTTACTTATGCCGCACGCTATATATATATAGGCTAATTGTACGTGTGATACGACCATCCACCATTCTGACACTCCCCATCTAGTGAGAAGAAAATCCACTAACCACCCCTCCCCCTACTGACGACCTTCTGTTTCAGCATTTTGAGAATGTACATCATTGAAGCAAGTACTATATCCAAGTCCTGAAGATGGTCTAACAGACCGAAACGTTGCATCGTCGACAATAAACATCCAGTTTCCATAACATCCCGTCTTTGTCTACCTTTCTCCACATACTGTCGGATTAACCTCCTCACATTTCTCCCATATATTTATATATGTATGCTAGTTATATATATATATATATATATATATATGTCATCCACAGACACCGTGTTTCGACGTATCACGTCTCATAACACCCTTTACTTATGCCGCACCCTTTATATATATATATATATATATATATATATATATATTACACACACACAAACACACACACAGAGATGCTGATTGGTATGCGTCCTGCGTAAGACCCATAAAAATCTAAAAGGACACAGAAAAATCGTATCCATGGATCCCAGTGTTTGTGTTGTTGTTTTTTCTTCCAGCTTACTGTAAATACATTTCAATATTTTCTTGGAAACGGATTACACAGTATGGGGTACAAGGTAGGGGTTAGACGGCTTTTAGTTGTTCATAAATTTAAAAAGAATTACAATTTATTAAGAAACTTTACTTGGGACCATGCAATTTCCCGGGGACTCTTCCAAATCAAACCCATGTGTCCCAGGAGGCACTACATTTTAAAAAAAGCTATCAACATCACTGTACATTATATATATATATATATATATATATATATATATATATATATATATATATATATATATCGATGTTAATTTCATCAGTGCACTCATTCGTACATCATTCCGCGTCTTGTGCATCAAAATTGCTTGCTAATTTCATAACAAAAGCGATTAGAATAATACTGTTCCTTTCGAGCTTCCATACATAATTTTCCTCCACCCGGACAGAAAAACTCCAAGAAAGTAGATGCATTCTTCTTTTATCTCCCATCCCCCTTTCTTTATCTCTCCTCCCCTCCTTGTGTATTTCTTTTGTCCGATTCCAGCTAATTATTTTCCATTTCTAGTCGTTCACTGTTGCGACGAACGCTGAGAACATTTCAAGCAGAAAAAAAAAGATAAAAAAAAAACATAACAAAAAAATTGAGAAAAAATTAGAAGAAGAGAGACTCTTATTTGGCATATCTATTATTTATTTACGTATCGTACTATCTACATATATATAAACAAACACACACACATATATACACCTACATAGAAAAACACACACATATACATACAAACACACATGTATACACATATACACACATACATGTATACATATATAGAAACACACATATACATATACACACATACATGTATACATATATAGAAACACACATATACATATACACACATACATGTATATATACACACACACATATATACATACACACACACATATATACATACACACATACATGTATATATACACACACGTATTCACACATAGAAACACGCGCACACACACACATATATATATAGAAACACACACATATATATAGAAACACACACATATATACATGTATACACACATACATATATATACACACATACATGTATACATACACACACGTATTCACACATAGAAACACACACACATATATATATACGCACATAGAAACACGCACACACATATATATATATATATATATACGCACATAGAAACACGCACACACACATATATACACTCATGTATACCTACATAAAAACACACATACACATTTTATATATATATATATATATATATATATATATATATATATATATTTGTGTGTGTGTGTGTGTATGAGAAAGAGAGAGCATAGAACCAGCAACAGAAAAGAAGATAAAAAAACGTAACAACAAGGGGGAAAAAAGAAGTGAGACTCGTATTTGGCAGGAACGTCCATTGAGCTTTTTTTGTTCTGAAAATAAATCCACACAGTAATAAGCCCCCCCCCCCCCGAAATTGCACCGTTAAATCAATCAGTTGCGTCTACGTGTCAATCAATTGTCTGTCTGTTTTTGATATTCTTTTCTTTTAGTCAGCAGGTGGAACAATTCTACACTTTGCCTTCTGTCCGGTCGGCGCCAGGATATCCACCGCACAATTGTGTAGATTATTTCTATAGCGCGCCTCTCATAGAGCAATTGTTATTAGATAGTCTTGTTCAGTCATCTCTATGTCTTAACTCATATCTCTCAACCTGTTTTTATTCACATCTCTCTATCTCTCTCTCTCTCTCTCTCTCTCTCTCTCTCTCTCTCTCTCTCTCTCTGTGTGTGTTCGTATCTCTGTCTCCGAACTTGTTATAGATCTCGATTATGAGGTGCGTGGTGTAATGGTCAGAGTCGTAGGAAATGCACTTGTCGACCAGAGTTCAAATCCTGGACGAAGATGTTTGCATTTCACATAGCCCTAATACCCTTGGGAAAGGTATGAATCCAACTACTCTCCGAACTTGTGATAGCTCCCGATTATGACATGAAGTGTGTGTGTGTGTGTGTGTGTGTGTGTGTGTGTGTGTGTGTGTGAATTTATATAAGTTGGAAAAGATTTTAGCCGTAGAGAAAAGGAAAACAGGGGGTGTATAGGCATTTTGAGATCATAAAATTGTCAAAAACAAGTAAATGAAAATTGTGTTCACCAATGAGATGTTTAGTATTATTCTTTGTGTGACACACAGCTGCATTTGGTGGTGAGTCATCTTTTTTCTAATGTTACTGCTCTGTTCACTCTGATCCAAAGATAAAAAAATAATTTTAAGTTAAAAAGTTGTTTGCTTTTTGGAATTTTTGGTGCAGGGGTCATGCATTGATACCATCTCTCAGTAGTGCCTAGAATACGATGACTGCATCTCATGTACAAAGGGTAAGATCCACCCACTAAAAAAGGTGCATCCCAAGTATGGCACTAAACTGAAATCTATAGGGAGGCACCATTTTGGAAACCTAGGGAAGTATCAAGTCACCCCTTAATTGCCATTACTTTCAGATCTACTCTCATCTAAAGTGGTAATATTTGATAGGATACTATCTATTGGTCAAATAGATCTGTTTGAAAATTATTAGTACTAGCAAATATATGCACCCTCCGGGTGCAAGTATTTAAGTTTAAATGTAATAAAATATTAGATTAAATCAGAAAGGCTAATGAAACTAATTAAGAATTCAAATAAAAAATTCGAAACAGAGGGGGTATAATCGGAAAATAGAACAACTGAAACTTACTCTTTCATCACTTCCGTTTTTCAATGCTAAATTTTCCTAATTTAACTATTTAGTTAAAATAGGAAGTAAAGAATAAAATTACTGTTATTTCTTCTTGTTAATGAATTTCTTTTAGGATTTATTGAAGAGATTTTTACTCATATTCATTAAGATAAAACCAAACAATTAGAAATCAATAATACCAAGCACATTTTTATTAAAATCAGTTTTTTAAATATCAATATGCAAATTAGCTTTACGTTTACTCTGAAAACTGGTATTTTGTTGTATATATAAATACAATTGCACGTTATTAGTATTTAGGTAAGGCCAACAGTATTAATAATGTCAAACAGTTTTATTATTAATTGAGGTTTAAATAGAAATAGAATCATGGAGAATGTGCCGTAAATAACTAAGGAAATTGTGACTTGAGTAGTAATATAGTTTCGGTTACAGACAGAAAAACACACAATCTCCATTATAATAAGATTGGATTGTAATTAATGATTGTTTTAATATAGTTCAAAAGTGATTTGGAATTTAAATTTTAGTTTAAACTTTGAAATTCATTGTTGTATATTGAAGTCGTTGTTGGGTTCAAGGTTATAATAAGTTGAACAAAACAACTCCGACACGAGTGTTAAACATAACATGATGGACTTTAATAAATTGGACAGCACATGGAGAAACATATAGTTATTTACTAAGCTTAGCTTAGATATATCACAAAGCCAGAAGTATCGGGCACCCAGTGAGAATCGAACTCACTAACGATGGTCTGCAAATCTATCTTGCTAACCGTTACACCACGTGAGGTGCCCCTTGGAGAAGCATATAAGACATGAAATACACATACAAGGAACGGAATGATATACAATTAAAAAAAACGTATACATTAGTTCACTACAAGAACATACAAAATAGAGATATAGGACTGGAGAGTCCATAATCTCAGTAAACTTACTAGCGTTGTGTTGGGGACTGAAGCCCCCACACGAGAAGGGTGTAGACATAAAAGTCTAACCCATGTGCGTAAGGTCCCGAGGAAGAAAGAGAGAGGAAGAGAGTTTGAAACAGGCGCTTAAATACAAAAAAAAACCCTGGTGGTCAAAAACGGGAACCCAGAGGGAAGATAACTCTTCCAGGCAAAGAGAAGACAACCCAACATCGTTTAATATAATTTTAGCAAAGAAAGGTGATATCTTATAAAAGCCAGGTCTTTGACCTGATGATGATATTTTATGTGTACTCCACATTGCCCAGTGATCTACAATTGGAACTTCACCATTAGAAGCAGTTTAACGTCATAACCAGAACAAAGGGACGGTTGGCGAGGGAGAGTCATGGATATCCATGCTGCTAGCTTGACCTGACGATGATATTTTATGTGTACTAGTCGCCCTGGTACAAGTGAATAGTATCATTAGTCGTTGTCTAATACAATTATGAGATTTAATTGGATCGGCCGAGTGTTTTTCCCGTCCAATCATCAGGACTCGGTTACAGACGAATCAATTTGTTACAAGAACAAAATCAGTTTTGAATCTTGTTTTTCTTCCCTTCCATTGAGTGCGTTTTATTACCGTCAAATACGACAGTCACGTATAACATAATGTTTAATTGGAATGAAACGTTTACTATTAATAACTATGGAAGCTCCTCAAAGAAATAATGAGATGATTTACGGAACTGATCGATTTCAACGGCATGAAAACCCGTCTATAGTTATTTCATGCCTCGTGATAATAAGCTCTTTAATCTTAGTTCTTTAATCTTTTAATCTTAGTTAGGCAACCAAACTAGAAGAAGGAAAACTCGGAATTTAAACCAGTTAACCCCCGCTTAAGAAATTTACCTTGTGTCACATCCTACTTGTATGGAGGGGTTGGTAAATATATAAGATTTTAAATGTAAATAAAAATAAAATATTTACCAGTATAGGATTGTATGTAAATAAAAAATGATAGAACAAGTTATTTTTTAATTAATACTAACGGTAAAAAAAGGTTTTAATTTTTTAGAGAACTAATGAAAACTTTTTAAAACAATGTTTTTAAAAATACTATCTTGAGTTTAAGCAAAAAGAGATATTGCAATACGATAATTCAGCTTACGGAAATAATGAAAAATATGAACGAAAACAATTTTTACTGTTGTTCACATGTGCGTACCATTAAATTAACTGACTACCGGGTTGGGTTTTTTAAAACAAATTCTATGAAAAATGAAAATATGTTTAAAATAGTTTTTTTTCTTAAAATATGTTAGGGGAATTATCTTAATAAACAGTTAAAAAAAGATTTTAAATTTTTTTTTATATAAAGATAATAGTCTGAATAATTATATCAGATTTTTATAAAAGATTCTATACGGGATTTTGTTTTTAGTAAACATGATTTCTGAATTCTACTAAAAAAATATGTCAATATTATGACATTAAATTGTTTCAAAACACTAAAAAATACAGGATTACATAAAAAATAAACATTTTCAATGTTTGTTTTTTTAAAAGTCCTCAAAATAAACACTGTAATACATAAATTTTCGGTGATTTTTTAAAATTGTTCCGAAAAATATTTTCGTCCGGTCATGGACCGGATACTTTTGCTAGTATATATAGGAAAGTTTGGTATGTACGTGTCGACTTATAACTCAGAAAAAAGATGTCACTCAGATTCGAAATCTTGCATCGAGATTAATATGCTTATAACTAAGAGACACACAAAATTTGGTTTTGATTTTTACTAATTAAGTGATATAATTCAATGATTGAAAAAAGAATAGCCAAACAGTTACAAAGGATCAAAACAAAAACTCATCCGACAAGAATTGTCCGTTGAGTTTAACAAAACATGTTTAATATATATATGTGTGTGTGTGTGTGTGTGTGTGTGTGTAATATAGTGAAAATTTGAAAAAAAACACAAGTTCATGAAATGAGTGATGTTTATTTCGCTAACGCTGCAGTGTTTCGATCTGTTTCAATAGATCTTCATCAGGGCTTTTGTTAATTTAAGGAAAAATGAATTAATCATAGAGAATAAGAAGACTGAGAGTGTTTTGCTTTGTCGGTCAATTTATTTAAAAAATGTTGAATGAAAAACTAGCGTTCTTTGGATGGATATATGTGTGTGTGTGTGTGTGTGTGTGTGGAAAATGAGATTGTAATGAATCCGACAGAATGAGGTAGAATAAGGAATGAAAGAACAAAACTCAGACAAAAATGTGTAGTATATTTCGCTGGAACGTTAAGTAAAGGCTTGAGGAAGCGGAACTTAACGTTCCAGCAAAATATACTGCACATTTTTGTCTGAGTTTTGTTCTTTCATTCCTTATTTTACCTCATATTATATATATGTGTGTGTGTGTGTGTGTATGCGTGTATGCTTGAGAATAGGGTTGTATTAGAATAAATCAATTATTTAACCACCACACCCGAGGGAGGATAGACTTCTATTCCATCAATGGGAGGTTTCCGAGATCCAGATGGTCCCCGTACATAAAATAAAAGTATGTATGAAATGAGAAACATTTTTTAAAATTCAAATTCAAATCTTAATTTGTTTTATTTTTGTGACATATTTAAAAACTACTACACTAATCCTAAGAAGGTGTGTACTGATACTACACCGATCCTAGTAGAAAGTTACAGACGGACAAACATATTCCAGCTTAGAGGATTCTTGCTAATCCCATCAAGAACAGAATCAACATCCTATTAATCCAGTGAAACATTTAATCTCTTTTAATCCAATCTCTCTCTCTCTCTCTCTCTCTCTCTCTCTCTCTCTCTCTCTCTCTCTCTCTCTCTCTCTGTTAACCACTACACAGTGGTGTCTCGGTCTGGCACAAGGACATAATTGTTAGGTATACAATTCCCCATCAAGTTTGTTAGGGACCTCCATAGTAGAGGTATGGTTAAGTTCTTTACCTGGGTTGTAGGACAGTATATATATATATATATATATAAAAGTGTTCTTTGAAATCGATAAGACAAAAAAAACAACTTTTTGTTTTTATTTTGTATACGCATTGTAATTGCCTTCAAATTATTATTATAATACATATATATATATATATATATATATATATATATACGTGTGTGTGTGTGTGTGTGTGTGTGTGTGTGTGCGTTTGTGAAGAGAGATGGAAGTGAATCCGACGGTATGTAGTATAGTAAGATTTTTGAAAAAACACAGGTTTAAATAAAATGAGTGTTACGTTTATTAGCCGACGCTGCAGTGTTTCGATCTTCTTCAGGGCATTTGTTGATATAAGGAAAAGTAAAAAAAAAAAAAAAATTATCACAGAATAACGAGAAAAACTGCGACCAAAAAACAACAGAATTTGGTTTCTCGGAGGAGTGTGGTCTAATGGTTAGAGTCATAGGAAATGGACTCGTCGACCCGAGTTCAATTCCTGGACGAAGCTGTTTGAATTTCACATCACGCTAATACCCTTGAGAAAGGTATGAATCCAATTCTCCCTCCAGCTATGGGTAAATAGCAGGGCAGACTGGGTTCTTTAAGTTTGGTTAAGTAACCAGTCTAGGAGACGGAAAACTATGAATTCAAATCTGTTAAACTCTGCTTAAGAAATTGACCTTGTGTCACATCCTCCTCGTGCGGAGGGGTTGATATATATATATATATATATGTGTGTGTGTGTGTGTGTGTGTGTGTCTAGTTGGCACTATTATACTTGAAGAAGCGGTAGTAATCCAGCGTACAGTGTTATTAGAAGAGTGCTCAATATCTGTGATAGAGCGTTAATAGATAAATAAATGTTTTAGTTTATATTTATTTGCATTGGAACAATTTTGCTACCATTGGTTTCTTGCTCTGTGCCAGTCATCGGGCAACGAAAGTGTTTTGAAAATGATGCCAATAATATAAATATTTTTTATATCATTTACATCATTTTCAAAACAGTTTAACTAAAAACATTTATTTATTTATCTATTTATTTTTATTTCGGTTATGAAGTTTCAATGCTGTAAAGTTTGTGAAAGAAAGAAAGAAGAAAAGAACGAATAAATGAAAAAGAAAGAAAGAAAGAATGAAAGGGCCAAAGTGGAGTATTGCAAGTCATGGACTGCTCATCCACCTGGGTTCTATCCTTAAGCATCACAAATCGCCACCCACGACCAACAGGTGGCCCCATTGGGGGTGTCTTACCCCTCTGCAGAGGTGCAATCGGTACATTCTAACGCCCCAGCTGACAGGGTGGGATTCAAGAAAGAAAAAAGAAAAAAAGTAATGTATGCAAAGTTGCCTATTGTCGGTATCAGACGAACAGCGAGGATTGTGTATCGCCTAGTCGCTTGCACAAAACCGGAGAAATAGTTTTTGTTAAGGTGGAGCGCCAGATCTACCGACAGCTTCCAGATGTTTTACTGCACAGAGCTACTAAAATCCACTGATTTGGCGAAAACTGGTATCGAACCCGTACCCTTGCGATTCCTAAACAGATGCTCTACCAACTGAGCCAAAGCTGTCCCCTCCTCGTACAGGGAAGAATTTCACATTGATGTTAAGCGGGGGGGGGTTAGAAGATTGTGACCCCCCCCCCTCAACAACAAAAAAAAACGTGGGAAGGTGTGGTCTCAATTAAAGGGAACCAAAGGGAATTAATTAGTGAAACATGTGGTGCCACCTAGTGTCTGTAATTAACATCGTTAGCTAATAGCACCAGAGGCCCCAATTATATGGCCGCACCCTCCCCCCGCACCGGGGCACATAAAATGACAAGATCCTTCAACAAGATTTTTCACCTGAGATGAAATTCTTTTAATGGAATTCGCTTTCATTAGGAAGAAGAAAAAAGAAATTCTAATATTTGCTTAAAAGGACAATAATGAGTCATTTTATTATGCCGGGTCAGTGAGACTCGTTAACACAACTCACAATTGAAAGAGTCTCGTTATAATGATCATTATGATCATTTTTACAGCTCAAACTGCAGCTATATATATATATATTATATATTTGGGAGAATATGTGCTTAATTGAAGTCATACCTAATTTTTGAAAATTAATTAGTTGATAATTAATGAATTAGGCGAGCGTATCTGTTCAAATATAAAGCGTAAACAAATCGAAAAAAAAGTCAATCTCTGTATGTACATTTCGAGATACGCTCGCCTAATTCATTAATTATCAACTAATTAATTTTCAAAATTGTCGGCTATCGCCATCTCAAACAGATTGTTTATTTTCACACACATATATATATATATATATATATATATATATATATGTGTGTGTGTGTGTGTGTGTCGAAAACGGAAATGAATCCGAAAATTATGTTGAAAGATAAAAGGAAAGAAAATGTATAGATAAATAATTTTTATCCATACATTTTTTTCCTTTTATTTTTAATATATATATATATATAAAAGAGAGAGAGAGAGAGAGGAGAGAGAGAGAGAGAGAGAGAGAGAGAGTGTGTGTGTGTTGTTCTAGTTCCAACGGGAGAAAATTCAATATTTTATAAAAAAGAAGGTCCGCAAAATGTATCATGTTTTTAGAAAAAAAATTTAATTCTTTTTATCTTACATATGCAACACGTGTTTCAGATCTTCTTCAGGCTTTGATCAATAATATGTTATTGATCAAAATACATTTTGCGGACCTTCTTTTTTATAATATATATATATATATATATATATATATATATATATATATATATATCCGTAGGTGGGTTACAATATAATTAATAAAGAAAAAGGCTTAAAACCGGTTATTTTGAGGTTATGGATCGATTATCTGAAAATATCCATGAGCTTCATCAGACCGCTAACTTTATTGGAAGTATACATATATATATATATATATATATATATATGGTGTGTGTGTGTGTGTGTGTTTGATGACTGGCACATTTTGATAGATGTCTTTACCACCAACATTACAACTCAAACATCCTGATTAATAATTAATTCAACTTGTGAAAATATACAAGATACGAAAGATGATAAGGTAGGTAGACATCTGTACGTCTTTGAATTATTGTGACATATACGCCTGCGTTGTCTTGGTCACGTCAGGAGGATGGACAAAGTCCGCATCCCCAAAGAACTGCTGTATGGTGAATTAGTAGAAGGCACCCGACCGGTAGGGAGACAATGCCTGCGCTTTAAAGATGTCTGCAAGGGGGACATGAAGACGTGCCACATAAACACCAACACATGGGAGGCTTGTGCAGAAGACCGTACGACATGGCGACTCCTCGTCAGACAAGGAACGAAAAGGGGTGAAAAAGAGAGGAAAGAAGCCGCCACAGAAAAGAGAGCCAGAAAGAAGGAGAAACAACAGCAACTTCAGCAAGCATCACTGTTTGTTTGCAGTCATTGCTACCAGAGATTGCTATTCAAAAATTGGTCTGTTCAGCCATCACGCAGTTGCAGATTTTTTTTTAAGTGGACACTATGCCATCGTCTTTAGACCTTCTTCGGGACGTTGGATTGAGTTCTCGCTTCAACGGTGGTCATTCTCATACTTAAACACTCATAGTAGCACCTGCAATTGACCACCCCTCCCCTATTCACAACCTCCTAACTCACCAGTATGAGGTTGATCACCGTTGAAGCAAGAACTCAATCCAACGTATGATAACGGTATCCTTCAATACAAGAACCCAGTCCGTGTCCTGAAGAAGGTATAACAGACCGAAACGTTATAACATCGACATCATTACCTACAATAAACATCCATCTTGTATAACATTCCGTGTTTGTCTACCTTTCTCCACATAGATTGATAGATAGATATACGGAGATATTAATAAATCAACTAAATTACCTGATTTCCGTCCAGCGTAAAAATCTTTCGTATTTGCTTTACTTGTTATTTACTAAACTTTGTAATACTTAATAAATTTTCTTTTTTTTTCTTTTTTTTTTCTTGCTGTTGAACACGAACAGAAATAGGTGCCGTTATAGTATGTAGCCTACCTTTTTGATTCTGTTATAGTATGTGACCTACCCGGTTTGAAGTAAGAGTATATTTGTAGATATAAGTAGTAGGCAATTTATTGAAACTAATTATTTTTCACGTGTATCCAATTCAAGAAATGCAATTCAGCCATAAACTGTATATAGTAATTAAGAATAATTAAAAAAGAATTTATCCATAATTTACATGAACCAGAGATCTATTTAATTCTAAAATATTCTAAAATTCTGAAATGGGTTAGGGTTAACAGTTATTGTTATAACCTTATATGCTTTTTATGGTAGGCCACATACTATAAGAGAGACATGATTTCGTAGGCCACATACTATAAGAGAGACATGATTTCGTAGGCCACATACTATAATGGTACCCAGAAATAGATATGAATAGACCGAGATAGATAGAAACACAGAGGAACAAAACGAGAGAGAGAGAGAGAGAGAGAGAGATTAATAAATCAACTAACTTACCTGCCTTCCGTCCAGCGTAAAAATCTTTCGTACTGAGCCACTGTCCAAGTGGATAGCATTTGTGATATCACTGAGAACTTGCCGAAAGGAGTAGGCCGTTTTCCGATTAAGGAGCACCCGGACTGCCTTGCGTGGTTTTCCACCATTCCGGATAATGGTGACCAATTTCGGCTTAACAAAATCTCTGCTCGTTTCTTTCATGGCCGCATCTGGACACTGGTTGCTAACGTACTCCTCCCCGCTAAGAGGCCCCCTAACGTTGGGATTCCAGCAAAGATTGATGATGCTCTTGTAGTTGACATTTTTAAAAACGTCAGTGCTGGAGCAAACAAAATATTCACCTTGCAGGAGTCCCTCGAGGGTTGTCACCATCTGTCCGTCGAGGGAGAAGATATAGCGAACACCTTTAGCCAGGATATTAGTGTCGCAAAGAGGACTGATGGTCAGATCCTCCAAAAGCGACTCGAAACTCCGAAATTTTTCGCAATTAATAGCCATCACATAACCTTTGTAGAAACGATCGCCATTGCGGTAGAAGCGAACCTTGCGGGCCTTGCGAGAATCGGCTAGTTTGCGGATGGTGTGTCGGGTCAGACTGCCGTGGGCGCTGTGGCTTGGACTGATCCGACCCGACCGGTAGCCGTTGCTACGGGAAGATCGGGATTTGTCATCGAAATGGTCATTTACGTTGGGCAGCTGCGAAAAAGAAGGAAAAAGAGGGAAAAATGTTAAAGAGATTATCCAAAAGAGTTTTTTTTTTTTTTATTTTTTTTTTTTTTTTTTTTTTTTAAAAAGGTGGGTATTTTACTAAAGACTATTTAAAAAAACGGGATAGCAAAAAGCTGCCCAACTTTTTTTACTACCTTTTATTACTTTGTTTTAGCTTTTTGTTATCCAGTTTTTTTAAATACTCTTTAGTCTTTTACCCACCTTAAAAAAAAAAATTTTTTTTAGTATTAAAAAGCTAGTAAAAAATTTTTAAATTATTTTTTCTCTTGTAATTTACAATTCATAATTTTGGATTTTCACCAATATTTTTGTTTAAACGTATCAGAAAACTGAAAAAGAAAAAAAACGAACAAGTTAATATAGGCTTAAGGAGATAAATTTCTATCCCGTTCACAGGTTTTTAGGGTGACACCATGCATTCATGAATGGTCAAGAAACTGAGAGAAAAAAGGTTAAAAAAAAAAAATTATAAAAAGTCGAATAAAAAAGCCGAAAGAAGTATTTAAAAAAAACGCGTTAAAAAGGTTAAAAATTATTCTTTTAGATGTTGGTAAAAAAGCTTTTAAAAGGAGTATAAAATTTCGGTAAAAGGCTTAAAAAGTATAAAAGAGAACGTAAAATATGCATGTATAAATTATATAGAAAAGTATAAAAGGACGATTTAAAAAAAGGTAGCTTAAAGATTTTTTTAAAGTATAAAAGGAGGGTGGTAAAAAAAAAAACAGAAAGTATTTATAAAAGACGGATAAACGGTTAAAAAGTATAAAAGGGTGGCTATAAGACAGGAAATAGTATAAAAATGGGTCCAAAAGGATAAAAGATATTTTTAAAATGCCAGGTAAAATTATAAAAATTAATAAGTATTAAAAAAGGCCAAAAAGTTTTAAAAGGGCGATTGAAAAGCTAAAACAAAGTATGAAAAGTTGGTTGTAGAGCTAAAAAATAAATTTACGGGCAAAAAGGTTGGGTTTTTTTTAATTTTAAGGGTAAAAGTTTAAAAATATTAAACGGCGGATAAAACCAAAAAACTATTTAAAAAAAAAGGTGGGTAAAAAGATAAAACAAAATATGAGGTATGTCAGGTTTGGTTTGGTTTGTTTTACGGCATATCAACCTCAGTGGGTCATTTAATGCCGACAAAGTTGTGAAATAGATTCATTCCCAATGCATAATACAATTTTGTTTATAAACTCATGTTTTTCTATTTAACCCATAGATGGGGTCCTAACAGGTACTACCACTCCGGGTCAGAGTGGACCAGGGAGCAATGGTGATGAAGGGGTGCTCCACATTCCCCAAACCTCCAGAACTGGAACCTCACCATCAGATAGAGTTTAACGTCATTCCCAGGACATGTAGACCCTCAGCCACCGCCTTCTACCACCGATATGATAAAGATTGGGGCTTGCCATAAGGGCAATAGGGTTGGGGCAATCATATAGGTGCTAGGCTTGACGTGACCAGCCGATTGATCGGAGAGGGCCTCTCCGACAGCCCGTCTATCCCAAGAAAAGCTTAAAGTGGAATATTGCAAGTCATGGACTGCTCAGCCACCTGGGTTCTATTCTTAAGCATCACGGGTCGCAACCCACGACCAACAGGTGGCCCCATTGGGGGAGTATTACCCCTCTGCAGAGGTGCAGTCGGTGCATTCTAACGCCCAGCCGACAGGGCGGGAAAGTTTTGAGTGGTTGATAAGTAGCTTGCCGTAAAACAAAACAAAGTTGCCGACAGGCCGGGATTTATTGAATGTTAACAACCAACAACTTATCTCCAAGACGTCGTATGTCCCAGACGAAAGCAAAGAAAGAGAGCAAGGGGAAAGATAGAGAGTTGGTGACTGTGCGGAAGCGATAACGCTAATCCCAGACGAAAACGAAGAAAATATTCGTCACACTTTCGTCTTTACACTTTTCCTAAGTAAGTATTGTATCTAATGTTTTTCTTTGTATTTTTATCCGGGAATTCAACCTCTATATATATTTTACCAACCCTCTCCGCACGAGCAGGATGCGACACAAGGTCAATTTCTTAAGCGAAGTTCACAGGTTTGAATTCAGAGTGTTCCTTCTCCTAGACTGGTTAAAGAGCCCAGTCTGCCCTACGATTTACCATAGCTGGAGAGAGAGTAGGATTCATACCTTTCCCAATGGTATTAGCGCTAAGTGAAATGCAATTACCACGTCCAGGCTTTGAACTCGGGGCGACTAGTCCATTTCCCATGACTTTAACCATTACACCACGCGCTTCCTCTATAACCGGTGTCACATGATCGCGTGTCCAATATTGAGAAACGTGGCAATTCGTATCACTGGAATATGAACTCTCGGTCACCCGACGCATCGGACAGTGCTCTAACTGGCTTGACATTCGAACTGACGCCATCTTGGCAGAGATGACATTTTGTCCCGGGTCGAGTCCAAAAAAGAAAGGATCGATAATTGGGGGGTGGGGAGGGTGAGAAAGGGAGGAGGAGGAGGAGATCTATGACGAAGAGAATAAGTTGTCGTCGTTCTGCAATGGTGAAAAAAAAAAGACTTGCATCTTGCTTAGCTGGGTAGACAGGAAGTGTTGGCGACAGGAGATCGGGTAGGGGGAGGTGGGGTGGGGTGTTGAAGAATGGTGGATAGGAAAGGGTAAGCACTTTGATCCGGAAGAGACAGATAGGTAAAACGGAAAGAGAGAGACAGACAGACACATATCAAAAGGTTATCCGATATGTCAGATAGAGAAAGAGAAATATTATATATAAAGAGTGAGAGAGGGATAAAGATTGAGAGAGAAAGGAGCAAAGAACAATAGAGAGAAAAGCGGGGAAAATAGTGAGGAAAAGAAGTAGTGTAGAGAAAAAAAGAGGAGAGAGAGAAAGAGGAAAAGAAAGAGAGAGAAAGAGGAAAAGAAAAAAGAGAAAGAAAGAGGAAAAGAAAGAGAGAGAAAGAGGAAAAGAAAAGAGAAAGAAAGAAGAAAAAAGAGAAGAAAGAGGAAAAGAAAGAGAGAAAGAGGAAAGAGAGAGAGAGAGAAAGAGAAGAGAGAGAGAGAGAGAGAAAGAGAAAGAGAAAGAAGAGAGAGAGAGAGAAAGAGAAGAGAGAGAAAAGAGAGAAGAGAGAGAGAGAGAGAAGAAAGAGAGAGAGAAAAAGAAAGAGAAAAAGAAAGAGAGAGAGAGAAGAAAGAGAAAAGAGAGAGAGAGAGAGAGAAAGAAAGAAAGAAAAGAGAGAAGAGAGAAAGAAAGAAAAAGAAAAGAAGAGAGAGAGAGAAAGAAAAGGAAAAGAAAGGAGGAGAGAGAGAGAAAGAGAGAGGAGAGAAAGAGAAAGAGAGAGGAAAAGAAAGAGAGAAAGAGAGAGGAAAGAAAGAGAGAGAGAGAGAAAGAGAGAAGAAAAAAGAAAGAGAGAGAGAGAGAGAGAGAAAGAAAAGAAAGAGAGAAAGAGGAGAGGAAAAAGAAAGAGAGAGAGAGAGAGAAAGAGAGGAAAAGAAAGAGAGAGAAAGAGAGAGAGGAAAGAAAGAGAGAGAGAAAGAAGAGGAAAAGAAAGAGAGAAAAGAGAAGAGAGAGGAAAGAAAGAGAGAGAAAAGAAAGAGAAAGAGAGAGAGAGAGAAAGAAAAAAGAAAGAGAGAGAGAGAGAAAGAAAGAGAGAAAAGAAAGAGAAGAAGAGAAAGAAAGAGAAAAAGAAAGAGAGAGAGAGAGAAGAAAGAAGAGAGAAAAGAAAGAGAGAGAAGAGAGAGAGAAAGAAAGAGGAAAGAAAGAAAGAGAGAAAGAAAGAAAGAGAAAGAGAAAGAGAGAAAGAGAGAGAAGAGAGAGAGAAAGAGGAAAGAAAGAAGAGAAAGAAAGAGAGAAAAAAGAAAGAGAGAGAGAGAGAAGAGAAGAAAAAGAAAGAAAGAAATAGAGAGAGAGAAAGAAAGAAAGAAGAAGAAAGAAAGAGGAAAAGAATAGAGAGAGAAAGAAAGAAAGAGAAAAGAAAGAAAGAAAGAAAAGAGAGAGAAAGAAAGAGAGAAAAGAAAGAGAAAGAAAGAAGAAAGAGAAACTAGAGAGAAAGAGAGAACTAGAGAGAAAGAGAGAGGAGAGAGAGAGAGAGAGAAAGAGAGAGAAAGAGAGAGGGAAGAGAGAAAAGAGAGAAAGAGAGAGGGAAAGAGAGAACTAGAGAGAAAAAGAGAGAACTAGAGAAAGAGAGAGAAAAGAGAGAAGAGAGAAAGAGAGAGAAAGAGAGAAAGAGAGAGAAAGAGAGAACTAGAGAGGAGAGAGAAGAGAGAAAGAGAGAACTAGAGAGAAAGAGAGAAGGAAAGAGAGAACTAGAGAGGAAAGAGAGGGAGAGAGAGATAAAAAATAGATAAAGAAATAAAGATGGAGAGAGAGAGGGGTAGAAAAAGAGAGAGTTATGAACTGCAGTCTTGAGCACATTTTGAGCAAATGTGCAAGCACAAATTCTGAAACTGTGATCACGGTATTTTTGGAGAATTAGTAGCAACCAAACGGTTCAATGAGTGACTACGGCATATCAACTCGTATAGGGATATTTTATCTATAGAGGTGTTAGGGGGGGTTGCCTCGCGTTCCTATCGAATACGAATAATCTTCAAACATATCAATTCATACATGTTAAATTCTGCTTAATAAATTAACCTTGTGTCACATCCTACTCGTGTGAAGATGTTGGGACTCTAATAAATACCATTCCATATCAGAGCACACCTGGCAGTAAAGGCAACGGTGTATTTTTGTTTTTAAGTAGCACCTCAACGCTCTTAGGTCTCCGTAGTTGAGCTCCCTGAATTTTTAATCTTTTAATCCATATATATATATCTTATTATAATGGAGATTGTGTGTTTTTCTGTCTGTAACCGAAACTATATTACTACTCAAGTCACAATTCTCTTGGTTATTGTAATCACAATCTCCATGATTTTATTTTTATCTAAACCTCAATTATTAATAAAATTGTCTCACATTACTAATACTGTTAACTATGTCTACATACTGACAACTTGCAATTATATTTATATATACAACAAAATAGCGGTTTACAGTGTGAACGGGAAGGCTAATTTGCATATTAATATTAAAAAATATAATTTAATAAATATGTGCTTAGTATTATTAATTTCTAACTGTTTGGTTTTATTTTAATGAATATAAGCAAAAATCTCTTCAATGAATCTTAAATGAAATCCATTAACAAGATAAAATAACTGTCATTTTATTCTTTACTTCCTCTTATAACTAAATACTTAAATTAGAAAAAATAACAATGAAAGACGAGAGTGATGGAAGAGTAAGTTTCAGTTGTTCCATTTTTTATTATACTCTCTCTGTTTCAAATCTTTTATTATACTCCCTCTGATTCAAATCTTTTTATCTGTATTCTTATTTAGTTTCATTAGCCTTTCTAATTTAATACAATATTTTATTGCGTTAAAACTTAAATATTTGCACCCGGAGGGTGCATATATTTGCTAGTATATATAAGGTAAAAGGGGACAAAAATAATGACTCAAACAAGTAGAAGTAGGAGAGAAATATTTCGTTCCGCTGTACGCGAGGAACTTCATCAGTCTAACTTTATTCAAAACATAGTACGTACATTTGTATTCATAGAAGAGAAAGTGACTGGTGATGAAATTGAGGGGAAGGGAGTTAGTGAAGATTTAGTTGAACAGAGAATAACTATCATGTAAAGTGGAGATGGAAAGATCAGAGGATAGTAGTTTGTACGGGAAGATAAGATGAGGAGGTTGCTAGGTGCTTGTTAGGAAGGGGGGGGTAGGGAGAAGTTGGTTAAAATTCTTGGTTAGGAGAGGGTTTTTTATTTATTGCATGGAGATGATAATGGAAAAAGATGTAGAGTTGAGGATGGTGGTATTAAGTTAGGCCATTATTTTTTATTTTACTCCAACCCTCCTATCTTCATATATATATATATATATATATATATATGTCCAAGTCAGTTCATGGGAACTACACAAGGATGCTGTGTGCTGTCCTCAACAAATATTGGAAGCAGCACCCCACAAAAAGCAGCTGTATGGCCACTTACCTCCAATCACAAAAACATCCAAGTAAAACGAATAACACACGTTGGACATTGCAGGAGAAGTAAGGACGGACTCTTAAGTGACAACTCCATACGGAAACACCAGAGTTGGACGACCAGTAAAGACTTACATGGATTAACTGTGTGGACACTGGATTTCATAAGGAGGACTTGCTAAGAGCGATGACTGATAGGGACGGGTGGTGAGAGAGAGTCATGGGAATTGGCGACATGATGATCATGATATGGTTTCAAGTAATTCCAATTAAGCAGTTGGTACAAAATGAGATAAAGGATAGCATTGGCATTAAATAACCCACAAAGGTTGATATGCCATTAAACAAAGAAACCAAACTATCTCAGTTAATTCATATCTATCTCAGATAGATATGGATATATAGATAGATATGAACAGACTAAATCTTCATTGAGTCTATTGTTCTCATCGATAATAGATTCAATGCAAAGCTTGATCTCCGAATTTCAAATGCTTCCAGCTGAAGAGGCGAGTCTGGTTCAACAGAGACATCCCCTTGAAAACTAAATGTGCAGTATACCGTGCCATAGTTCTCTCAATCCTCCTGTGCGGTGCGGAAGCCTAGACGATATACAAAGCGGATGCCCATAGACTACATGTCTACCACAGGCGTCTCTTGCGCAGTATATCAAATGTCAAGTGGTGGCAACATGTTTCAAACAGGACTATCCTGAAGAGAACTGGACTCCCTTGCATGCACGAAACACTTGTCTAACGTAATCTGAGATGGGCTAGCCACTTAAACAGACTACCAAAGCAGATTCTGTACTCTCAATTGAGAGAGGGGTCATGTGGAATTGGTAGACCAAAGCTCAGGTACAAAAACATCAAGAGAAACCTGAAGGGCTTTAATATCCCCATAGGTAGTTGGCAAGACGCAACCAGAGATTGAATCGATTGGAGGATACAGATTCGCGTGGTGTCATCATCGGATACGGACGCTTCAAACGACAAATAGAAGAGGTTGCACATGAAAAGACTTGGACATGGTTAAGAAAGGGAAACCTCAAAAGAGAAACAGAATCACTTATAATTGCTGCACAAAATAATGCCATAAGCACCAACTACATCAAAGCGAAAATTGATAAGACCCAACAAAATAGTAAATGTAGACTTTGCGGTAATAGAGATGAGACTGTTAACCATATACTCTGCGAATGTAGCAAACTAGCACAACGAGAATAAAAAACTAGACACGACTGGGTTGGGAAGGTGATCCACTAGGAATTATGCAAAAAATTAAATTTTGACCACACAACAAAATGGTATATGCATAAACCAGAATCTGTTCTTGAGAACGAAACACACAAAATTCTCTGGGACTTGAGATAAAAACGGATCACCTTATCCCAGCAAGAAGACCAGACCTAGTGTTGATAAACAAAAAAGAAAGAACTTGTCAACTGGTGGATTTTGCAGTGCCAGCAGATCACAGGTGAAGTTAAAGGAAAATGAAAAAATTGACAAATATCTGGACCTTGCCAGAGAACTGAAAAAGTTATGGAATATGAAAGTGAAAGTTATACCAATTGTAGTTGGTGCACTTGGAACAGTCCCAAAAGAATTAGAAAAGGGCTTGGAAAGTTTGGATATCAGAGGAAGGATTGAAACCATTCAGAACACTGCACTGCTGCAATCTGCCAGAATACTCAGAAGAGTCCTGGAGACCTGAGGAGACCTGCTGTCACTCAGACTCCAGTGAAAGACCATCAGCTAACACTGATGTGAAAACTCAAAAGGAGTAAATAATAATAATATGAACAGTCTAAGTTTATCTATATCTATCGTGGTCTATTCATATCTATCTCAGGCAATTCATATCTATATATCTATGATACATATGAACAGACTCATCATCATCATGTCGTGCATGCAGCACGGATATCCATGACAATCTCTCGCCAACCTTCCCTATCATTCATTGACCCTGAGAGGTCCTCTGCGGAGCAACCAGCATCTTCGCATAGCTGGTCAATGTAGGTCCTTGCTGGACGCCCCACACTTGGATGTCCATGTGTTAGCTTCCACAGGAGAAGGTCGCTTATGAGTTCATCCTTGCTTCTCCAGCTGTGTCCTGCATGCCTAGTCCGTCTCACTCGGATGGTTTGTGAGATAGGGGATAGGTGGCCATACAGCTGCTTCCTTGTGGGGTGCTGTTTCCACGACTTGTTCAAGACTGCACGCAGCATTCTTTTGCAGCTCCCATCTAGCTTATTCTCAAGACGCTTCGTTAGGGTCCAAGTGGTGCAGCCATATAGCACACTGATACAACCAGAGCCTGGAAGAACTGTCGCTTCAGCTTGTCAGGGAGATCGGACCTCCATATGACTGATAATTTGTTTTTGGCCGACCATGCCTTTGCTTATTCGTGTATTAACATCGCTTTCTGTGGATGAGATATTACCACCTAGGTACGTGAATTATGAACAGACTAAATCTATTTATATCCATCCATCTCAGTATATTCATAAATATCTATCTATATCAGTTTGTTCATATCTATCTATTCATCTTAGGCAAATCATATCTATATATCTATGACAGATAGATATGAACAAAGATAGATTATGCGGAAACATTTTAAACGTCGACAATTAATATTCAAATATCAAATCATCCTCACGTCTCTTCTTTTTTATACATTCATTACTTTTCCACATATTGTCGGATTCATCTCCATTTCTTCCTATCATATATACATATGCACACACGCATATATATATATATATATATATATATATATATATATATATATATGATGTGCATTTAGGCAGCAGATTCTCATCTCGGTTGAGGGGGGACGGAAATAGATTAATAATGATAAGTAGTATTGATAATCCGTAGAGACAGCTCTGAGTGGATAGGGTAGATAAATCAGAGAGAGAGAGAGAGAGTGAGAGAGAGAGAGAGAGAGAGAGAGAGAGAAAGAGAGAGATTTAGAATGAAGATATTGATAGATGTATATGAAACTCGATTTAGATCAACCAATAGGAATTGGTGATTCGTTAGTAAATTGATTTGGTTGTTAAATGGAAAAGGCAGAAGCAAATATGTCGTATTAATGAAATTGAGACTAATAAACAGAATATCGTTAGCTGATATGTTGAGGGGTAGGGGGAAATGGGGGTGAGAGAGAGAGGGTGTTTGGAGAATGACTGAGAGAGAAAGAAAAAAGGGCAGAGAAAAAGAGAGTGGAAAGTGAGTGAGAGAAGAGAAAAGAGAGAGAGAAAAGAAAGGAAGAGAGAGAGAGAGAAAAATGGGTGAGAGAGAGAGGGAGGGAGTTTGGAGAACGACAGAGAGAGAGGGGAGAGCGAGAAAGAACACAGAAGAAAAAGGAGAGAAAGAAAAAAGAGAGAGGGGATAAAGAAAAAAGAGAAGAGAGAGAAGAGAAAAAGGAAGAAAGAGAAAAAGGGTGAGGGGAGAGAAGAGAGAGAAAAAAGGGTGAGGGGAGAGAAGAGAGAGAGACTTGGAGAGGGGAGTAAGAGGAGAGAAAAGAGAGAAAAATAGTGACAAAAAAAAGAAAGAGAGAGAGTGTGTGTGTAGAGATGCAAGAGAGTGAGAGAGGGAGGAAGGGAAAGAGGTGGGGTTTGAGATATTGAGAGAGAGGAGGGAGTAGCGGGGTTTTGGAGAAAGGAGAGAGAGGTGAACAAGAAAGAGAGGGGAGGAGAAAGGGGAAGAAGCGACGTTGGAAGAGAGAGAGAGGGAGGATGGAGAGAGAGGGGGGAAGAAAGTGAGGGGGAGGGAGAGTGAGGGAGGATGGAGAGAGAGAGAGAGGCGGGGATTTGGGGGGAGATCAGTGCAAATAGAGAATGACCACTGAATGACCGGATGTGGTCAGATTACGTCTGGAAACATGAGCACTTAAATACGGCCACTTAGGTAGATAGATACGAGGGTAGTCCCAAAAATAAGGTCTCCAAAGTGCTGGGGACGCCGAGAAACTGTTCGTGCGGCTATTGGCAACACTTCTTTGTTGTGCGTGCCTCGCTACAACACCCAGTATTGGCTTCACTGTCGATTCAGATGGAACTACCGATTGACGCTATCGCCAAGTGCACCCATAAAAAAAATACTAATTATATATATATATATATATATATATATATATATATATATTACACGAGGGTAATCCCAAAAGTAAGGTCTCCAAAATACTGGGGACGCAGGGAAATTGTTCGTGCAACTATTGGTGAGAATGTTGTGTTCTGTTGTGTTTTGACA
>CM042178.1:14528770-14641928 GCA_023376005.1 Doryteuthis pealeii
ACGGCATATCAACATCGGTGGGTCATTTAATGCCGACAAAGTTGTGGAATAAATTCATTCTTAATGGATAATAGAACTTTGTTTATAAACTCATGTTTTTCTATTCAACCCATAGATGGGACCCTAACAGGTACTACCACTCCGGGTCAGAGTGGACCAGGGAGCAATGGTGATGAAGGGATGCTCCACATTCTCCAAACCTCCAAAACTGGAACCTCACCATCAGATAGAGTTTAACGTCATTCCCAGGACATGTAGACCCTCAGTCACCGCATTCTAGCACCCATATGAGGAAAAGTGGCTGGCTTGCCATAAGGGCATAGGGTTGGGAAAATCATATAGGTGATAGGGCTTGACGTGACCAGCTGATTGATCGGAGGGGGCCTCTCCGACCGCCCATCTAGACCAAGATAGGGCCAAAGTGGAGTATTGCAAGTCATGAACTGCTCATCCACCTTGGTTCTATCCTTAAGCATCACGGGTCGCCACCCACGGCCAACAGTTGGCCTCATTGGGGGAGTCTTACCCTTATACAGAGGTGCAGTCGGGATATTCTAACGCCCCAGCCGACAGGGCGGAAAATCATCCGTAGTTGCCGTACCAAAACTTTTGGTTTAAAATATTTTAAAGATTACATCACAATTTCGACGATAATTCTGTATGCACAAAATGTACCTTTAACTTTTCAGCAAAAACATTCACAAACGTGTTTACCCCCCCCCCAAAAAAAAATGAAGAATAAGCATATGCCCAAAAATAGCCAATATATACCCCTCACCATGGAAGCGCGTGGTGTAATGGTTAAAGTCATGGGGAAATGAACTCGTCGCCCAGAGTTCAAATCCTGGATGTGGTAATTGCATTTCACTTAGCGCTAATACCCTTGGGAAATGTATGAATCCTACTCTCCCTCCAGCTATGGATAAATAGTAGGGCAGACTGGACTCTTTAACCTTGATTAGGCAACCGGTCTAGGGGAAGAAAAACTCTGAATTCAAACCTGTTAAACTCCGCTTAAGAAATTGACCTTGTGTCGTGCGGAGGAGTTGGTGTATATATATATATATATATATATGTATATGTATATGTAAAAGTAAAGAAAAGTCGTCGGGGCGGCCTAAAGTCGGTATCAGCCAGTCAGCGAGGGAGTATATCTCCTTTTCAATAGCGCTAGACCAAGGAGATTGTTTTGGCGTCTGAGGTGGAGCGCCACACCTACCATCAGATCCCTGTGCTACTCATACGCTGAGTTGGCGAGGACTGGTATCGGACTAGGAACCTTGTGGTTTCTAGCCGAACGCTCTACCGACTGAGCTAACCCGGCCCATATATATATATACATACACATACATACATACACATACATACCATAATACATACACACACACACACACACACACACCTCACCTAGCTGCACTTTAAAAACTGTTCTTTCGCTCTCTGTATTTTATTAAAACGTGGAACATGACACAACGGATATAATTGTTGAGTTAGTACAATTCTAACTGAAAATCATCTGGAGGTTGCAGGTTCAATCCTAACTATAGGCGAAAATAACAGAATATTTAACATAACTTAATACTTGTACCCGATCATGGTTAACGAAATGAGAACATTCTACCTCAATGGATTAAATAAAGGGTTCGGTTCGAAGTCGTGAAGGTTCCGTGAAGGTTCCCGAGTTCGACAAGAAACACCTGAAGAAGGGTAGAAAACACATCGGCGAAACGTTGGGAATACAATAATAAAGATGAGGACAACAGCCCGAAAAATCTAAATAATGCAAAGTGGAAAAGGTTTCGTTCTTACGATAGCTTTTTGGTTGATTTTAATGGCATGGCAACCCACCTGGATTATTTTATGCCAGGAGGTTAAGGAATCGCGTTCATTGTACGTTTATATCTACATTTTTGTATATTTACTTCTTAAGAGTTTTTTTTTATGGTGAGGGGTTCTTAACTTTCTGCAGAGAATATATATTTATATAAGGTGTGTCAAAAAAGTATCAAGATTTTTTGTACTTTTTGACACACCTTGTATTCTAAAAAAATTAACGTTCCATTCATTGTTCATTTATATCTTTGTAAATACAGCTTCAATCTCGATACTTTTATAACACACACACACACACACATTATATATATATATATATAATATATATATATATAAAAGATAAAAATGATACCGGTGAAAAATGAGCACAATCGTTGTGCAAAATTCTTAAGTCAGCGATACAACAAATACCAAAGTGCTCAATACAAGTAGAGCAAATTTTAAGGATTGAAACCTAACTCAGTTTCACCATAAGAGCTTCAGGGTTAAATCCACTGAAATTAATCGAGTACGAAGGAGAATAGTTGGATTCGTACCTTACCAAGTTTGTTAGTACGATTGCAAACAGCTTCGTTCAGGATTTGAACTCGGGTCACCTAGTCCATTTCCTACGACGATAACCATTGCACAACGAGTGCCTCTGCAGGGTGTACAGTCATCGTAGTCTAAGCAACGCCAATAAAGCGTCTTTGTTCTGTGTAACAATACAAGCCAACATCCAGCAAAATAAACCCTGGCAAATAGTTTGTTTTTTTTATCATAATTTTGGGATATTTTATCCAATTCTACTAATTCAAACGGTTTAAGAAAAATATTTCCATTTTATCACGTCACGAGATAAAATTTTTTTTCTCTTGTAGCAGACCCTTTCAAATTCAGGAAGAGAACAATTCGGTGTTATAAAAGAATATTCTTTTTGCCTAGAATCCCGAATTAATTCATTAAAGAACAAAAAAACTCCTTTCACAATGGCCTTTTGTCATTACAAATTAAGCCGATTATGTTTTCGTAAAAATAAAATTTAATTTTTATAACATTGGAACGGGCTAATATTCCGCCCTTAACCACCCACCATCCACATTAATACATTTGGTTTGGTTTCTTGGTTTTAATGGCATATAAACATTTTATGGGTTATTTAATACCAAAGTCATCCTTATACAAGAACAGTAGCGGTAATATTTAAACAATAACTAGTTTGGTTTGGTTTGTTTTACGGTATATCAACCTCGGTGGGTCATTTAATGCCGACAAAGTTGTAAAATAAATTCATTCTTAATGCATGATACAATGTTTTTCTATTAAACCCATAGATGGGACCCTAACAGGTACTACCACTCCGGGTCAGAGTGGACCAGGGAGCAATGGTGATGAAGGGATGCTCCATATTCCCCAAACCTCCAGAACTGGAATCTCACCATCAGATAGAGTTTAACGTCATTCCCAGTACATGTAGACCCCAGTCACCGCCTTCTAGCACCCATATGATAAAAAAGGGGTTGGGGCTTGCCATAAGGGCAATAGGGTTGGGGCAATCATATAGGTGCTAGGGCTTGACATGGCCAGCCGATTGATCGGAGGGGGCCTCTCCGACAGCCCGTCTAGCCTAAGTAAGGTTCTAAGAGGAGTGTTGCAGGTCATGGACTGCTCACCCACCAAGACTGTCCTTAAGCATCACGGGTGGCCACCCACGGCCAACAGGTGGCCCTATTTGGGGGAATCTTATCCCTGTGCAGTCGGTGCATTTTAACGCCCCAGCCGACAGGGCGGAAACAATAGCTGGGAGGATGAGGGAGTTCATTTGGTGTGAATAATAGAGTAACAAGAACACAAGCCTGGAATTGTCGCATTGGATTGCTATGATATATATAATTAGTATCAGATAATACTTGAAACCATATAACTGTGTGCAAATTATTTGAATTAGAGTTGTTTGTTTTATAGGTGCTAGAGTTTGACATGCCCAGCCGATTGGTCGTAGGGGGCCTCTCCAACCGCCCGTCTAGCCAGAGACTGCTCATCCTTAAGCATCACGGGTCACCACCCATTGTAAACACATGGCCCCATTGGGGGGTCTTACCCCTCTGCAGAGGTGCATTCGGTGTAGTCAAAAGCCCCAGCCAACAAGTCTTATTAGTATTAGATATTAGTATCAGATAGGAATACTTGAAACCATACGGCTGTGTGCAAATTATTTGTATTACATACGAATACAGTAATGGTACTATTTAGCCCATATCTGGGGGATGAGGAGTTTCATACCTTTCCCAAAGGCATTAGTCCGAAAATGAACGTAATACGCGACTGGAGTTCGAACTCGTTTTCTACGATGTGGCAGTTTTGCATATCCATTACGACCGAATAGCGATTTCGATCCTCGCTGGATATCCTACACTTGCGATCTTGTGTCTCACCCTAGCCGTGGCGTATAAGTTGGGTAAGTTAACCACTACGCCTCGGGGATTCTCTCCCTATATTTTGGGAGAAATTGGTATTCACCGAACCCCTCCGCACGAGCAGGATGGGGAACAAGGTCAATTTCTTAAGTGGAATTTAACAGGTTTGAATTCAAAGTTTTCATTCCCTATGACTTGTTGCCTAGCCAAGTTTAAAGAACCTATTTTACTGGGGTATTTTTTTTTGGGGCGGGGGTAATACTTTTTTGGTACGATTAACTGCCACTCGCTCGAGTTCGGCCTATGACATCAACTTTAGACACGCCCACAGATCTTTATAAAAACAAAATTCTCTTCGGGTACAGCCAGCGCCCTCTAAGATAACTTAGAGGGCGCTGGTTACAGCCATGAAACAATTATTTTACTTTTAAAACGTAATATTTATTAGCTTAGAAAATTGAAAGTTTTAAATAAAGAAAACAACTTTGAATCATGTAAATTTCTGGTTCTACAAACATTTTTTCTTTAGTTACGAATTTTATTTTATCTACATTTTTATTTATGAATAAAACGATTCTATATTTTTATATACATTTTTATTAACAATTTTTAATATGCACGAATCTTTGCATTTTTTTTCTTTTAGAAATCAAACAATAATTTCATGTTTCCCTTCATTCGATAAATTTTAAGATCTTTGAGTTAAAACTTTATTAAAAAAACAAAACAAAAAATGAATAAATTTGAGCGAGTGGCAGTTTGGCAGTAAAGAAAAAATATTTGTACCAAATAAGTATTACCGGGTTTTTTTTTTTTTTTTTTTATTTAAAAAAAACCCGGTAATACTTATTTGGTACAAATTTTTTTCTTTACTGCCAAATTCGTATTTTTGGACACACCTGAACTTCAGATTCTTTTTCATTTTTCCACAATAGGTCAATAGGGTCGAGACAATCATATAGGTGCTAGGGCTTGACGTGACCAGCCGATTGATCAGAGGGAGCCTCCTCGACAGCCTGTCTAGCAAGTACTAAAATTGAGTGTTGTATGTCATAGACTGCTCAACCACCAGAATTCCATCCTTAAGCATCACGGGTCGCCACCCACGACTAACAGGTGGCCCCATTGGTGGTGGTGGATGTTTTACCCCTCTGCAGAGGTGCATTCTAAAGCCCCACCGACAGGACTGAAAAGTCATTTATTAGATTATATCTAATAAAGTCAGAAATTACATGGTAGGTGTTTTAAATTGAGGAAGTAGGTAATTTAATGAAAGAGGATACTCTTGAAAACGCGCCGGAAACTTTTGCACAGAAGGGGAAATATCAATTTTATCATTTTTAAAAAGCTATTCTCAAATTTTAAGAATTTAATTATCTTCTAGGCTAATAGTAATTAACACAGCTTAACACCTGTACCCCAGCTATGGTTAGCGGAATGAGAACAGGATTACCCCCGTGGATTGAATAAAGGGTTGGGTTCGAAGTTCCGTGATTGCTTCCGATTACGACAAGTTCCCGAGTTCGAAAAGAAGGTTCTCGAGTTCGAGACAGCTCCAGAGTCCGAAAAGAAGGTTCTCGTAAGAGAAGGTTCCCGAGTCCGAAAAGACTCCCCCCACCCCCGTCCAACAAGAAATACCTGAAGAAGGCCGGAGGGCACATCGACCGAGATAAGGACAATTGTCCGAATAATCCTAATAATATAAATTTTCTTCTTTCAGATTTTATCGACTCGGTTAAAGTAATCATTCAATCTCATCCCCACTCACTGGGCACCTACCGTAGCGCAACGTTCCTACGGCCTTGTGCCAGACAAAACTTAGGAAATGAATCCCTTCTCCATTCTACTATGATTGTATATCCTAGTGACAGGATCACACAGACTATAAATACAAAAAAGAGACGAATAGAAGATTTTTATATATTATATATATATATATATATATATATATATATAAAGGGTCCGGGTTACCTCAGTCGGTAGAGAGTTCGGCTTGAAACCAGAAGGTTCCTAGTTCGATACCGGCCCTCGCCAACTCAGCGTATGAGTAGCACAGGGATCTGTGTGGTAAAGCAAGGAGCTGATGGTAGGTGTGGCGCTCCACCTCAGACGCAAAAACAATCTCCTTGGTTCAGCGCTAGTGAAAAGGGGATAGACTCCCTCGCTGATTAGCTGATACCGACTTTAGGCCACCCCGAAGACTTTATATATATATATATATATATATAATGTAAGGTAATCCAAATAACTGGTAAGTAAGGGATGATTCTATTTGGGATCATCGAAATCTCACTGTACAACCATACTGTATGCTCTTGTTGGTGCAAACATATATTCATACAAGGATTTTTTATTAATCCCTAAAAGAGCTCAATGTATAATAATCAATAAATTAATTATATACAGAGCAATATTCAGCTTTCAAAGAAAGAAAAGCTTAACAAACCGGCATCCCGTTAGAGTATTTATTTCGACCAGAAACTAAAAAAAAAAATGAGTCTAGCCTCATCGGACAGGTTTTACAAATACAGGGAATTTCAAAGAATATATATATATATTATATATATATGCATGTTGAATTAAACAAAAGACATCTCCTGTTTAACAATTTTATTTGTGATTTTTTTCAGGTTTTCTGTCAAACTTTTTAATATTTAGGCGGAATTCGTGGATTAGTCCACCAAAGTTCATGTCCCGAGTACTTTCAGCACTTCGAAGTGCCATCATCAGGGGTTTGCCAGAAAATTTGAAAAAAAAAATCACAAATAAAATTGTTAAACAGGAGATGTGTTTTTTGTTTAATTCAACATGCATTAATGAAAAAATTCTGCCCAAATACACACACACACACACACACACACACACACACACATATATATATGTCTACACGCATTTACAAGGCTTAGCACAAGGCCAGAAGTTTGGGATAACCTATTCGAAATATATATATTATGAAAATTGAAAACAAAAAAAAAATACGTTTCATTAACGAATGAACCTACAGCCTTGTGTTTTTCAATTTTTATAATATTACATATTGTCGGATTTACTTCCACTTTTTCTTCACATATATATATGTTTGTATGTATAATATATATAAATAAATAAATAAATATATATATATATATAAGTAGAAATAACAAAAGACTTAAAGATTTAGCATTATAGTCGATTTCTTTTGTTATTTCTTTACTTATAAATTTGCTCTGTGACTCTAACATTAAGAGCACACATTGAGCTCTCAAACTGCGACAGGTTTTTTTTTTAAACTCTTGTGTCGTAAATATATATATATATATATATATATATATATATATATATATATATTAGTCTACTAGCTTCGATCATGAGTGCCCCTTGTGGTAAAATAGTGATCTAGCTAGGTTAGTAGGCTATTGATAGGGAGTTCAATTCTCACCGGGTACCCCCATGCTGCTTGCCTTATGCCAAACTAAGCGAAGGTAAGCGTGTAGTTTCGACCATGTGGTCATCATCAGAAGAATGACAAACCACATAAACGTAATAAAGAACGAACGTGCTATAGTGATTTGTTTAGAAAGAGAGAGAAGGGGGAGGGGAGGAATATATACATTTATATATTTACCCCCCACATTAAATATTCATTCGAAATACATTATCTTCTTAGCCGGTTCTATCATCTCATTTTTCACACAAATACCTCGTTGAAAAAAAAAATATGAGAAATAAGACTAAGATAAAAGTAAACAAAAAAAGAAAAGAAAAAAAGAAAAAAAAAACCGTTTCAATCGATAATGTATCTTTTAATAACAATGACCCCTTATTTTTGCACTTTAATGTTTTAACGGGTCGTCGTTTTCGTCTATGGAAGCCCCGAAGATTCGGTTTTCCCCTCAGACGATTCCCGCAGACTAAATCCCCGTAATAACATCTTTCTCTTTTTTTATGGTCTGTATTCCTTTCCAGCCGGTCGGCATTTCATTAAATACATGTGTCTGTCTAAGTGGGATAAAATAAGAGACTGAGACGTGTGTGGACACGGGGACAAGGGATGCAGGTTCGAATTCGGGTTAGGAAAATTTCAAGTAATCTTTTTTTTTTTTTTTTTTTTTTTTTAAATACATAATCTAGAGAAAAAAATAGCCCACAAAAATGAATAAAGATAAATGAATAAATACTTTTTTGTTTTGTTTGAAAATAAATAAATTATGAAAACAAGGCAAGAGAACAAGTAATTTTAATAGACAAAAGATAATAAATAAATAAATAAATAAATATAGAAATTTAAAAAAAAAAATAAAGCCGAAAAGACCCTAATGATAATATAAAGGAAATTAGGATATTTATTTTCTCCTTTTTTTAAGTAATTATAAATACTTAATCGAGATATTGTGAAATTCTCATATTGAAATATACAAGTAAATAAATCGAAGTAGCCGGTGACATAAATTAGATTGCTATACCCCCCTACCCTTACCCCAGGTTTTTGTCTCCTTTAAATAAAAAGGTGGAAAGAAATAGAAATATTTTGTACTTACTGTAAATTCCAGTGCTTGTTCCATAACAGAATAATCGAGAATATTGGCTGAATTGTTTGTTTTTGTTGTTGTTTTTTTTTTCTGTCTGTCGAGTCCCTTCTTGTTTTGAATCAAATCTAAAAAGATCTTTTCTTCTTCGCTTAGAGATCGGCTCTGTCTAGATTATTTCTTAATGTACGAAAAGAGAGTTTGATTTGTCGAAGCCGGCGTAGATGACCGGGCGTAGAGGAGGAAGAGGAAGAGACGGTGGCGACGGCGGCGGCGGCATATGCGCGCGGCATGGCGTGGAGGTGTGGATAGCGGGTGAAGAAGACGGAGAAATCTGTCGCGAATTAGAAAGAAAAAGGGAGAAGAAGAAAAAAAAGAAATGAAGAAGAACAAGAAGAATCTAATGAAGTTAAGGGTCTGAGAGGAAGGAGTAGTGGCAGTGTCGAGCCCGAACAGTTGCAGACGTAGTTACAATAGTTAGGAAGAGTCCTGCAAACAGCAGCAGCAGCAGTGGAAGAGAACGGGGAGAAATGGTAGTAGTCACCGTGGAGATTGTTTTTTTTTTTATCGAGACTGGGCATCGTTTTTTTGTTTTTGTTTTTGTTAAAGATGAGGGAAAATGTTGATGCTAATAATGATGGTGACAGCAGTGCTAATGAAGAAGGGAAAAGTGCTGGAGAGAAATACGAGAACTGGAAGAGAGAAGATGCCGAATTGTGGCGGGAGTTAATATAAAGGCGGGAAAAGGAGAAAGTGAAAGTGAAAGTAGGATTGTTTTTAATTTTATATTTCAAAGAGAAGACAGGTAGGAGAAAGAAGAGAGAGAGAGAGAGAAGAGAAGGAGGAGGGAGAGAGAGAGAAGAGAAAGGAGAGAGAGAGAAGAAAAGAGGGAAAGAAAGAGGGTGAGGTGCAAGGAGAGAGAGAAGAGAGATTGTGAGGAAAGCAAGAGACAGTAAGAAGACAGAATGAGTGAAGAGAGAGAAAAGAGGAGAAGAGACAAAGAGTGAGGAGAGATAGAGGAAAGAAAGAAAGAGATAGAGAGAGAGACAGAGAAGAAGAAAGGAGATAAAGGAGGAGATAAAAGGGAGATATAAGAAGGAGAGATACTAAAGGAGGAAAGAAAGAGATAGAGAAGAGAGAACGGAGAAGAGAGAACGGAGAGAAATAGGAAAGGAAAGAGAGAAACATGTGAGGAAGAGAGAGAGAGAAAGATGAGAGTAAGGAGAGAAACAGAGTGAGAGCCAGGAGAGAAAAAGAAAGATGAGAGAAAGAGAAAGATGGGAGCAAGGAGAGAGCAAGTAGAGAGAGTGTATGTGTGTGTGTGAGAGAGAGAGTGTGTGTGAGAGAGAGCGAGAGAGAGAGCAAGAAGAGAGAGTGTGTGTGAGAGAGAGAGAGAGCAAGAAGAGAGAGAGAGAGAGTGTGGTGTGTGTGTGTGAGTGAGAGAGAGAGCAAGAAGAGAGAGAGAGAGAGAGAGAGAGAGAGAGAGAGAGAGAGCGAGAGAGTGTGTGTGTGTGTGAGAGAGAGCAAGAGAGTGAGTGTGTGTGTGAGAGAGAGAGTGTGTGTGTGTGTGAGAGAGCAAGAAGAGAGAGAGTGTGAGAGAGCGAGAGAGTGTGTGTGAGAGAGAGCAAGAGAGTGTGTGTGAGAGAGAGCAAGAAGAGAGAGAGAGTGTGTGAGAGAGAGAGCAAGAGAGTGTGTGTGAGAGAGAGCAAGAAGAGAGAGCGAGAGTGTGTGTGAGAGAGCAAGAGAGTGTGTGTGAGAGAGAGCAAGAAGAGAGAGAGAGTGTGTGTGTGAGAGAGAGCGAGAGAGAGTGTGTGTGTGAGAGAGCGAGAGAGTGTGTGTGTGGAGAGAGCGGAGAGTGTGTGTGTGAGAGAGCGAGAGAGTGTGTGTGTGAGAGAGGAGAGCGAGAGAGTGTGGTGTGAGAGGAGCGAGAGAGTGTGTGTGTGAGAGAGCGAGAGAGTGTGAGAGAGCAAGGAGAGAGAGCGAGAGAGTGTGTGTGTGAGAGAGCAGGAGAGAGAGCGAGAGAGTGTGTGAGTGTGTGTGTGAGAGAGGCAAGGAGAGAGAGCGAGAAGTGTGTGTGTGAGAGAGCAAGGAGAGAGAGTGTGAGAGCAAGGGAGAGAGAGTGTGTGTGTGAGAGCAAGAAGAAAGAGAGTGAGAGGAGAGAGCAAGGAGAGAGAGAGAGAGTGAGAGCAAGGAGAGAGAGAGAGAGTGTGAGAGCAAGGAGAGAGAGTTTAAAGATTTCTAATAGACTAAATAATTTTCTATTAATGAGGTACAAATTGAACGAGACCTGAAGAAAATTTTCAAATCATAAAGGAGGGGGGTAGGGGTCAGTACTTTTCATTTCCACATTTAAAAAAAAATTTAAACCCACTAGGAACATTGGTCCTCTTTAATTTCAACTGATTTTTTAAAAAATATTTTCAACCAACGCATCTTGTATCATATCTACCCCCTAACACACACACACACACATTATGTCTTTGGCCCCACAAAATCTGACCAATGCCTACGTTATGGGGAGGGGGGAAGGAACTTGCACAAAAAAGAAAGACTGAAAAACGTGATGATCTAAATGTGCTGACCTGCAATATGCAACCCTTAAATAATTGTAGAGGGTGGGGGAGGTACTGATCTATTGAAAGTAAACTTGTAATTTTTAAAAAGGGGGAGGGGAGTCCTCAGAAATTTATTTTCATTACAGTAAAGAAGGAAAGAAAAGAAATAAGGAATGAAATTAGGAAAGAATGGAAGAGAAAGGAAGATAGAGAGAAGAGAGAGGAGAAAAGAAAGAGAGAGGGAAGAAAGGAAGGAAAGAGAGAAAAAGGAAGAAAGGAAAAAGAGTGCAAGAGAGAGAAAGAAAAAAAAGGAAAGAGAGAGCGAGAGAAAGGAAAAAAAAGGAAAGAGAGAGTGAATGAGCGAAAGAGAGGAAAAAGAGAGTGAAAGAGAACGAAAGAAAGGAAAGAAAGAGTGAAAGAGAACGAAAGAAAGGAAAGAGAGTGAAAGAGACAGGAAGAAAGGAAAGAGAGAGAATGAAGAAGGAAAGAGAGAGTGAAAGAAGGAAGAGAAGAGTGAAAGAAAGGAAAGAGAGAGTGAAAGAAAGGAAAGAGAGAAGTGAAAGAAAGGAAGAGAGAGTGAAAGAAAGAGCGGAAGAAAGAAAACAAAATAAGAAAAGGAAAGAGAAAGGAGGAGAGAGAGAAGGAGGAGAGAGAGAAAGGAAGAGAAAAGAGAGAGAAAGGAAGAGAAAGAAAAAGAAAGAAGAGAAGAAAGAGAAGAAGAGAAGAAAGAGAGAAAGAAAGAGAGAAGAAAGAGAAAAAGAGAGAGAGAGAGAGAAAGGAGAAAAAGAAAGAGAGAGAGAGAGAGAGAGAGAGAGAGAGAGAGAGAGAGAGAGAGAGAAAGAGAGAGAAAAGAGAGAGAGAGAAAGAGAGAGAGAGAGAGAAGAGAAAAAGAGAAGAGAGAAAGGAGAAAAAGAGAAAAGAGAGAGAGAAGAGAGAGAGAGAGAGAGAAAAAGGAGAAGAGAGAGAGAGAGAAAAAAGGAGAAAAAGAGAGAGAGAGAGAAAAGAGAGAAAGAGAGAGAGAGAAAAAGAGAAAAAGGAGAAAAAGAGAGAAAAAGAGAGAGAGAGAGAAAAGGAGAGAGGAAAGAGAGAGAGAGAGAGAGAGAGAAAGGAGGAGGAAAGAGAGAGAGAGAGAGAGAGAAAGGAGGAAAAGAGAGAGAGGGAAGAGAAAGGAAGAGAAAAAAGAGAGAGAGAGAGAAAGGAAGAGAAAAAGAGAGAGAGAGAGAAAGGAAGAGAAAAAAGAGAGAGAGAGAGAGAAGGAAGAGAAAAAAGAGAGAGAGAGAGAGAGAAGAGAGAGAGAGAGAGAGAAAGGAAAAGAGAGAGAGAGAGAGAAAGGAAGAGAGAGAGAGAGAGAGAAAGGAGAGAGAGAGAGAGAGAGAAAGGAAGAGAGAGAGAGAGAGAGAAGGAAGAGAGAGAAGAGAGAGAGAGAAGAGAAGAAGAGAGAGAGAGAAAGAGAGAGAGAGAGAAAGGAAGAGAGAGAGAGAGAAGAGAAGGAAGAGAAGAGAGAAGAAAGGAAGAGAGAGAGAGAGAGAGAAAGAGAAGAGAGAGAAGAGAGAGAGAGAGAGAGGAGAAAGAGAGAGAGAGAGAAAAAGAGAGAGAAAGGAAAGAGAAAAAGAGAGAGAGAAGAGAGAGAGAGAAAGGAGAGAAAAGAAGAGAGAGAGAGAAGAGAAAAAAGAGAGAGAGAAAAGAAGAGAGAGAGAGAGAAGAGAGGAAGGAAGAGAAAGAGAGAGAGAGAGAGAGAGAGAGAGGAGAGAAAGAAGAGAAAAAGAGAGAGAAGAGAGAGAGAGAGAAAGGAAAGAGAAAGAGAGAGAGAGAAAGGAAGAGAAGAGAGAGAGAGAGAAAGAGAAAGAGAGAGAGAGAGAGAAAAGAAGAGAAAGAGAGAGAGAGAGAAAGGAGAGAGAGAGAGAGAGAAGGAAGAGAAAAAAGAGAGAGAGAAAGGAAGAGAAAAAGAGAGAGAGAGAAAGAAGAAGAGAAAGAGAGAGAAGAGAGAGAGAGAGAGAGAGAAAGAAGAGAAAAAGAGAGAGTGAGAAAGGAAGAGAGAGAGAGAGAGAGAGAAAGGAAGAGAAAAAGAGAGAGAATAGGAAGAGTGAGAGAGAGAAAAGAAGAGAAAGAGAGTGAGTAAAAGTGAAGTATCTGTTTCTTTGGAAATTTAATTTTAAGAAAAAATAATAAAAAGGAATTTGTTTCATCTCTGTATTTTTAAGTCGAAATGAAAGAAAGAATAAAAAAGAAGGAAATGAAAAAAGGGAATAAAGACATTCTAAACTGTCTCTCTCTCTTTCTTTACCTTGATTTCTTTCTCTTCATCCTCTTCTTTCTTTTTCTTTCTTTTTCTTTCTTTCCTTCTTCTTATTTTCCATCCTTTTTCTTTTCTTCCCTCCTTTTTCTTTCACTTAATCTTGATTCACTCTTTCGTTCAAAAAATTAAAATCTTAATGGTCAAGTCACTTTGACAGCACCAGTTCTGGCTAAATGACTCATGTTAAGCAGCGATGAGCCAGTTCAATACTTAATTAAGAGACTACTTAAGCAATGACTTGATTCAGCATCAAATGACCCGAAAAGGGTTGATATGCCGTAAAACAAAAACCAACCAACCAACCAACAAGAATGTTTCTTACTATTGCTTTCATCTTCAGTTAGAAAAAGAGAATGGGCAAATAATGGGGGATCAGTTTATAACTTGTTCAAATAGAAAATAGAACCCCCACTTCATGATCATATTCTATTGTACCCGATTCCTATACTAGATCACCAAAGTTAAGCAGTGATGAGCCAGTTCAATACTTAATTGATTCCTTTGACTATCTCACCATTAATCCCTATCAGACATCACTCCTGGCAAGTCCTCTAAACGGCATCCAGTGTCCGCATGATAAATGAATGTTTTGGCTGGTTGGCCAAAACTGGTGTGCCAATGTGTAGTAGTCCATAAAAGAACATCACTAATTAGTTTGATCCTTACATCTCCAGCAGTGACTTGCATGCTTTATTCATCTTACTTGGATGGTTTGTCAGATGAGAGGTAAGTGGCCATACAATTTGAGCCTGATCACACCATTTTGCTTGCTGTCATGTGAAGTGACCTGATTTCTCTGGCTGTAAGGAGTGTCAGGGGCTGAAATTCATCAGAGGCTTTTAGCATAATACAGGGACAGTGCACTACCAAATAGAGATGTATATGTATATTTACCAACCTCACTGAACGAGCAGGATGTGACACAAGGTCAATTTCTTAAGCGGACTTTAACAGTTTTGAATTCAGTTTTCCTTCTGCTAGAATGGTTACCTATCCAAAGTTAAAGAGTCCTGTCTGCCCTACTATTTACCCATATCTAGAGGGACAATAAATGGATTCATATCTTTTGTTACATAATTGTTAGTACCCTAACACTTATTTACAGTAGTGTAGAAACCAAAATGGCTGTTATAATTTGCAGCCAGTGGCCTTGAAGGATGGAGTGACTCGGCTTGACCTCAGTCTGATCCTTCTTCTGGGGGATACCGTGAGAATCGGTGGAGAAGACCCTCTTCCGGTTTAGATTAGAAAGAGAGTTTAGTCAGTATCGGCCAAACCACGAAGGTGGTAAGTCGTTTTAAGCTGACGGCCGACTCAATCTGCGCAGGTAGTCTGGTATGGATTTCAGTATAAAATATGCTCTAAAGCAAATCGAAGTCTTGGGTTATTATCTAGAAACTACCAATGACACAGGGCTTCTGATAAAGAGAAATCCCCAATGGAAGACCAAAGACGAAGTCCAGACGCTAGAAGAAGAACGTAAGATACCAAAGATGAGCAGAAGAATAATAGAAGTAAAGAGAGTATACAACACTTTCTCAAGGGTATTAGTGCTAACAGCTACGTCCAGGATTTGAACTCGGGTCGACAAGTCCATTTCCTACGACTGTAACCATTACACCACGCATATGAGTGGATAGAAAAGTTTAAAAGTGGTCAGACAAGCATGATGCATAAAGAGGGAGCAGGATGCCCATCAACCTCCACCACTGATGAGAAGATACAGCAAGCTGAAGAGATGGTATGGTGAAGCAGCAAGTTATTGATGAGGCAACTTGTTCTCAGCAGATTAATGATGGTTTTGTCTATCAAATCATCCACAATAACCTCAGCTTTCATAAAACAATAGTGCGGATAATTTTTTAAACTCCCTTGTATTTAATATCTATTAATAATGGAGATTCGCTTCCAGTTTTTGTCTAACAAAAACTACGTCACTGCTTACGTCACATTACCCAAAAACGTCATAACAGAATAAATACACTCAAAATTTGAACATGCAACATTAGACAGTCCTCATTGTTTTTTAAAACAAGTTTTAATAAATACATGACTGATATAATATATCTATATATAGTTTGTTTTATTTTAATACATATTTAAAGTTTACATTTCAAATTGTTTTATTTTTTAATCCTTTAATGAATTTGATGATTTTACTTACTTAGGGTACAAACTCGCTGACATTGAATTTTTTACTCCCACCCCACAGGCAATATGTTTCAAAAATTATTTTTACATCGCCGGAGGGCGTTTTTTATTTTGTACTAGTATATCTAATAATAATTTTCAGACCAAGTCTCCAATCATCAACTTAATAAAAGGTTCATATTTTTAATTCATCACCAGTAAATTCCACTTTCAAATATTTGAAAATGAACAACCAGACAATTTTTTTTTTAAACTTCTACTGTATCTGACAAAAACAAATTTTACAAATTGCGTGATACTATTTCTGAACGATATCCTTTTATTCAAATAAACTTTAAAATATTTTGTAAATAAAAACTGTATTTTTATTTAAATAAACATAATTGCATTTTTCTTCTGATTAAGTAAAAACTATTTTAGTATAAAAACGTCTTTCATTTTTTTTTTTTTTTAATTTATTGAAAAATATTTAGAAACTTCTGATTAAAAAGTATTTATTTAAAAAAAGATTTTGCTATTGAATTTTAATTTGATTACATGTACCAACCATCTATTTATTTAATTCATTATAAGTTCAACATCTCCATAAACTTCTGATTAAAATCATTTGTTTACAAAAATTTGGAAGCAGAAGTTACCGGAGATGAGTTAAAATGTGAACCTTTGATTAAGTTGATGATTTGGGGTGCCTATTGGATACTTGGTCCAAATTTTCTTCATTCCCTTTTTCTCGTATTATTTAATAAATGAATATGCCAATATCGCCAGGCAATATTTGAATATCCTGATGAAGACCAAAAAATATATATATATATATATATATATATATATATATATATATCTTAAATATAAATTCAATAATTGAAACATTTTAAACGTTCAACAAAAATTTTCAAATAAAAATAAATCATCTTTGCTACTCTTATTTTTCATGTTTATTTATAATTTTTATTTATCTATATTTTATTTTTCTACAGAGAACTCAACTCCTCAGCTTGTGTTCTCTACTGAGACAGCGTCGTCTCTGATGGCTGGGTCATGTCCGCCAAATGGATGATGGCAGGATACCCTTTATGCAGAGCTTTCGTCTGGTAAGAGACAGATTGGCTGCCACCTAGCTGCATTTCAAGGATGTCTGCATGAACGATCTCAGGTGCTTTGGCATTGCCCCTTTCAGTTGGAAGGATTTGGCTCAGGACCACCTTTTTGGCGGCAGGCTCTCTGTAGAGGACTGTTCATGACTGAAGTCTCCCTGGTGCAACACCATGAAGCTAGGTGGTCCAGAAGAAAGCAGCAGCAACAAAGCACCGGCACATCAACATCTTCAGGGACAGCCTTCACATGCGACATCTGTGGTCAAGAATGTTTTTCTAACATTGGACTTTACAGTCACAGGAGGCGCTGTAAACTTCAGGGGCACAAAAACTATATTATAGTCTTCCAAGACTGAAATGGCAATAATAATTATTTTTTCTCATACCGTTGGATTTATTTCCATTTCTTCCAAACATATTCAGGATATCTTCTTTTGGTCTTCAAACGAGCCTGGTGCTCATTCAGGGCTCTGGACATCCAGCCTATTCTCACAAGTTGCATTCTCTGTGACTCCATTCAGTTGGTGTAGTTCATCGCTTGATGGTATTTAATATTTAAACATTAGCCAGCTTTACTCCACAAGTTTATTAGTTATTAGTGAAATAGATCACTAATTAGGACTGGGCCTATTCTAGTAGTGGCAACCCCAAGCTAATACCCTTGGGAAAGGTATGAATCCAACTACTCTCCCTCCAGCTATGGGTAAATAGTAGGGCAGATTTACTCCACAAGGTTAACAAAATGAACAACAATGAAAGTGAAATCTGTATTTGTTTAAACAGAACTTCAGTGTGTAAAAATCCAAATTAAATATCCAATAATGTTTATGTGTCTGTTGGAAATTGTCACTAACCAAATATTTTGACATTAAGGGGGGGGGGGGTGCAAAGCAAAAACGGTATCAATTTTTTTTTTCCTTGAAAAGAAATTCATTGAAAGAAACAAAATATTAGTGAAAATAGATCCCTAATTAGGACTGGCCTATTTCTAGTAGTGACCACCCCAAGCAGATTTAACAGGTTTGAATAGAGTTTTCTTCTCCTAAACTGGTTGCCTAAAGAAGGTCAAAGAGCCCAGTCTGCTCTACTATTTTACCCATAGCTGGAGAGAGAGAGTAGTTGGATTCAAACCTTTCTCAAGGGTACTAGCGCTATGTAAGTAGCTTGTCCAGGATTTGAACTCTGGTCGATGAGTCCATTTCCTAACTAACTGTACACACGGCTATTATATACCCCACTGCGGGTACATAATTGAGAGAGTACTCGTGTAATACAGAGAGAGGCAGATACAGGCAGAGTTGTTTGTGACTTACTTGCTTCATTTCTTTTCTCCTGCTCGGCCATAATCGTCATCCTGTCATATGTTCTTCTAACTTCTTCTAAGTTCTTGTCTGGCTGTTTCATCTTTAACTAAGGGCTTCTTTTTAAGGGCTAGTTCTTTCGTCATGCAAGATTTCTTTCTACTTTGCCCATTTTCATTCACCGCGCGGTTGAGATTCACCCCAGCAGACCATGTCTAATTCGCTTCCATTTCTGGGTTGAAACTAATTTCCTAACTATATCACATGACGCACGAGATTCCACCTTTGGGGTCAAGGTTACCAACAGTCTGGTATTTTTCCAGCGGTAATCTACCTGCCTACCTTCTGATTTGAAAGTCAATGGCCCCTTATTCTACAGGGTTTGTCAAGAATGTATGCTACCACATAAATCATGTGTAAGGGCAGTCTCCCTTTTCTGAGGGTTTTGGTAAATCTCCTGTGTCTGGAGACCCTAGTGTGGTCACGTGACACAGGAACCCAAGGAGGGAACCCTCTTCTTCTGATGCCACTGAACAAGCCTGGACGTGCTCGTCACTTCTCCCCAGCAGACACCTATGGTGCATGCCAGACGCCACAGACACGACACTGCTCACAGTAAGTGGTTTCCACCTATTTTGTAAATGAACATTACTGTGTTGTTGGGACTCTTGTGACATTTCATAGTCTGGGGAACTTCGTTCCTATATACATGTTATATTAAAGCTTTTTAAACGTAACTAACGTGTTTGTTGTTTTTACCTAACCGAAGTGTTCAACATTGGGTATTTATCCTTCAGGTAACCCAATGTTTTATAAGAACCCGAGATAATACTCGGTGAACCTCTTATACATGTAACACGGCCTCCAAGGTTTTTGAAAATATTGGTAAACTTTTATTCTATCCACACACACACACAACTTCATCAAAATTAAAACAAAAATAAAGAAAGTCAACATAGCAGACCTTAGATAATTTTTTTTTCTTTTTTATTTCAACGGTTGAGAAAATTTTTTAGTAAAGTCTTCTAAGTTGAGAACTTGTCCGAATCTGATGGAAGGGTCCATACTGATAAATTCTTGGATATTATCATCAGTTTCTGAAGAGAGAGAAAAAAAAAGAAGATATAAGAGAAGAGAAGAGAGACAATATATATATATATAGAGAGAGAGGGAGAACAGAGATATAGAGTGAAGAGAGAGAGAGAGATTTGAGTTTTGTTTAATGACATATCAACCTGTGTGGGTCATCTAATGCCAGAAAAGGTTATTTTGGTTTTCAGTCTTTAAAGTAGTTGTTCTATGAAGATATTTGGTTATGTTTTGTTATATCTTGTTGAAAAGGTTGCCTTTTTTTATTTTTTTTTTTTTTTTTTTAATTCAAAAAATTTAAAATGTTTTCAGGGTTTGTATTCCTAAAGAGGTCCCTCAGGTTTCTTGTTTGATAGTATTTAGTGCAGGTGTGTTTAAGGCTGTTACAATTTAGGTTAATACTCCCCCTTTAAAAAGTGATAATGGGTGATGTGGGTGTGCCCAATATGCAATCTGGCGAGTATTACTTCTTTTCTTCTAGTACTTCTGTGGCCAGCCGACCACTCTCCAATAGCTTCTTGTATTGCCATTACTTCCACGTCCACTTTGACCTGGACAACTAGCATCTATTATTATCCTAACTATTGTTACATAATTATTAGAATCCTAATATTTATGTACAGTAGTGTAGAAATCAAAATGGCTGTTATAAGTTGCAGCCAGTGGCCTTGAAGGATGAGTGACAAGGCTTGACCTCAGTCCTGATCCTTCTTCCGGTGGATACCGTGAGAATCGGTGGAGAAGAACCTCTTCCAGTTTAGATTAGAAAGAGATTTTTAGTCAGTTCGGCCAAGACCACGACGGTGGTAAGTCATGTTATGCACGCGGCCGACTCGATCTGCGCAGGTAGTCTGGTGGGGATTTCGAAATAAATATGATCTAAGTTAAATCGAAGTCTTGTGTTATTATCTAAAAACTACCAATGACACAGGGCTTCTGATAAAGAGAAATCCCCAAGACAAAGTCCAGACGCTAGAAGAGATGTTAGAAGATGACAAGAATAATAGAAGTAAGAAAGTAAGGAAAGAGGTATGCAACACTATCGCTCAAGAATGCAGGCAAAAAATAAATAAATGTTAAATAATTAGACAAAAAATAAGTAAATATAAACATACAATCAACAGAGAGAGAGGTAGAGAGAGAAAGAGAGAGAAGGGAAATTTCATGTCAAATCATCCCCACCCCCAAAAAAAAATAAAATTGTCACCCATCCCCTTCATTTATTCTGAAATGTTGTCCAGGTGTGGACTGTGTTAAAGTTAGACAATCCCAAAAATTTAAGCTTCTAATTCCAAAAATTGGTGGAGTTATTCTGAATTTTAGCTTTCCAATTTTTTTTTTTTGGGGGGGGGTGTCATTAAAAATGGCGACATTTTGTAATCTACTTTTGTCTGTGAAATGAGTTCTAGAGCTCCCCTACTCCTAAAAATTGGTTTATGAAAGGAACAAAAAATGCTCTCAAAAAAGTCTTAAAGTTAACCAATTTTAAGTTATTGAGCAAAAATCAAAGTATCTTTTTGGTACAAATAATGTTCAATACATATGAAATAATAATAGAAATTTTTTTTCGTTATGGATGCAGTGCCACATCGGGATATTTATCTTGCTATGAAAAAAATCAGAAATCATCAATAACTAAAAATTGGTTGACTTTATGATTTTTTTTATCGTATTTCTTGATATGACCAGCCATTTGATAGAGGGGGCTTCTCCAACCATCCGTCTAACCTAAGTAAAGGCCAAAGTGGAGTGTTGCATGTCATGGACTGCTCAGCCACTTGGGGTTCCATCCTTAAGCATTACAGGCCAACAGGTGGTCCCATTGATAGGGGTCTTACTCCTGTGCAGTTGGTGTATTCTAAAGCCCCATCTGACAGGGATTGGAGAAGGGAAAAAGTTTGGTTTGGTTTGTTTTACGGCATATCAACCTCAATGGGTCATTTAATGCTGATAAAGATTTGAAACAATGTCATTCTTAATGGATACTCAATTTTTTTATAAATATATTTTTCTATTTAACCCATATATGGGACCCTAACAGATACTACCACTCCGGGTCAGAGTGGACCAGGGAGCAATGGTGATGAAGGGGTGCTCCACATTCCCCAAACCTCCAAAACTGGAACCTCACCATCAGATAGAGTTTAATGTCATTCCCAGGACATGTAGACTCTCAGTCACCGCCTTCTAGCACCCATATGATAAGAAGTGTTGGGCTGCAATAAGGACAATAGGGTTGGGGCAATCATATTGGTGCCAAGGCTTGGCATGACCAGCTGATTGATCGGAGTGGGGTCTCTCTGACCAGCCGTCTAACCCAAGTAAGGGCCAAAGTGGAGTGTTGTATGTCATGGACTGCTCAGCCACCTGGGTTCAATCCTTCAGCATCACAGGTCGCCACCCTCGGCCAACAGGTGGCACCATTGGGAGAGATTTACCCCTCTGCAGAGGTGCAGTTGGTGTATTCTAACACCAGTGACAGGGCAGGTTGGAGGACAGAGAGAGAGCAGAGATGGATTGAGGGGAGAAGGATGAGTATGAGGCAGAGAGAGGGTTATAGAGAGAGGAGAGAGAGTGCAAGGTGAGTGACAAAGTGAGGTGAGTGAGAAAGGGAGAAAGTGAAAAAGTGACGTAAGAAAGTGAAAAAGTGAGGTGAGAGAGGTGAAAGTGAGAGAGAAGTGAAAAAGTGAGAGAGAGAAAAGTGAAAAAAGTGAGAGAGAAAAGTGAAAAGTGAGGAGAGAGAAGAGAGAAAGTGAAAAAGTGAGGTGAGAGAGAAAGTGAAAGTGAGGTGAGAGAGAGAGAGAGAAAGTGAAAAGTGAGAGAGAGAGAGAGAAAGTGAAAAAGTGAGAGAGAGAGAGAGAGAAAGTGAAAAAGTGAGGTGAGAGAGAGAGAGAGAAAGTGAAAAAGTGAGAGAGAGAGAGAGAAAGTGAAAAAGTGAGGTGAGAGAGAGAGAGAAAGTGAAAAAGTGAGAGAGAGAGAGAGAAGTGAAAAAGTGAGTGAGAGAGAGAGAGAAGTGAAAAGTGAGAGAGAGAGAGAAAGTGAAAAAGTGAGGTGAGAGAGAGATAGACATGGAGTGAATAAAAGCAAGCAGGTGGGGGGTCCAAATGAGAACCAATTCCATTAGCACCGAGATAGGTAAGGGGGTGGGGGAGTTATTCTTTGAAGAACTTTCAGGTATTATCGCATAAATGGGTTCTTTACCACCACCCCCAGTCGTTTCTCAACAAGTAACCCCCACCTTTCCTTAAAATATTTTTTTAGCGGTTTTAACCCTCTTTTTTATCAACAAATAACTTTTTTTAGTGGTTTGAAAGTGTTAAAAATAAGCCACGCCAGGTTTTTTTATCGACAAGTAAATATTGAACAGGCACATAAACACACCCACCCACCCACACACAAGAATTTGGAAGATATAAGACACAAAACAAAATGGATGGTTGCTAACAACAGCTTCAGTTTCAGAAATTTTCTGTAGAAGAGATTTTTATCTCTAAATCTTATTATAATGGAGATTGTGGTTTTTCTGTCTGTAACCGAAACTACACAAGTCACAATTCTTTGTTATTTACACACATTCTCCATGATTTTATTTTTATTAAACCTCAATTATTAATAAAATTGTTTTACATCATTAAGACTGTTAACAATATCTACATACTAATAACATGCAATTGTATTTATATATTCAACAAAATAGCGGTTTACAGTATGAATGGGAAGGCTAATTTGCATATTGATATTAAAAAATTGATTTTAATAAATATATGCTTAATATTATTGATTTCTAATTGTTTAGTTTTATCTTAATAAATATGAGCAAAATCTCTTCATAAATCTTAAAAGAAATCCTTAACAAAAGAAATAACTGTAATTTATTCTTTACTTCCTATTTTAACTAAATAGTTAGATTAGGAAATTTACCACTGAAAGAGGGGAGTAATTAAAAATGGTGGAACAGTTAGTTTCAAAGTTGTTCTATTTTTCGATTATACCCCCTCTGTTCCAAATATTTATCTGAATTTTTATTCAGTTTCATTAGCCTTTCTAATTTAACATGACATTTTATTATATTAAAACTTAAATACTTGCACCCGGAGGGTGCATATATTTGCTAGTATTAAGAATAAATCAAAGGCAAACAAACAACACCAAAGTTCCCTTATTTTTCTTTACACTTGCATTGTGATAGCCTTCAAAACCAACCACCAAACCAATATAAACACAATGCTTCAAGCAAATTACAAAACACTTAAGTAAATTGTAAATATTTTAAAGATTTACATTTACTTGTCGATAATAGAAAGGGGGGGGGTTAAAATATCGCTTTCATATTGCATTAACTTTTCTGGAAAAATGCTTTCAAACAGATAGGGGGTTAAAGTGTAGTAAGGGTCAGTTTTTCAACAGGCACCATTTAGCGTTTTTTTAAGGCAGGAGCCCAGGACGCATTTATGTGATATGCACTGAACTTTGTGCACCACATTTGATCTCATAGACATTTAAACTATTTCATGATCCCAAAAGACAAAAAAAGTTTGAGTTTAACGGCATATCAACCTCTGTGGGTCATTTAATGCCAAAAAGGTTATTTTGGATTTCAGTCTTTAAAGTAGTGGTTCTATGGAGATAATTGGTTATGTTCTGTTATATTTTGTTGAAAAGGTTGCTTTTTTTTATAAAATTTAAAATGTTTTCAGGGTTTGTATTCTTAAAGATGTCTTTCAGGTTTCTTGCTTGATAGTAATTTGCGCGGATATGTTTAAGTCTGTTACAATTTAGAAGGATATGCTTGGTTGTAAGTTGTACTTTGCATGTTGGGCACACTGGGGCACCCTCCCCTTTTAACAGGTACGAATGGGTAATGTGGGTGTGCCCAATACGCAATCTGGCGAGTATTACTTCTTCTCTTCTAATACTTCTGTGGCCTTTCGGCCACTCTCCAATAACTTCTTGTATTTCGTGGAGTTTGTTTTTGAGTCAGATTGTCCCATGATTTCTGCCATTTGTCTAATATAAATTTGTTTATGGTTGGTTTCAGATCTGTATATGGGATTTTAGATTTGCTCATATGTGTCTGAAGTGCCTTTCTTGCAGCTTTGTCTGCCTTTTCATTTCCTTGGATACCAATGTGACTTGGTATCCAGAAGAATATAATGCTATTATTTTCAGAGAGGGTGTTTAGTTTGTTTAGGAGCTTCGTGATCAGAGGAGATGATGTGTTTTTGTTATGTAGTGCTAATAGGACTGATTTAGAGTCCGTGCATATAATAAATTTGGAAGCTTTGTGATTTGCTATGATATTCATAGCTAGATCAATGGCTGTGGTTTCTGCACTGTAGATTGAGGCTTCATTTGGTAGGCGTTTTAAGGATTCTTTTTTTTGAAATAGCAGCACAACCAACTTTTTTTCCTTGTTTGGATCCATCTGTATAGACGTGATAATGATCTGGGTACTTATTTTGTATTTTAATGAATTTTTCTTGGTAAGTGATAGGGTGCGTTTTTGTTTTAGGTAATTTAGTCAGTTCTAAGTTTATAGTTGGTTGCTTTATGGTGCCGTGTTGGAGAGTATGGTATGGTGTACTATATTGGTGTCTTTTATGCATTCCTTACCATAAAGCAATGGCTTACTAAGCTTATCTCACTACACTAGACAAATCCCCCCCAAATATTTGACCTTGTGTCAGACTAGGTCAAACGTAATATCCGTCTCGGGGCCCAGATAGTGGAGTATAGGCCAAGGTCAGTGAATCAGGAATGTTTTAATACCAATTATTTAGTAAAACTCAAATACACCCTCCACACCAGTTTAGAAGTTGGGGGAGGGAGTAAGTGAGGACTCATTTTAAAATTAAATTAAAAATTCCTTTCAGCTGTTCATGTGGAAGTCTGCAGAGAGTAATCCTTAATATTGAAAGAATGTGTCTACCAAACCCTTCACACGAGCAGGATGTGACACAAGGTCAATTTCTAAATGGAGTTTAATAGGTTTGAACTCAGAGTTTTCCTTCTCCTAGACTGGTTGCCATTCCAAAATTAAAGAGATCAGTCTACCCTACTATTTAGCCATAGCTGGAGGGAGAATAGTTGGATGCATACCCGTCTTAAGGGTTGTAATGGGCATAGTCGATTCCCCCGACGTAAGAATCACGGCGGCAAAGAATCACCTGTAAAGGGCATGAGAGACCTGGATGGGACGAGATGGAATACAACTAGCACATAGTAACTCGTAAGTGACAACCACGATGACTTCAATAAGGTGAACTAAAATTAAACCCCTCTGAACATGAATCTGCAGTCTATTTTATTGACCTGGAGAGGGATTGGTTATGCCAGGCTATTCCTGCTCAAAACATACTATATGAGTATTGTTGAAGTGAGTTAGTGTACTGTTGGTTTGAACAACAGCAACTAGCTAAGCACAATTGAACCAGTGCCAAGACAATTGGTACTTATGGGAATCAAGAATAGTCCATTTGTGCATTTGGGTGATTCCATTCCTTGAGTCCTGATTGGCTGCTTGGTTTCTATAATGTTATGAGGCTTCATAAATAACCTGCCATTTTGCAGTGGTATTGCAGCAAGATAGATTCGTAGAACAAACATGCAATCACTGAGACTGGCAGAATGAATCAAGTGAGGGACGGCAAGAGTGGAAATATTTGGACGACTACTGTGATTGTTGGAGAGAAGGAAGGTCAGAGGAAAGAGATTACCATGGTGGCAGACCGAGTATTGCAGGAAAGGTATTACTGATGTTGATTGTGCTAAGTTTTTAAATGCCATCCTTGGCCAGTTGAAAAGGGCTTAAAGTAAGTAAGTCCTGAATTATGGAATCCTTTGGTAAATGAATAAGTCCTATCCTGCGTATTGTTAAAGGTCCAGTGATTTAATCCTATGTCCGTCGTCCACAAAAGGCAAAGTAGTTATGCCCAGTACTGTCTTTAAGTATTATATCAGCAACAGAGTACTGCCAGTGATTGGCCAAGAGTTTGGTCACATGGTTATCGGCGAATCTATAAGTAGGAGCGGGTATCTAGCACACACCTTATATCCCAAAATTCTCAACAGATTGAAAAGACTCAAATTCAAAAACTTTTTCAAGGGTATTAGCTATGCGAAATGCAACTAGCCTCATCCAGGATTTGAACTCGGGATGTCATGTCCACCTCTTAATATTGAAAGTTTTGCCAAGAAAAAATAAAGTTATCATTACTCCATAACAGCCATAATTTCTGGCTCTTCTTCAACTATCATATTGTCCTGAGTATGATAATAAATTGTATATGATGGTGAGGCTCCAGTTCTGGAGATTTGGTTTGGTTTGGTTTGTTTTACGGCATATCAACCTCAGTGGCTCATTTAATGCCGATAAAGTTTTGAAATAAATCAATTCTTAATGGATTATACAACACTTTTATAAATACATTTTTCTATTTAACCCATAGATGGGACCCTAACAGGTGCTACCACTCCGGGTCAGAGTGGACCAGAGAGCAATGGTGATGAAGGGGTGCTCCACATTCCCCAAACCTCCAAAACTGGAACCTCACCATCAGATAGAGTTTAACGTCATTCCCAGGACATGTAGACCCGCAGCCACCGCCTTCTAGCACCCATACAATAAAAAGGAGTTGGGGCTTGCCATAACGGCAATAGGGTTGGGAAGATCATATAGGTGCTAGGGCTTGACGTGACCAGCCGATTTATCGGAGGGGGCCTCTCCGACCGCCCGTCTAATCCAAGAGAGAGCCAAAGTGGAGTATTGCAAGTCATGAACTGCTCATCCACCTGGGCTCTATCTTTAAGCATCACAGGTCGCCACCCAGAGCCAACAGGTCGCCCCATTGGGGGGAGTCTTACGCCTCTGCAGAGGTGCAGTCGTTGCATTCTAACGCCCCAGCCGCTGTGTCGGCTAGAGATCTGGAGAGTGTGAAATCACCCTTAATTGCCATTATTCCCAGGTCTACTCTGACCCGGAGTGGTAGCATCTGTTATTATCCTAACTATGGGTCAAATAGATCTGCTCAAAAATGATCTGTATTTGATAAGAATGCAGGCAAAATAAATAAATGTCAAATAATTAGACAAAAAAAAATAAATAAATAAATATAAATGCACAATCAACAGAGAGAGAGTGAGAGAGAGAGAGTGTGAGAGAAAGAGAGAGGGGGGAAATTTCATGTCAAATCATCCAGAAAAAAATAAAATTGTCACCCATCCCCTTCAATTTTTCTGAAATTTTGTCCTGGTGTGGACTGTTTTAAAGTTAGACAATCCCCAAAATTTGAGCTTCCAATTCCAAAAATTGGTGGAGTTATGCTGATTTTTAGCTTTCCAAATTTTTTTTTTTGGAGGGGGGGGGGCATTAAAAATTGCGACATTTTGTAATCTATTTTTGTCTGTAAAATAAATTCTAGAGTTCCCCATCTCCTAAAAATTGGTTTATAAAAGGATTTTTGCCCAAGAACCAAAAAATGCTATCAAAAACGTCTTGAAGTTAAGCAATTTTAAGTTATTGAGCAAATATCAAACTATCTTTTTGGAACAAATAATGTTCAATATACGTGAAATAATAATAGAAAACATTTTTTGTTATAGGTGCAATGCGTCAGGATATTGATTTTGCTATGAAAAAATCAGAAATCATCAATAACTTAAAATTGGTTGAATTTATGATTTTTTTTATAGCATTTCCTGATATGACCAGATGATTGATCAGATAGGACTTCTCCAACCATCCGTCTAACCTAAGTAAAGGCCAAAGTAGAGTGTTGCATGTCATGGACTGCTCAACCACCTGGGGTTCCATCCTTAAGCATTACAGGCCAACAGGTGGTCCCATTGATAGGGGTCTTACTCCTCTGCAGAGGTGCAGTTGGTGTATTCTAAAGCCCCAGCTGACACGGATTGGAGAAGGGAAAAATGTTTGGTTTGTTTTGTGGCATATCAACCTCGGTGGGTCATTTAATGCCGATAAAGATTTGAAATGAAGTCAATTCTTAATGGACACTCAATTTTTTTATAAATATATTTTTCTATTTAACCCATATATGGGACCCTAACAGGTACTACCACTCCTGGTCAAAGTGGACCAGGGAGTAATGGTGATAAAGGGGTGCTCCACATTCCCCAAACCTCCAAAACTGGAAACCCACCATCAGATAGATTTTAACGTCATTACCAGGATATGTAGACCCTCAGCCACCGCCTTCTAGCACCCATATGATACAAAGGATTGGGGCTTGCCATAAGGGCAATAGGGTTGTGGCAATCATATAGGTGCTAGGGCTTGATGTGACCAGCCAATTGATCGGAGGGGGTCTCTCCAACCACCCGTCTAGCCCAAGAAAGGGCCAAAGTGGAGTATTGCAATTCATGGAGTGCTCAACCACCTGGGTTCTATCATTAATCATCACAGGTCGCCACCCACGGCCAACAGGTGACCCCATTGAAGGGGAAAAGGGAGCACTGGAGGCTTACCTTCTGTCTTGATACAAGGGTGGGATGGAGGTTTGCTTTTCCACCCTCCGCTTTCATCCAACATGTGTTTACGATTTGATGCAAAATGCCGCAAATATGCTGCTGCTTCCACCACTCGAAAGTGTCTGCAAGGAAAAAAATTTTTTAAAATTAAAACAAATGTTAATGGTTCTTGAGAAAGGTTGGTAATCTGAACATTAGCTACATAAATGAGAGTAACCTCCCCTTGTTTCTTTCACTTTGAGGAAGCCATAAGTTTTGGTCGGCCATTTTCATTTCACCATAAATCTACACTGAAAATACAAATTTGTTCAAATCAATACAACTGCATGTTTTAACATGAAAATATCATAAAATATGTTCTTAATTGTGCTTGTGCATTATTTGAAATTAACTTAATTGTTATTAAGAACACATGGCTGACCAAAACAGATGGCTTCCGAACACAAGGGGAGATTACTCTCATTTATGTAGCTAATGTTCATATTACCATATTTTTTGGTCTTGGTTGAAAATAATGAAAACTGACAATTTTGAAAATCTACCAACAATATTAAGATTGACAATCTCTAATAATAGATGCAAATCTCAGTGTGTCACATTTTGTTCAAAATTACACCTAGAGGCCATATCCCAATATATCATACCATATTGGAATCAGGCTGACTCCATGAATAAAGTAAAAACATTCCAGGCTGAATCCAGACCCTGAAATTTTGGATACCCAAGTTTTAATTACTGTGATTGTTTTCGACGATTGTTTATGACAAATTTTTTTTGTATGATAACAATTTTTATCAATTGGAAATGAATTTGGGAATAAATTGAATTAATTGCAAAATTCAGTGAGATTCCAACATGGAATAGAAATAATTGTTTGTACGGAAAGTAAGGACTTACGTACATCAAATTGTCTTTAAATTAAGTGGCAGGTAAAGAATTATCATTGAACTTTTAAAAGGTAAGCTTAAATATTAATGCAATACTTAAATGCTGTGATGAATTTTGAGTTCTTCTGTAGTTTATTGTTGTCTATCGTATATACACCAGCAATATGCTTTGCAAAAAAGAAATCTCCGCCAACAGAGGACCAAATTTCTATCAAAAGAGCCAAAGGCTGCAGATTTGCAATAAGTTCCAAATAGACAAATTTGGAATCTGGACCACAATAATAAATGTGAATGTCACATTTTTCAGCTTTACTCCTAGAGACCATATTCCAACATATCATACCATTTTGGAATCAGGCCGACCCTGTGAGCAAATTAAAAATATTCTAAGTCGAATGTGGATCACAATCCTTCTCTACTAACAAATGTGAATATCAGTGTGTCACATTTTTTCCAACTTGACTCCTAGAGGCTGTATCCCAACATACAATACTATTCTGGAATCAGGTTGACTTTGTGAGCAAATTAAAATCATTTGCAATCCTGAAATTTTGGATTCCCAAGTTTTGATTACTGCAATTGTTTTTGTCAATATTTAACGTGATATTTTTTACGATAATTTTTTTTTTTGTACGATAGTAATCTTTACAACTAGGAAATAAATTTGTGAATAATTGATATTAATTGTAAAATCCAGCAAAAGTCCCCCATGAAATAGAAATAATTGTTTGTATTGAAAGTAAGGACCTCTGTACATCAAATTGTCTTGAAATTAAGTGACCCCAGCAGAATTATCATTGACCTTTTAAAAAAAGTAAACTTTAATACAATTAATGCAATACTTATGTTACATAATCTATGCGGTTGCATAAGATTATTGTCAATCCCCTGTATTTCTAAAGGGATGGCCCTTTTCATATCATGGGTGGGACTTTCCATGGAATAGTACAGAAAGCCCGCGAAATACATGAAGTCACGTAGGACCTGGTTGGGTCCTCAGTTTTCAGTTGGACGTCGGGCAGAGAGGATGTCCTGCCTTAAACTGGAACTCACACTGCATACGCGCGCTATGTTAGATACATGAAAGGTTTAGTTAAGGAAATAAAAGTTTAAGAAAATTAACACGGTCTTGTGATTAATGAATGTCTTGGTAACAAGACTGATATAGAAGAAGAAATGAGTTGAGTGCGACCGACCACCAAGATGATAGAAGACGAAGTCCAGATGTTAGAAGAGACACTAGAAGAAGAAGAATAGAAGAAAGTAATGAAAAGGGTATACAACACTTAAATGCAGTGATCATTTTTGTGTTCTTCTGTAGTTTATTGTTGCCTTTTGCATATAGCACCAGTTGTTGGCATCTTTTCATCTGCTAAAGACGATGACAGTGTCCATTTTTAAAAAAATTTTTAACTGCATCTGTGCAAGTGGCTAAACAGGCTGTAGGGAATTATCTTCCTTTTGCCGGAAGAGTTATCTTCTCACTGCGTTGCTGTTTGTTCCCACTAGGGGGACCTCTAGTAGTTAAGCGCGTTCGTTCAAACACTGCTTCCTTTTTTTTAGCTGGATCTTCTCAAGAACTGCTATGGGCTAAAATCTATCTACCCCCTTCTCGGTGGGGCTTTAGCCCCCCCCCCTTACATTACTGTAAGTCCCTTATACAGCATGAACTATCCTTTAGTTCCATGCCTGTAACATCTATATTTTACGTACATTTGGGTATCTTGTTTATACCTAAATGTTGTATATGTATTTACATGTTCTATTCTCCTGTACATTATGTATCTTATCGTTTCCATGTGCTGTTATATATATTAAATGTTTTGTCTCACAACATGTCGGAATTGTATGTTATTCAATTATCAACTTTGAATCTTACAAGGCCAATGTGTGAGTTTTAATGTGGCATGTCTTTATGTCCTTCTTGCAGACATCTTTAAAGCGTAGGAGTGGTCTCCCTACTGGCCAGGTGCCTTCTACTAATTCGCCACACTTGTAGGTCTTTGCAGATGCAACCTTTGTCCATTCCCCTGACATGGCCAAGCCAGTGCAAGTGCCTATCATAGATGATGGCAAACATGTTCATATTTGCTCAGTCCAGCACATCTGTGTTGGGCATTTTGTCTTGCAAGCAAATGTGTAGGATATGGCATAGGCATCTGATATATAATGAGATATCTCTAAAAGTGTACGGTTTGCAAAAGAAAAAATCGACGAGAAAGTTTGGATTAAATCGTTTATTTTAGAATAAACAAAAACTAGAATCGTTAGTATTGTCGTCGACATGATAGTAGCAATTCCTTTTCGCTGTTTGGTGAAATGAGTGTAGGCGTGGGGTTAAAAGTCAGTTCTGGCTCTGCAGAACGCAAGGTGTGGTGTGGGTGTGTAGCGGCTCTTTGATCCTGCCTGTCAGGTGATGTTCCTTGCATGGAGGCCCTCGGTCAGCTGCCTTAGCTTTAAGCCAACTGTTATTTATAACAAGGCACAGGATCCAAAATGCTTTTGAAGTGTTTTGGGGGGGAAGGTTTTTTTTATTGGACAAAAATCCGGATTCTGTTTATAATATTATTTTTTATTGTTTAGGAATTCCTTTCAAGCGGAAGCTCTGCCCGAGCCTATGTGCAGATCTGTGTTAATTTGGTCACTTCGTTTTAGGGTCCGCTGAGTTAACTTCCGTGGTAGGCGTCCGGGACTTGTGTTTTGTTTTGTTGGCGAGTGGATGTATTGTGAAGTAAGGATTGTGAATCATAAGAGATATCTATTTCTGTTATAACACATCTGAGGGTGGAAATTGTCTAGTTTCCTCTTTTGGCTTGAGTATGTGGTCCAGGCTTCACTACTGTAGAGGAATGTACTGAGAATGCACACTTTGTAGACTTACACTTTGGTTTCCTTAGTAATGTTTTTTTTTTGTTTTTTTAAAACTCGCCAGCCGTAAGCATCACAAAAAGAAATTTCCATCAACAGAGGATCAGACATGTCATTGTTGGTTTGGTTTGGTTTGTTTTGTTTTACGGCATATCAACCTCAGTGGGTCATTTAATGCCGATAAAGTTTTGAAATAAATCAATTCTTAATGGATAATACAATTTTTTTATAAATACATTTTTCTATTTAACCCATAGATGGGACCCTAACAGGTACTACCACTCCATGTCATTCTTGGGCCAAAGGTCCAATCAAGAGCCTTCCGCAAGAGCTAACTTAATTGTTGTCTGATAGGGCGGCTTTTATGCTAATGAATATTAAAATAGTTATTCAATCTTTTTTTAAATAAACTTTTTATTAGACAAAATTTTTAAAAAGGAAAAAAAAGCAAAATTTGTTAACATTGTCAATGGAATGAAGACTTTTGTCAACCAAATAAAATGGTTCTTTTTCATTCACCAAAGGAAGAAAAAAAAAACAACAACATATATTGTAGGGATTACATTCCTTACTTGTCTCAGTTCTATTTGATGCTAGGGGACATGAAAGGTAATTACCTCCTATGTCTGCACAGGTAGCCTCTAGGTGACACACACAGCAGGATTAGAAAAAGAAACAAAAATTTTAATACCTCACCTGAGATATTCTGGGGAGCCCCGACCCCACCCCCCCAAAAAAAACTGTCAATACCTCACCTGTGATATTCTGGTTTAAGCAGACTGTCTGGTTTAATGGCTTCTTTAAGATACATTTCAAATTTACAAGGAAATGGCAAACAACTGTCAAGGTCGTAGACATAACTTTTTATTCCATTCTTCCACAAAAAGATCACATGATAGTCCTACAAAAAAAAATGGAAAATAAAAGTATATACCTTGCACCAGGTGTGTAAAGTAAAAATGATATTAAAAAAGGTGGGAGTCAATTTTAATCTTCAAAAATAGAAATAGAGTAATATTTGGTGAACCATAACCGTCACCAAATATTACACTATTTCTCCAACCATAAGCTTTTCAAAAAAATTTTCAAAAAAAATCATTTTTTCGAACACTTCAAAATTCCCTGTATTTTGACCATTTTAACTTCAGATATCAAACATTTTGCTCTGAAGAAGGCAGATTTCTTTGTATACTTAAATATCTTATGATTTTCTATTATTATTACTAGCAAAATGAAAAACGCCTTCCGGGCAATGTAAAAATAGATTTTTGAAACATATTGCCTGAGTTAAAAATTCAATGACAGCGATTTTATACCCTAAGTAAGTAAAATCATCAAATTCATTAAAGGATTAAAAAATAAAACCATTTGAAATGTAAACTTTAAATATGTATTAAAATAAAACAAACTATATATAGATATATAATACCAGTCATGTATTTATTAAAACTTGTTTTAAAAAAAACAATGATGACTGTCTAATGTTGCATGTTCAAATTTTGAGTGTATTTATTCTATGTTATGACGATTTTGGGTAATGTGACGTAAGCAGTGACGTAGTTTTTGTTACAGTCAAAAACCGGAAGCGAATCTCCATTATTAATAGATTATCATTATTTTATTTCATATTTAAATATTTTTTAAATAAATACAGGATGTCCATAAAGTCCTGCAACAAGTTAAAAATTTATTAACAAAGATGGCAGTCATGCTGAAGAGCAATAATCATAAAGTACATCAATAATAAAACTTCAAGAGTTGAACTTTTGATTTGTTCTTTATGAAAAGATTTTATCTTTTGTACAATGTGAGTTATTAAATGTTCAATTCTAAAACTGTTTCAAGACTTTGTGGACACCCTGTAGAATACAATGTGTACATGAACAAACTCTTGGCCGAAACACATGTTGGAACTTCATTAAACCAATTTTATCCATATAATATTATATATATATATATATATATATATATATATATATATATATATATATATATAATTTAATATACCAAGCGTGTTGGTAAATCCTTGCGGTGAGAAAAAACCCAGTAAATAGTTTGATTGTAAAAATATACTACCAAACATCAACCGGGTAGAAAAAAATTTTTGGAAAAAAGAAAAGACCAAGATAGTCGTACCAACAAAAAGTAATCTATTAGTACAATATCTTGGACAAAAGAAAAAACAATTTATATGTATATATATCTTATTATAAGGGAGATTGTGTGTTTGTCTGTCTGTAACCGAAACTATATTACTACTCAACTCACAGTTCCCTTAGTTATTTACATCACATTCGCCATGATTTTATTTTTATTTAAACCTCAATGAATAATAAAATTGTTTTACATTATTAAGACTGTTGACCATATCTACATACTAATAATACGCAATTGTATTTATATATACAACAAAATAGTGGTTTACAGTGTGAATGGGAAGGCTAATTTGCATATTGATCTTAAAAAATTGATTTTAATAAATATATGCTAAGTATTATTGATTTCTAATTGTTTGGTTTTATCTTATTGAATATGAGCAAAAATCTCTGGGATAATTCTTAAAAGAAAGAAATAACTGTAATATTATCCTTTACTTCCTATTTTAAGTACAGAGTTAAATTAGAAAAATTTACCAATGAAAGACGGGAGTAATGGAAAATGATGGAAGAGTTAGTTTCAAAGCTGTTCTATTTTTCGATAATACCCCCTCTGTTCCAAATCTTTTTATCTGCATTCTTATTTAGTGTTTTTAACATGATATTTTATTATATTAAAACTTAAAAACTTGCACCCGAAGGGTGCATATATTTGCTAGTGTATATAAGATATATATATTCATACAACCGCTAGGAAAATAAGCTAATAAGTAAAAAGTGCTCAATACCTAAGTAGAGCAAATAATAAAGATAAATCTAATGAGTCAGACGAACTTACTATTAGTTTCGCTTATATATATATATATATATATATATATATATATATATATATATATATATATATATGAATTTGACTTTTTTTTTTTTTAACAAATGATGTTAATATTTTGCTGACAGAATCTGTTTTGACCGTTTTAATAGAGTGGTCTTCATCAAGAGCAACATATGAATGAAAGACCGCTCTATTAAAACGGTCGAATATTGATGAAGACCACTCTATTAAAACGGTCGAAACAGATTCTGTCAGCAAAATATTAACATCATTTGTTTTAAAAAAAAAAAAAAAATGTCAAATTCATACTGTCGGATTAACTTCCATTTACTTTCTCATATATATATATATATAAAATTGGGGTGTTGGTAAACAATTTAACAATATGTGATGTAGAGATTAAGTGATATGCAACAACCAGTAATAAAATATAGGTTTTTAAAAAACAAAAATAACATTTTTGGCGGGAGAGGGTTGTAGTTGAAAAAAAAAATAATTAGAAAAGAAAAGGGAAGCTAACGATACAAGGATCATTCAATAAATGAGCAGAATTCTTTTGGGGAAAAAGCAAAATAAAAAAAAGATTCAGATTGTTTTTTCTGTAAAAGTAAACTTTTGTTAAATTTATTGTTTTTTTTATCAAAATTTCTTTAAATCAAAAGAGAAAATTTTTGAACTTAAGGAAAATTGATATAAAAGTAATTAATGGTTAAATCAAGCTTAACAAACCTAAATTCCACCATCATATGTCACCCTGCCGAAAGAAAAAAAAAATACCAAAAATCAGGGAATTAATCAAATTTAATGAAATTTTAGTGTTGATATATTAGGAATAAAAGATATAATGCAACAGTTTAAAAACTTTTACATTTTTTCAGGTCAGTTAATTTGAACCACGTATCTTTGAGGCATAACACAGATTCTCAAAGTTACATGGTTCAAAGTTAACTGACCTGAAAAAATATAAAAGTTTTTAGATAAAATAACTGGTGCATTATATCTTTTATTCATTAATATATCAACACTGAAAATTTCATTAAATTCAGTTAATTCCCTGATTTTTGGTATTTTCTTTCAGTACCCTACTGAAAGAAAATACGATGGTGGAATTTAGGTCTGTTAAGCTCGATTTAACCCATTTAATTATCTTTCAACCAATTCAGTAAAGAATTCTAAAGTTTCTGATTTAATTACGATGTGTAAATTAATACAACTATAAACTATGAGCCCTCTCCTCTCCCCAAAGTACAAAGGAAAAAAAAAGTCTTACCCAAACGACTGGTTCGTCAGAATTTTGAATTTTCTGCTGCCAAAGAGGAATCTTGCAAGAAGAAAAAAGAAAAAACAAACAAAGTTATTGATGTCCATGAAAGTGCAGTGGTTAACAATTATATCCAGCAAATTACAATGCACAGGTTCAATTCTCAATGATGCTCTATGATTGTGTTATGGAGGAGAAACAAAAAATTGATCTAAATTGAATTAAAATTCATTATTTGAAACAATATTTTTTTTTTAAATAGAAAATAAAAAAATTAAAAATATTTTTTTAAAATCTTATAACAGATCTCCTCAAACTTGACTTTTTCTCTGAATTTTAGAGATGAGGTTTGATAATTAGCATTATTTGGATTCTTTGGAATCGATAATATATCATTGTTTTCCCATAGAAATATGGCTGATGACCAAATTGTTGCTAGTTGAAGATGTCATTTTGGGACTTAACTGTTCAGTAAAATAAAAAGAAAAGGGGTAGACATGCATGTGAAAAAAAAAACAAAAGACACTTTAGTGATTGGGTGAGGAAAGACCATAGAAATATGTCTGATGACCAAATTGTTGCTAATTGAAGATGTCATTTTGGGATTTAACTGTTCAGTAAAACAAAAAGGGGTGGATGTGCATGTGAAAAAAAAAAAAACCCCCAAAAAAAACAAAACAAAAGACACTTTATTGATTGGGTGAGGAAAGACCATAGAAATATGTCTGATAACCAAATTGTTGCTAGTTGAATATGTAATTTTGGGACTTAACTGTTCAGTAAACTCTACTTACCGCTCTGTTTTTGTTGGATATAAATACTGCATAGCACGACGTTAATTCTTCAGGTCGACGATTTTTCACCTGTTCACACAATTTCCACACATTCTCTTCACTGGCAAGAAAAAAGAAAAAAAGAAAATCAACAGTTTGACTCAGAACTTATATCAAAATATAGGCCAACAGGTGACCCCATTAAGGAGGGGAGGGGGTATTTTACTTCTCTGCGGAGGTGCAGTCGGTGTATTCTACTTTAACACTTGTATGTTGACTTTTTCACTGTGATGTTCCAACATTTAGAAATCTTTTGTTAGGAAGAACAATAAGTGCTAAGATAATCTAGAGTGAACAATCATTTTATTCATTTCTTTTCCTTACATATAACCCAGAGTTTTTTTAATCTTTTTCATCTCATGGCGCAGTGAGCTGGGCAATAAATTGATCGAGGTACACCATCAGTATATAAGTAAAAGTCGTCAGGGCGGCCTAATGTCGGTATCAGCCAGACAGCGAGGGAGTCTATCCCCTTTTCACTAGCGCTAGACCAAGTAGATAGTTTTTGTGTCTGAGGTGAAGCGCCACACCTACCGTCAGCTCCTTACTTTACTGCACAGATCCCTGTGTTACTCATACACTGAGTTGGTGAGGGCCGGTATCAAACTAGGAACCTTGTGGTTTCTAGCCGAACGCTCTACTGACTGAGCTAACCCGGCCCCTCCATCAGTATATAAACATGATTATTTTATCATTTAAATTTCAAAATAAACACATGATTATTTTATCATTTAAATTTCAAAATAAACACATGAAATTTCAAAATAAACACATTATTTTATCATTTAAATTTTTAAAATAAACACATGATTATTTTATCATTTAAATTTCAAAATAAACACATGATTATTTTATCATTTAAATTTTTAAAATAAACACATGATTATTTTATCATTTAAATTTTTAAAATAAACACATGATTATTTTATCATTTAAATTTCAAAATAAACACATGATTATTTTATCATTTAAATTATTTTATCATTTAAATTTTAAAAGAAAAGGTATAGTGAAAATGTGCTACAAGTGTAAAATAATTAAAACAAAAAATATTGAAGTAATAGAATAAAAATATAAGAGGATGATCAGCCATCCTCAACACTCATGGCACACCCACGGAAGCTTCACAGTACACTAGTATGCCGTGGCACAACAGTTGAAAAACTCTAATATACATACAAGTATTAACTGTTGACTTTCCTGGATATAAGGTGTGTGCTAGATGCCCACTCTTATTTATAGACTGGGCGATAGTCATGTGACCATATTCATGTCCAATCACTGGCAGTGCTCTGCTGCTGCTATTATTATATATACTGAATGATTCTAATCTTAGGTACTCATAACCACTTGGATCTTCATGGACAACGGATCATATATCGCTGGACCTTTTTGACACTACGTAGGATTCCAAAACTTAGGACTTATTCACTTACCAAGGGATTCTATAATTCAGGACTTACTTATTTACTTTAAGTTCTTTATAACTGGCCAAGAATGGCGGCCAGATACTTAACAAGTATTTTAAAGTGCCAGATACTTAACAAGAATACACAAACGTGTCCCAACGAATAGAATGTGTATATATTATTATAATTTTCCTCCCTCTTTATATACAAGAGTTTATTTAGTGCTACTTTATTCAATGTAAACTTTATAGTTGAGGCTGCTCTGCGAGTTTACCAATATTTAGTTCCAATGTTATCAATGATAATTGGAGATGACTCCTTTATACAATCAGTAGAATCAGTTTCTTTTGATAGTGTAGAGGCGACCAATATTATTATTAATGATGGAGAATAAATTTGTATGTATTTAACAAATATGTAAATGTTCAAAAGGAAATAGAATGTGTATATGATGTGGAAAAGTTTGTCAAGAAATGTGTAATGGTAAATGTGAAATGTTTATGTAGTCGAAAGTTCGGATACTTGTGCTAGAAATGAGAATTAATTTTTGTCTATACAACCTGCTGAAACGGATTCCTGATGTTGAATGAATTGTAGTAGTAGGAGCGTTTTAGTTGTAGTGAAATCGTTCGTCCGGACATCTGTTTATTGGTCGTGTTCTATCTGACGGTGAGATGAATTCCATGTGATCTATCCCGTGTGGAGATGGTAACTGTCTGACAGCGAGACGAGATCTGTGTAATTGCCGATTTCTTCTCCGTCTTTTATAATTACAAGATGGATCAGAAAGTAATTAATTTTTTGAGGTGCAGACACGTTGACGTAGTAGTGAGCAATGCTAACCTAGCCAATCGATTCTGATTTTTATGTAAACATTTGTTTTAATCACTTTTCCTTAAGTTTAGGAAAAGGGTTGTGTTCGTGTGTTTGTTTTAATCTCTTTTCCTTAAGTTTGGGAAAAGAAACGTGTACGTGTGTTTATTCTTATTTTGATATAAAATATAGAATTGTATTCTATAATAGAAAGTTATAGATACGGCTGAAACTAGATTTAACAAGGAAAAGCAGTAACAAAACTGTTCTCTCTTCACCAGTTGAAAAACGGATACAACCTAACTACATCCAGGGAATTGGCCCTCTTGTCCATGGATGGAAAAAATTTGTTGAATATACACACACACTCTTATTTGTTTGGTGGTTGGTTTTGAAGGCAATCACAATGAAAGTGTAAAAAAAAAAAATTTTAAATAAAAATAAATAAATCAAAAGGTAAATTTACAACATAATAATTAGCTTGTTTTTCTTTACACTTGTATTGGGATAACATTCAAAACCAACTGCCAAACATATATATATATATATATATATATATATATATATATATATATATATATATATATATATATATGAGAAGTAAATACACAAACGATGTGTTTTGATATGGCTTTTTAGCTGACAATTTTGGGAGAATATGTGCTTAATTGAAGTCGTACCTAATTTTGAAAGTTAATTAATTAATTAGGCAGGCATACCTATTCAAATGTAAGGCTAAATAAATCGAGAAAAATCAATCTCTGTATGTACATTTCGGCCTATTAGGCCTCATCAGCAGAGCTATAGATTGGAAGACCGCCTTGACAGTCAGGGTTCGAATCACGCACAAGGCGGTCTTCCTATCTATAGCTCTGCTGATGAGGCCTAATAGGCCGAAATGTACATACAGAGATTGATTTTTCTCAATTTGTTTAGCCTTACATTTGAATAGGTATGCCCGCCTAATTAATTTTTAATTAATTAACTTTCAAAATTAGGTACGACTTCAATTAAGCACATATTCTCCCAATATATATATATATATATATATATATATATATAATATATATACACACACACGGAGTGAGAGGAATAGATATATATCAACAGAATGAAATTGGCAAAAAAGATGAGGTAAGTCGGATTTTCTCAAGAAAATAAATCAAAGGTAAACGAACATCATCCAAATTACCTCAATTCTTTTTCTTTACGTTTGCATTTGTTACATAATTATTAGATTCCTAATACTTATGTACAGTAGTGTAGAAACCAAAATGCCTGTTATAAGTTGCAGCCTACAGCCTTGAAGGATTGAATGACAAGGCTTGACCTCATCCTGATCCTTCCGGTGGATACCGTGAGAATCGGTGGAGAAGACCCTCTTCCGGTTTAGATTAGAGAGAGTTTTAGTTCAGATCGGCCAAAGCCACGACGGTGGTAAGTCGCGTTATGCACGCTGTCAACTCAATCTGCGCAGGTAGTCTGGTGGGGATTTCGAAATAAAATATGATCTAAGTAAATCGAAGTCTTGTGTTATCTAAAAACTACCAATGACACAGGGCTTCTGATAAAGAGAAATCCCTAATGGAAGACCAGACACTAAGTCCCCAAGACGAAGTCCAGACGCTAGAAGAAGAACGTAAGATAGAAAAGATGAACAGCAGAAGAAAGATAGAAGTAAGAAAGTAAAAAGAAGAGTATACAACACGTTGTGGTACCATTCAAAACCAACTGCTATATATATATATATATATATATATATATATATATATATATATATGTGAGAGAAATTTTATTTATATAATTGGAATAATCATGACATGCAAATTCGGTGAATACCGAGTGCGACGTGAGGAACACTGTACAGCCGTTTTGACCTAATTTGGTTTCATCAGTAGTGCATACCTACGATCTCCCCCAGACAGAGAATGCAGAGTCAGAGACTCTACACCTAAGCCAACCGGACACGCCACACACGAAACTCGCCAAATCAACTTGTCAATCATAAGTGCGCAACTACTATAACATGTGTCATTTTAGCAGCATCGTTTTGTTACCTCTCGAGTCACGTCTTCTCGGCATTACGGCACGCATCCACGTACTCATACCCATGCTGAGCACAGAAATATAGGAAATTTTATCTATATAATTGGAATAATCATGACAAGCAAATATATATATCTTATTATAATGGAGATTGTGGGATTTTCTGTCTGTAACCGAAACTATATTACTATACAAGTCACAATTCCCTTTGTTATTTACATCACATTCTCCATGATTTTATTCTTTATTTAAATCTCAATTATTAATAAAATTGTTTTACATCATTAAGACTGTTGACCATATCTACATACACAGAACATGCAATTATATCTTTATATACAACAAAATAGCGGATTACAATGTGAATGGGAAGGCTAATTTGCATATTGATCTTAAAAATTTGATTTTAATAAATATGTGCTTAGTATTATTGATTTCTAATTGTTTGGTTTTATCTTATTGAATATGAGCAAAAATCTCGGGGATAAATTTTAAAAGAAATCCATTAACAAGAAGAAATAACTGTAATTTTATTCTTTACTTCCTATCTTAACAAAATAGTTAAATTAAGAAAATTTACCAATGAAAGAGGGGAGTAATGGAAAATGATGGAAGAGTCAGTTTCAAAGCGGTTCTATTTTTCAATCATACCCCCTCTGTTTCAAATCTTTTTATCTGCATTCTTATTCAGTTTCATTGGCCTTTCTAATTTAATATAATATTCTATTATATTAAAACCTAAATACTTGCACCCAAAGGGTGCATATATTTGCTAGTATATATAATGAAAGAGAGGTGAATAGATATACATTAACAAACTAAGATAGACAGAAAAAATAGTTTTTACAATTTGCTTGAAGCATTGTGTTTATATTGGTTTAGCAGTTGGTTTTGAAGGCTACCACAATGCAACTGTAAAGAAAAACAAAGTAACTATGATGCTGTTCATTTACCATTGATTTATTCTCTTAATATTTTTAAAAAGCCTCTAGTCATAACTTGTTTTTGGTTACATTAAATTTCAATTAATTTAACCGTGCAAAAATGTAAACATCGTTTTTCATTCATAATTTTCATTATTTCTGTAAGCTGAATTTTTTTTTTTTTTTTTGATCATCAGGAGTTTGTTTAATGTTTCTTATTTTGAATGGACAAAAAAAGTTCAAGATAATATTAAATTTTATGCAAATTTCGTTGTGTTAAATATAGGGGGGGGAGTAAATTTCACAGAGAAAATTGGTGGTACCTAGGGATACAAGTGTAACAGGTGAAATTTAAATCTTTTTTTATTATTATTATTAAAAATAATTTAAGGAGATCCTTATCAAAATTAAAAATTAAAAAGAAAAACAAGAGAATAATTTAAGTCCACGGCGTCGTGGCTGACATACTGGACTGCGATATCGTAGTAAGCGAGTTCGAACTCCATTCGCGCTGTTACTTTCACTTCATCACTACTGTTTTTCTACAAGGACGACTTGGGCATTAAATAACACAGGAAGGTTGTTACGCCATTTAATGGTATTAAACATACTTTATTATCATTATTAAAAACAATGTCAGGGTTATCTAAATGAATCAGTATTGCGCAATTCTAAAAAGGGACCACTCTTCTATATAAGTACAGCAATTTAGGTTGTTGGTGATGATTCGCCGGACACCCGAGAGGCTAAAAAACTTGTTTCGTTTTTATGATTTTATTTGAAATTTTTTACATTAAGATTTTTTTTTTAATAAATAAAATAATAGCTTTTGAAGTTATAAAATAAGCAAAACAATGTTTTTTTTTCAAGTTGAAAATATTTTAAAAATCATAAAATTAAAATAAAAAAAAAAAAAAAAAAAAAAACTACGACTTTTTTTTAAAAAAACAACTTCTATTTTTATCTTTTTCTTAATGATTAAATTTTTTAAAAGCATTTTACGACAATTTCACAACAATTGAATAAACAAGAAAAATAAAAAGAACAAATAAAATTTTAATGATTTTTTATTATTTAAATCCTTTAAAGTTTAACATTAACTAATATGAGGCTCGGTAAAAAAAAATATTTTTTTAACTTGTCTCATATTACAAGAAATACTTCTTTTTTTTTTAAATCAACAACTTATTCTTAGATAATTATTAATTTTTTAAAAACATTTTACAACAATTTTACACCAATTAAAGAAAAAAACAAATAAACAAACATAAAATTTTTATAAATTTCTATTATTTAAAAGTTTACCAATATGAGGCTCGGTAAAAACAATATAAACTTGAATATTTTTAACTACTCTCATATTACAAGAAATACTTAAAACAAAGTTGTCAGTTCAATACTCCTTTTTTTTCGATTGACATCTTACCGGTCAACAAATAAAGGGTCACTCACCAGTAATACTTGACATGTAGGCAGTCTGTGGCTGCAGGGACTGGTCCCCTTCGAACTAATTCTATGGGTAAGCCCTCAACAAACGAGGACGATTTGTTTGTAACTTCTTCCGTCGGCACCGTCGTCGCCATCTTGCCTTATGACGTCATAGAAACAACGCAGTTATCTCCCTTGAATAAACCCCACCAAATTTTTATGCATCGGACTAAATATTTTGGAAGTTTTATACACACACACATAAATACATGCACACATACATACACGCATACACATGAATTAGCGGCGTTTTTAGTTAATTTCAATATTCAAATACGTTAGGATTTCGAACTTGTTTTTATTCGTCTTGTTTAATTTATTCTTTTTTCAAAGATTAAACTAGCAGGACCTGTGGATATACCACAGTATGATAAATTTAATTATAACAAAGTTTGATATGTTTACTACTTAAGGATTTAGCTAAAAAAATAAGGTTTGCACTGTCATTAAGTAGATAGAATCTAAAAATATAACATTTTAAACTTAACATCAGGCTTTTCACATTTTAAATGAATTTTATATATTAATTTTTCATAGCAAAAATACTAAATTAAAGTTTTGAAATAAAATAACTGATGCATTATAAAATTCATTAATTGATAAATCAATACTGAAAATTTCATTAAAATCGGATAATTACCTGATTTTTGGTAATTTTTTTCAATCGCGAATGTTACATTCAAATTGTAAACAAGCCTTGAAAAAGAGACAGAATGGCGGATCGCGTCGAAATTGACCAAAACAAATCGTTTTAAATCTATTAAAAATAAACTGCATATGTAATGATATTTTCTTTTTTTTAATGATCGTCATTATGTTACTACTTATCGATTTAGACAAAAGTTTGACCTTAAATAATAGATTTAATTATTTCTAATTTGTTTTTTAAAAGCTAGCAGCCGACAAATTTGGGTAACCCTAAATCGTCCAATATGTAAAAAGTAAAATAATCTTGATTTAACTCTCTCTACTAGTAGGACCTGTGGCTATACCACAATATGATAATTTGATTATCATAACGTTTGATATGTTTACTTAAGAGCTATTGCTAAATAGATAAATATGTCAAAAGTATAATAATTTTGATTTAACTCTTTTTACAAGCAGGACCTGTGGATATACCACAGTATGATAAATTTAATTATTATAAAATTTGATATGTTTATTTAAGAGCTATTGCCATTTAGTTCAATATGTAAAAAGTATAATAATCTTGATTTAACTCTCTCTCTCTCTCTCTCTCTCTCTCTCTCTCTCTCTCACACACACACACACACACACACACACACACACACTCAAACATAATGAAACGATGAAAAGAAGGAGAGAGAGAGAGAGAAATAGATTAGTTTTATCGCTTCCGCTTTCTCTATATTTCCTCTACTCTCCTTCTTTCTTTTTCTTTCATATTTTTCTGTGTAGCATGTCCCTTTTTTCTTCCCTTCTTTCTGTATACTAAAAACGGAGTGGTCCATTATTTGCCTCATAAGAAATAAGAATTCGGTGTATAAGCAACACCAGATAATCAGAATATACATTTTTCCATTTCATCTTGGACAATTTGGACAGTTTCATTTTTAACAAGAGGGTGTTGCAAGATGATAATGGTCGTACAATTAAGGAACGCGAGTATTAGTAAATAGATATTTTGCTCTTTGAACATGAATGCATAAGGTATTATAAGCTCTCTCTCTCTCTCTCTCTCTCTCTCTCTCTCTCTCTCTCTCTCTCTCTCTCTTAATAACCTGACTGTTGATTTGATTTTGAACACAAAACTCTTTATTTCTCAGTTTGAGTCAACTCAACAACACTACTTATCTTATTACATGAACATTTTTAAAAAAAGCATTTCTGCTGGACTTTGATCAGTATTCTTGATAATTGTAATTTTTGTTCCAATACACATTTTATTTGTTAAATGTATGAGTTTTTTTGGGTTTTTTTCTGCCTGTTGAGGTTTGGTAAGTAGCAGAGGAGTGCATAGTGAAATTAATGCGTGAAATAATAATAGAATTTACAATGGGTAAAAGTATAAAGTGAGGAGCTGGTCACACAGGGTAGAATAAGGATAAGTCAGCAGAGGTTAACACACGAGGTAAATTCAACAATGATTTATTACGAACTGATTTAATTTCTTACAAGGGTTAAAAAGGCGGAAACAAACCTTTGGCCGGAAGTGGGCGGAGTCTGAGCTCCTGCTGATGTCACATCAAATATATTTATTAATAATAGAAATATAAGCTTATAAAAAAAAACTTAACACTGCCTTTACACATCTGTCCTTATAGTGTGATGAGTAAATTACCTAAATACATACACACCATAAACTGGTAATCTCCGACTCATCCACTATAAGATTCTTGTGGCCGTTTTGATCCGTTTTGAGTGGAATCGTATGATCCTTGCGTTAATCAGAATCCTTGTGTTCTTCAGTGTTCAGCAGAATCCTTGTGTACCTCGGTGTTAAGCACGACCAACTGAATGCCTTTCCATGAAGGCCTTATAGAATACAACCCTATATTTCACACCCAAATAAGGATAAAATCACATACACACATTTCTTTTCCCAAACTTAAGGAAAAGAGATTAAAACAAACACACGAATACAATCCTTTTCCCAAACTTAAGGAAAAGAGATTAAAACAAATGTTTATACAAAAGTCATAGTTCGATTGGCTAGATTAGCATTGTTCTCTACTACGTCCGCGCATTCGCGCTCAAAAAAGTAATTACCATTTGATCCTATTTGGTAATTATAAAAGACAGAGAAGAAATCAACATACACACAGAATTTATCTCGCTGTCAGATAGGACACACACCCGGACAACAACAAACAAACAGATGTCTGCGGGGACGATTCACCAACATCAAAAAAAAAACAAAAAACCCTTCTGAGTCACAGCTGACTACTAGAATTTACCATTCACTCGTACCACTTCGTTAAAGATCAGGAATCAATTTCATCAGGTCGTATTTACAAACTTTAATTTTAATTCCTGGTCCATGTCTGATCGAACTTTGACGACTACATAAACACATTACACATTTCTTAGAAAACCTTTCCACATCATATACACATTCTATTTCTTTTGAACATTCACATTTTGTTGATTATTGCAAATTTATTCTCTGAATAAATTTATTTGTTATCATATAATTATATGCATTCCGGCGTGGAAAAACCCAGGTAATTCAGTTTTTCAAAGCAAAAACATTTTTCAAACTGACATTTGGGGAAAAGAATTTGAAAAATATAAAAGACTGGCACATCGATACTTTCTGAAAGCAATCATCAATATCGTATGTATTAGCCAAAAGAAAAAAAACACCGGGGGAGTTTTCTAAGTTTTATATGTAGAAAGTTCTCAATACATTAAGTAGAGCATGATTATAAGGACCTATAGGAGTCAGGTACTATCTACCTAGCTTTCACTCGAATGGCTCTTCAGGATAATTCTGACTGAAGGAGGCTGTCACAAACGTCCTTTATTTCTGTGTCTAGTATTTGCTTGGTTAAAAATAAGCATAAGTGTTAAAAAATTAAAAATTATAAAATCAAAAGATTAAAATTCCTAATAATGTTTTGTTAAAATTATTTTTTGGTTATTTATTTCTATTTCTATTTCTATCTTTATTCGCTAAGAAGCCATGCTTTTTTATGTTTACATGGGTTTAGGATTTCTGTTGTTGGGTCGTCTTCCCTTTGCCTGGAAGAGTTATCTTCCCTCTGGGTCCCCTTTTTTGACCACCAGGATTTTTTTATTTTATTTAAGCGCCTGTTTTGAACTCTCGGTCTCTTCTTCTTCTTCTTCTTCTTCTTCTTCTTCTGCGGCACCTCACACACATGGGTTAGACATTTATGTCTACACCCTCCTCGTGTGGGGGCTTCAGCCCCCATCACAACACTAGTAAGTGACATTACTTCATGGACTCTCTATATTCTTCCTTATACACCATTACTTCTACAGGACACAATCTTACTTTCTGTATGCTTCTAACTTCTATAATGTACTTCTATTCATATATGTGTTACTTATGTATTTACTTTGTATGTTGTATATGTATTCTTGCATAAATGTTTTTCCATGTGCTGTACTTATATTAAAGTCCTTTTGTGTATGTAACACCCTTTGGTCGGAGTTGTTTGTTCAACTAATTATAATTCATATTATAACTTTGAACCCAACACTGTTTTTATAATTAACTATTGCTAGTTTCTCCTCCATGCAAAATCGGCGAAATTTGTCTTTGTTTTATATCTATTGCATTTCTTTATCATTTCCCATTTTAATATGGGGTTTGTTCCTAGTTTTTATTTTATTTTCCAAACATAATTAGATAGGCTTGTATTATGTCTATACTTTTTGTTTATGGAACTACTTTTGTGGTTATAATATTGGATTTTAAAGGCTCCCTTTGTTGATCCTAAGTATACCATTTTGCCACTGCTATTATTATTTTATCATTTAGTTTATTGGTATGTACTTCCACTTTGTATATTACGCATTCTTGTTGGCATTTGTATTTTAAGGGTCATTCTGCCTTATTGATACAGTTACAGTTATGGGGTTTATTGTTGTTTTTGCAGTTGTTTTTATTAAGTTCCCTACGTTGGGCATGCAGCTATAGCTAAGTTTGATTGTATTTTTGTTAAAGATTTTATGTAATATGTCAGAGGGGGGGTGGTGAAGAGTTTTTTTTTTAAGTTTAAAGAAGTCCCCTCCTAGATTATTATCTATGACCATATTGAATGGTGGTGTGAACCAGATGATTCTTCTTTGTCTATTTTTCCTCTTATTATTTGTATTGGGTGTTTCATTTAGGTCTTTATATATTTGTCCAGTTTTATATCCGCTATCCCTAAGACCTTTTTCATATTCTGTTATATTTTTGTCAAAATTATCCTGAAGAGCCAATCGGGTGAAACCGAGGTAGATAGTACCTGACTCCTATAGGTCCTTATATATATATATAATCCAAAAATCCGGAGAAGAAATCTTCCTTACGACATAGGAGTTTTTTTTTTTAAATGTGTATAGGGAATATGAATAGATGGGATGAAGAGAAATAAAAAAGACACAACTGTTTCGAAGTATAGATGAAGACTTTATTGATTAGACCGTTAAGTCTGGATGCTAGAGTCCAGACACTCAGAATTTTTTATTCATTTATTTAATTTTGATTTAATTTAATTTTATTTAAATCTCCACACGTGTCGCAGTTTGCAGAGCTCAATGTGTACTCTTATTGTTAGAGGCACAGAGCAAATTTATAAGTAAAAATATAACAAAAGACTTAGAATTTTTGCATTATAGTCTATTTCAGAAAGCTTATACAAGGTGTCTAACTTTCGCATCTGATGATTTGAGAGAGTTAGACACCTTGTCTAAGCTTCCTGAAATAGACTATAATGCAAAAATTCTAAGTCTTTTGTTATATATATATATATATATATATACCCAACTGTTTTGATGCAGGTAGAGTAACGATGCCACATTTAGATCAAGTGATTATTTTTTTTGTTGGATACATGTAGGAAATTTTAGAAAACGATTTTTCTTTTGTTTTTAAATTTGTTTTTTGGTCAAAACTATACTACTTAAGAACCGTTACAGTTCTAAGGGAGGTAAGAATCATATGAGTTCCAATTAAAGGGAAGTAATGCATATGACAACTATGAAGGTGTGACAATAAACAATCCCAAAATCCCTGTATGAGGCCTAATAGGCTGAAATGTACACACAGACATTGACTTTTTCTCGGTTTGTTTAGCCTTACATTTGAACGGGTATGCCCGCCTAATTCATTAATTATCAATTAATTAATTTTCAAAAATTAGGTATGACTTCAATTAAGCACATATTCTCCCAAAAACAACACAAGAGTAAATGACAAAGAAGAAATAAAAGATCAAGAGTCTGAACAATTCAAAATGTTGAAATATTCTTGTTGAATTGAAGGTATCTTGACCAGACTTTTCAACTGATCGTCATATATATATATATATATATATATATATATATATATATATATGTGTGCGTGTGTGTGTGTGTGTGTGTGTGTGTGTAGTATATTAAGAAAATTGAAAAAAAAACACAGGTTTAAATAAGTTGAGTGGTAAGTTTATTGGCCGACGCTGCAGTGTTTCGATCTATTAATTAGATCTTCTTCAGGGCATTTGTTGATATAAGGAAAGGTAATAAAAATCTTTTATCACAGAATAACGAGAAAAATTACGATAGTCCTTGTTTATCAATAAATGCCCTGAAAAAGATCTAATTAATAGATCGAAACACTGCAGCGTCGGCCAATAAACTTACCACTCAACTTATTTAAACCTGTGTTTTTTCAATTTTCTTAATATACTACATACCGTCGGATTCATTTCCATCTCTTCATATATATATATATATATGTGTGTGTGTGTGTGTGTGTGTGTGTAAAATCAGAGATGAAATATTAAGGAGTTAATATTCTGTAACTGCAGTTTCATGCATAATTACAATCGTCAGTCAAACATTTTTGACCGTCTGACGATTGTAATTAAGGCATGAAACTGCATGTTACAGACTATTAACTCAATATTTAATCCTTGATTATAAATATGTACTGCAATTTTAGCATTGAGCATTTTCATATGCTAATACTTTCAAATTCTTTTGACCGTCTGACGATTGCAATTATGCATGAAACTGCAGTTATGGAATATTATCTCAATATTTAATCTCTGACTTTAAAACTGCTCTGCTATTCTAGTATTGAGCTCCTTCATATGCTAATACTTTATCGGAAATGTGATAGAGAATTAACTCCCCCTGCCGCTAGAGGGCGAATCGCCAATACGATGTTGGCGCCAAAATCAAACCCCGGCACTTGTCTGTAGGCCGTCGACCTGGACGGAGGCGTTTACAGCATACTACTGAAGGCTGTTTCGACAGCATACTTATCAGAAGGCTGAAGACCTAAATAGTCAACTTAAGAAGGGCCCCATCCACCGTCATTTAAAAGAACAGTTACCCAGGCGAGAAGCTTCTAAAAGAGCATCCCCTACTTTTACTTATCGGACGAGAACCGACAAAACGGACGCGGCTCTACAGAACTCTACAACCACAGCGACCAGAATTCCCTTTCTAGAGCCACTTCTCCAACGAACATTATTTCACCTCACAGATAAGTCTCGTAGCAAATGCCATCAAAATTTGCAACAACATTTCTGTACTTTTTTGATAATACATGTGTCTACATTTTATATTCGTGTTTGTTTCCTTCTTTCGTCCGAACAATAACCACTACCGGAGAATAAGGGCTCCAACGAAACCCCGTAAATACTCTTAACTTTTCACATTTATTCTCCATTATATATATAATATATATATATATATATATAGAGAGAGAGAGAGAGAGAGAGAGAGGGGGGGCTATTGTTGGTATCAGGCAGACAGCAAGGGAGTCTATAATAATTATTCATAAGCTGTACTCACTGTAGTTGAAATAAGAAAAAAAAGATGGAAATTTCACTTACCTCGTGGCCTAAGAAAGAATGGCACCTGAGAGTGACTCTTTTTATAAAGTGCAGACCGGAAGAGAGAGGCATTGTGGGAGTGGGGTGGACGACTATAAAAATCAAATGTCTGGCAGAAGAAGTTTGGATTTTATGAAGGCAAACTCGTGTGATCATTACAGAATTGCAAGAAAGTGACGTTGGGTGGAGAGTGTAAAGCTGTGAGAGAACGTGATTGAGTTTGACAATCCAAGTCGATTGAATTACAATCACCCATATTATATTCTGGACGTCTTGCTGCCCTGGTAATGGATTATGTTGAAATGCCGGCGCCTGGCAACTGACCTGGCAAACACTCATAGGGTCAATAATCATCTTAACAACAGCAACCGTGAGCACCTTTTTGATCTCCATGTTTCTAACACACGTGGGCATGCCTACAAAGTCAGAAAACAGCATAGCTCACATGACTTTCGGAAACATTTTTTCACACTCAGAGTTGCCGAGGGATGGAATTAGCTGCCAACGTCCGTTGTGGGCTGCCGAAAAACTGCATCTTTCAAAGCCTGTAGTCTGCCAACACCATACCTGATACCCCTCACCACACACATATGCACGCACGCAAAATTAAAACGGAAAAATTTTGACAATTTTCAACACATCAAACTAAATTTTGAAAAAATTGATTTTAAAAATCCAATTCAAAAATTGTAAAAAAAATCAAAAAAAAAAAATCTCACGAACTTTTCTTTTTAAATTAAAAAAAAAATCTTTCTCTTTTATTTATTTATTTACTTTATTTTTTTTTTTTTCTACTTTACTTTTTGTTTTTTGGTAAGTCAGGTTAGTAATTGTTTTATTTCATTTATTTAACGAATCTTGAAATATTTTCTAAACTGCACATAAATATTTTAGTTCGTGAGAATTTCTTTGGAATTTTTTAATCATTTTTAAATCGGATTTTTAAAATTAAGTTTGATGTGTTGAAAATCGTCGTCAAAATTTTCCGTTTTAATTTTAACGACGATTTGCAAGTTTTGCCCAACTATGTACGTACGGACACTGGATGCCGAGTTGTGGACCTGCCAGGAGCGATGACAATTACAGATAAATGACAAGAGATAGTCAAGGAAATCCATGCAGTCAACAGATGAATGGTCCCAAATTTTATTATATTCAAAAATGGTAAAAAAATTTAAAATAAAAAAAATCTCACGAACTTTTTTTTTTAAATTAAAAAAAAATCGTTCTCTTTTTTTAAAATTTGTTTATTTACTTTTTATTTTATTTTTTATTTTATTTATTTATTTTTTATTTTATTTTATTTTTTATTTATTTTTTCCTACTTGACTGTTTTTTTTTTTTTTTAATCTTTTTCCTACTTGCAGGTTAGTAATTGTTTTATTTCATTTATTTAACGAATCTTGAAATTTTTTCTAAACTGCACATAAATATTTTAGTTTAGAAAATATTTCAAGATTCGTTAAATAAATGAAATAAAACAATTACTAACCTGACTTACCAAAAAAAAAAAGTCAAGTATTTTGAATCAGATTTTTAAAATTAATTTTAATTTCAAAATTTAGTTTGATGTGTTGCAAATCGTCGTCAAAATTTTCCGCTTTAATTTTGACAACGATTTGCAAGTTTTTTACCGTAAGACGCTGGTGGGAGATAAAAAAATCTTTTAATTTTCTTAATTTTCAAACAATTACTAAAAATCAGGGAACTGTCCGATTTTAATGAAATTTTCAAACGCTTTTCTTTTTTGTATTTCTCACAACGGATGGCAAATTCTATAAACAGTAATTAAATGTCTGATTATCTCCCCTTAACCAAATTTAAATTGTAGCGACTCTTACAGTTTATCCTATTTTTTTTTTTTAAATGAAAAACAAAAAAAAAAATTATCAATTAAGATTGTAAGTGGGGTTAACCTTTGGCAATTTGAATAAAAAAAATCCAGTTTCTAATTTTTACATTTCTACAAAGAATAAATCCAGAAGATTAAATTTTTAAAAATTAAAATAAAATTAGATTAAAAAAATAAACACCCCAAAAATGTTACTTGAAAATTCAAATTATTTTCTTAAAACTCAAAATAAATTTTGTACCACGTATTTTTTTTTTTTTTGTTGTCGTTATAATATTTATTTTATTTTATATATATTATATTTTTGTTTTTTTTATATACTTAAGATTATTACTAACGATTGCTTTTTTCATTTATGGATCGTCAAACGTATGGAAAAAAGTTATCTCCCATTTCTATTTCATGGGTGACATTTGGTGGATTTTGAAATTAATTTCAATTATTCCAAAATCTATTTCCAAGTTATAAAAATTACTGTACAAAAAAATTGTTACAATTATAATCATGTAAAAAAAAAATCAAAAAAATCCCTGAAAACAATCCCTGTAATTAAATTTGGGAATCCAGAGTTTTAGGATTATGGTCCAAATTCTACCTAGAATTATTTTAATTTGCTCACAGAGTCAGCCTGTTTCTAAAATGGTATGATATGTTGGGCTATGGCGTCTCGGAATAAAGTTGAAAAAATGTGACACATTGGTGTTTGCATTTATTATTAGATTTGGTTTGGTTTGTTTTGTTTTACGGCATATCAACCTCAGTGGGTCATTTAATGCCGATAAAGTTTTGAAATAAATCAATTCTTAATGCATAATACAATTTTTTATAAATATATTTTTCTATTTAACCCATAGATGGGACCCTAACAGGTACTATCACTCCGGGTCAGAGTGGACCAGGGAGCAATGGTGATGAAGGGGTGCTCCACATTCTCCAAACCTCCATAACTGGAACCTCACCATCAGATAGAGTTTAACGTCATTCCCAGGACATGTAGACCCTCAGCCACCACCTTCTAGCACCCATATGATAATCCGGCCCACGCCGGGGGTCCAGTGGCTTCGGCCCTGGATCTTTACGAGTTAATAGCATCGATCCCAGGGGGCTATCCCCCCAGGCAACACCTGCCCCCTCGATTTAAAGGGGTAGGGCTGGGTTTATTGCCCAGTGCCTGAGGCGCCCCCCTTGAGGGATCGACGCAATTTTTCACCTGCCACCCCATGAGTCTCGGCTTGTGGGTGGTCCCACATAAATAGGGCCTTTGTGCCTGACCCGTACAAGTGGGGTACGTGGAAAATATCATATGATAAATAGGGGTTGGGGCTTGCCATAAGGGCAATATTTATTATTAGAAACAAACTGGATAAAAAATTGAACAAACGTTAAATTCAGAGAAGGACATTTAAACATAGTTTGGTTGTGAGTATACAGTATGGTTATACAGTGACGTTTTGAAGATCCCAAATAGAATGATTCCTTACAACCAGTCATTTGAACTACCTTACATGTATGTATATATATATATATATATATTATGAAATGGGTACAAGAGATAACCTACTCGGGTTTCACCATAAGGATATTCAGGGTTAAATCCACTGAATTAATTGTGTATTCATCATGTCCATATTCACCGGTAAGTCACCTTTCCCTTTAGAAATATATATATATATATATATATTTATATATATATATATATACTCATCAGATATACCAACAACGAAGCATAGGTGGATAGCATAAAAACATCATATATATAAATTGATAAGAAATCTGAATATAAGTTAGGTGGCATAAACAGGAAGTCAACGGCAGTCGGTAACTGGCAGTTTCTTGCCATTGTTTTTAGGGTTTTTTTTTAGTTTAAACTTTTTTTTCTTTTCACAACGGACATTTGAATCTTAGAAGGTTTTATCTTTTAATTTTCGGTATGGGCAATTGGGAACAAAGGGAGGTAATAAAATTTCTTTTTAAATTTCTTAGTTTTAAAGCAATTACAAAAAAATCGGGGAATTGTCTAATCTTAATGAAATTTAAACTTTATTTATTAATTTTATAATGAATAGCTTATTTCATTAAAAAAAAAAAAAAAAAAAACGGAAAAAAAAGTCTTTTTATCAATTATGATTGTAGGGGGGGGGGTTCAACCTTTTCCAGTTCTTAATTTTTACTTTTCTACAAAGATCAAATCCAGAAGACTCCATTAAAAATTAAAAAGATTAAAAAAATTGTCTTTTCTAATTCAATTGGCCTATTTCTATTCACTTAAAAATTTTAATAGCAAATTAAAACGTCTGGGAGGTGGCATGTTGAACACAACATTTTTCTCAGGAAAAAAAATATTATTCAATCCATCTGAAAATTAAAAAAGATAAAAAAAAAAATGTCTTTTCTAATTCAATTGGCCTATTTCTATTCACTTAAAAATCGGTATTGCAGTGCTTGGATCCCATTGGTAAAAAAAAAAAAAATTTTTTTAAATCAACAGCAGATATGACATCATATGAACTTTTGAATCAACCCTTGTATAATTGATGTGTGTGTGTTTGATGGACTGTAATTATTTGTGTATAACACTTTTTTAAGTCTAAAGTAAGTACATTTTTTTTTGTTACCATTTGTGTCTCTATATTCAAGATAACATTACCAAAACTAAGTTATATAATTATTTACTAAGCATGGCTTAGATGTGACACAAGGCCAGAAGTAAGATGCACCCAGTGAGAATCGAACTCACTAACAATGGTTTGCAAATCTAGCTTGCTAACCATTACACCGCATGAGGTGCCCCAAAAATAAGTTATATAAACTAAACTAATTAAAGTGTAACAACTTCTGTTTTATACTGCTACCAAGAAATAACCATTGGAATGTGTGTGTTTGTTTATAAATTGTTTCTTCTATTGTGAACCTATTTTTACCAAAATTTATATTTTCATGTGAACATGCCTTTGCCCTTAATACTGAGTAAATTTTGTGTTGTGATACTATGATTGAAGACGAACATGGTCAGAATAAATAAATAAATAAATAAGAAAGAGAATAGGTTAAAGCCAGGCATAAGTAAAAGGGGTGGGTGGTTGACCTTTTTACGAATCCAAAGATTAGGTCGTAAAGTTTAAGACCACCATGAAGTTAGGCCACTAAGTGATAATATCTTAGGCACCCAGGTATTAAAAGCAAAAGGGATTTTTATGAGAAAATCTCTTCTGAAAAAATTAATGGTCGATGTATTGAAGACGTAGTGTCTGAAAAAAATATTTAATTACTTTAATTTTAAGGGTTAATGACAACTAGAAGTCTGCGATTCGATTTAAGTGCTGGTCATCTGTGTGGTCCGGAGAAGATGGTTTGGCAAGGGGAATTTGACATAAATACAGCTAAACTCAAGCATTAAGCCAGTTAGAACCCGGACCGTTGGGGTGTTAAGGTCGCCGGTAGAGATAGCCAGTAGCAGCCAGTTGGATAGACAGCGAAGTATCACACACACCCTTCTTCCATCTGCGTCTTGTTTACAAACACTTGTAGTTGTTGTTTGTTTTTATTTTTGTGACCCTGTTTCTGACTCGTGCAAATACGGCCAGTGCAGAGTGTTGCAACGTTTGGGGTTCTAGACATCGTGCATTGAAGGTGCAGGGCGCAGAACAAGTAGTATCACAGTGTTTTCAAAACATTATATACATTCTTACTTTTAGTCGATACCAATCAGATAAAAAGTTGAACAAATGTTAAATTTAGATGCTACAAATTCCGAAAAGTCAATATTATACATAGAGAATTTTTTTTCAGCTGAAAATAGCACGCACATTTTTCCACACATTTTTAAGGCTAAAATCTCGGCTGTATATCATTATATAAGAAAACTAAATATACCTTTTATTTTATTTTATTTTATTTTTTTGTCTTCATATTCAAGATAGCATGACCAAAATTTAGTTATATATGGTCTAAACTAATTAAAGTGTAACAACAACTTCTGTTTTATACTTCTACCAAGAAATAACCCCTGGAATGTGTGCATTTGTTAATAATTTATTTCTTCTATTATGAACCTATTTTTACCAAAACTTACATTTTCATGTGAAAATGCCTTTGCCCTTAATACTGAGTAAATTTTGTGTTTTCAAAACATTATATAAACTATATACATTCTTACTTTTACTCAGTGTGCGTATGTGTGTGTGTACTTTAATTATTCGTGAATAACATGTTGTATACTCTCTTTCCTTACTTTCAGCGTCTGGACTTTGTCTTGGGGACTTCGTGTCTGGTCTTCCATTGGGGATTTCTCTTTATCAGAAGCCCTGTGTCATTGGTAGTTTTTAGATAATAACACAAGACTTCGATTTAACTTTGATCATATCTTATTCTGAAATCCCCACCAGACTACCTGCGCAGATTGAGTCGGCTGCGTGTATAACACGACTTACCACCATCGTGGCTTTGGCCGATCTGCTAAAAATCTCTTTCTAATCTAAACCGCAAGAGGGTCTTCTCCACCAATTCTCACGGTATCCACCGGAAGGATCAGGACTGAGGTCAAGCCTTGTCATTCAATCCTTCAAGGCCATGGGCTGCAACTTATAACAGCCATTTTGGTTTCTACACTACTGTACATAAATATTAGGAATCTAATAATTATGTAACAAACAACACACACATTTTTAAGTTTAAAATTTCAGGATGCATATTATACAAGAAGAACTGAATATTCTTTTTTTTTATATTGTGTCTCCAATATTGGGACAGCATAACCAACATGTAAAAATGTATAAAATTTATTATTACTCTGAAATATTTGGCTTTTTTTTTTGCTTTGTCATAGCCAATTTTTTTTTTATTAGTTTTTACCATGTGATAAACTTTTGCATCAGAAATCAAATTCTGTACCTCTCACCCATCTCACAAAATAGAAGAAATTCTATTATTTTCTTCTTTTTAATTATTTATCATTATTTGGGGTTTTCACACCTGCCATAGCCGGTGGTTCACTGGAGACTGAGTGACAGATAAATTCTCCTCAGGTCTCCAGGACTCTTCTGATATTATTATTATTAGGCATAATAAAGAATTTAAAGTCTGTTGGCTGAAAGTTCATAGTCTGATAAGTAACTCTCAGCGAAGGAGCTAAATGAGGTTTATTTTTTTAATATAGTCCTCTTATGGTCCACACACTTCATCAATTGTGTTGCAATGCTTGGATCCCATTGGTAAAAAAAAAAAATCAACAGCAGATATGACATCATCATGAACTTTTCATCCCAACCTTGTATAATTGGTGTGTATGTGTGTGTGTGGTGTGTGTAATATATTGTGTATAGCAACACATTGTTCAACACATTTTAAGTCTAAAATCTAAGGTGCATATTATTATACAAGAAAACTAAATATATATATAGAGTGATTTACGTTGGACGAAACACATCTCCAAATTGTCAAAAAGGCTGAGGGTGTCCTGGCATCACTCAGCAAGACCTTTGTCAGCCGCTCACTGGCTATCTATTTGAAGCTGTACAAAGCTATGGTGCGGCCACACTTGGAGTTTGCATCACCGGTCTGGAACGCCTATCTTGCCCAGAATATTACCTCCTAGAAACTGTACAGAGATGTGCAACCAAACGAATACCCTCCATCAGGCATCTCCAATACTCTGAATGTCTCGCTGCCCTGGGAATGGATTCGTTGAAACTTTGGCGTCTGGCAACTGACCTGGTAAACGCTCATTAGGTCATTAATCATCTTAACAACAGCAACCTTGAGCACCTTTTTGATCTCCATCTTTCTAACACACGTGGGCATGCCTACAAAGTCAGAAAACAGCACTGCTCACGTGACTTTCGGAAACATTTTTTCATGCTTAGAGTTGCGGAGACATGGAATAAACTGCCCGCGTCTGTTGTAGGCTGCCAAAGCACACTGAGTCTTTCAAAGCCTCCATGCTTCCTTATTATCATTATTTCAATTTCATCTGATTATTTTAATAATAATAATAGCGTAATCCGTATACATTTTGATAAACTGACCGAAACAATGTGTAAGTGATATCGATAAATTCATTTTATCCATCTACAGTTCTTTTCTTTACTCATTTTTCCTCATATATATATATAGTTTGTGTGTGTCTTCATATTCAAGATAACATGACCAAAAGTAAGTTATATATGGTCCAAACTTTTCGTTCACCTTGTATAATTGATGTGTGTGAGTGTGTGTGTGTGATGAACTTTAATCACTTGTGTATAACATTTTTTCCATACATTTTTAAGCCTAAAAGTTAAGGGTGTGTATTACACACAAATACTAAATATTAACATTTTATCTGATTATGTGTATCACCATATTTAGGATGGTATGACTGAAATGTAATTTATATCTATGACCCAAACAACCGAAATATGTAACAAACACTTGTTTTATACAATGACAGAGAAATATGAAATAATGAAATTCATTGTGTACAGTGCTCAGGTGCACCACAACTCTCAAAGTCCATGTCTAGTACATAGAAAAATTTAATTAGTGTCAGGAACATGAATAGCATACATGTGTGTGCGTATGTGTGTGGAGGAAGTATCAGGTATATTGTTGGCAGATTACAGGAAGCATGGAGGTTTGAAAGATGCAGTGTTTCAGCAGCCTCCAATGGATGCAGGCAGTTTATTCATGCCTCTGCAACTGAGCATGAAAAATGTTTCCGAAAGTCATGCGAGCTATGCTGTTTTCTGACTTTGTAACACATGTGGGAATGCCTACAAACATGGAGATCAAAAAGGTGCTCAAGGTTACTGTTAATGACCTTGTGAGCATTTACCAAGTCAGTTGCCAGACGCCAGAGTTTTAACGAATCCTTTCATTGGAAGGTGTGTTTTTTTTATAATGTTGTTTCCCTTAGTGTGAGATTATTTTTGCTAAAAGTTTCTTGTATTTTTGTGTGAACATTTCTGTGTGTTTGCTCAAAATACTATGTAAATGTTGTGTTTCAAAACATAAGTAAACTGTATCAGTTTTATTTTTAGTTGATACTAATTTTGCAGGTAGTCTTATTTTTCCTAGTATGAGTTTATTTTGGCCACAATCTTGTAGCATTTGTGTGTGTGAACATGTCTGAGTCTTTGCTCTAAATACTTTGTAAATGTTTTGTTTCAAAATATAAGCAAACTGTATGAATTTTTATTTTTAGCCGATACTAAGTAACCGTTACTGGGTTTCTCTGAAAATGTTAAGTATCTGGCTGCCATCCTTGGCCAGTTGAAAAGGACTTATAGTATGTAAGTCCTGAACCACAGAATCCTTTGGTAAGTGAATAAGTCCTAAGTTTTGGAATCCTATGTAGTGTCAAAGGTCCAGTGATATAATCCTATGATCCGTCGTTCACGAAGGCTCAAAGCAGTATGTTCAGGTATGACCAGAAGAGCCAGTATAAATAATAATATCAGCAGCAGAGCACTGCCAGTGATTGGCCAAGAGGTTGGTCACATGTTTATCGTCGAGTCTATAAGTAGAAGTGGTCATTTACCACACGCCTTATATACCAAAAAACTCCAACAAAGACCTACCTGTAAAATAAGACTTGCGCATGATTTTTATATAAGCCTTCCACTTAAAATAAGCCCTAGTTGAGAGTGGCAGACAGACAAAAAGAAAATAAGCATTCTTCGCAATAACATCATGGGATGCAAACACTCAACATCCCTCGAAAATAAGCCCTAGTGTTATATTCAAAGTGAAAATTAATATAAGCCATGTCTTATTTTCAGGGAAACAACAGTAAATAACAAGAAACACAAAATTCAAACTCTTCATTATGACTTAATGAAAATTACTTCAACCAGTTTTTATCATCCGAAAAAAAAAAAAAAATCATGAACGAAGTATTTGCATACAAATATACATATATAACATATAATAGAATTTTTATTAGTAGCGCTATCTATATATCAAGCCGGGACTTATTGAGTGATGTGTTATCGTAAGATAGAATTTGGCTAACCCACAAGGGGTTAATATGCCATTAAAACAAAATAACCAAACAACTAATATAAAATTCAATCCCAGATCTGGGGCCCCAATTGTTAATATCACCCATAGCTAAAGGGAGAAAAAAGATAATGACTGTCTGTCTTTACTTTAGCTGATATCCTCCATGTGCAATCACATTCAATCACTCTTTCAGGATGGGCCTTTTCAGGTGACATACATAAGCTAGGGAAGATGTTAATTGTTTTATTATAGTAAATTCTGCCTTGTCCTTTTTTTTTAAATTAGCTGGACCCATGGAAATTCCATGGTAGTTGATAATAAAGATTATTCATCATCTTATGTCTCTATCCTTCTTCCTTCACTTGTATCTCTTCATTCATTTATTTATTTATTTATTTCAAATACAAAAATTAAATCTATTCCATATTATATTTGTCTGAATTTTTGAGATGAGGCTTGATGATTGGTATTATTTAGATTTTTGGACTGTTGTCCTCATTTTATTGTTAAATACACAATTTATATACAGAAACTTATTGGTCTGAATTTTTGAGATGAGGCTGATAATTTGTATTATTTAGATTTTTAGACTGTTGTTCTCATCTTTATTGATATATACACAATGTTTTGGCCAATGTGACCTCCAGCCTCCAACCTTTTTTCGGTGTTCTTATCAACTCAGGAACCTCCTTGTTGAATCCATTGGGGTAGATTGTTGATAAATAAAAAGAATCTCAATATGAGTAGCAGTAAAAAAAATACTATATAATATTTGCAAGTGGAATTTCTGGTAATTTATGAAGAAGTGCATCCCGGTCTCCTGCCTCAAAAATTGCTACCTGGTGACTATAAAAATAACGACCCAGCTCAGTCTATTCAAAACTATCCATCTTCATATCTATCTATCTCAATTTGTTCATATTTATCTATATTACTTTAAATACTAAGATTTTTTTTTATTCAGGTTTGTTTAATGTCTTGTTTTTAGTTTAAATAACAAGAATTACGACAAAAAAGATGCGACCCCCCCCCCAATACATTTACTTGTCGAAAATATCTATCTATCTTCATTTGTTCATATCTATCTATATTATTTTGTTTGTTTATCTATCTCAGTCTATTCAAAACTATATATCCATCTTCATATCTAAACAAGAATTACGACAAATTACGATAAATAAACAAGAATTATGACGAGCTGGGGTTGTTATTTTGATAGTCACCGGATAGCAATTTTTGAGGCAGGAGACCGGGACGCACTTCTCATAAATTACCGGAAATTCTATGTAAAAAAAGGTTTATAGGTTCCATAAATTCATTTTGAATTGTCTATTAGGACACATGGCATAACAGATATAAGGTTTGAGTTAATACAGTTCTAAGAGACAATGATCTGGTGGTTGCTGGTTCAATCCTGACTACAGGTGAAAATAACAGAATACTTGTATCCAGTCGTGGTTAATGAAATGCAAAATCTACCCCAATGGATTAATAAAGGGTTCCGTGAGAACTCCCAAGTTTGACAAGAAACACCTGTTGGGATTTTTCTGATATAAGGTGTGTGCCATGGGCTACTTGTACTTATGGACTCGCCAATAAACATGTGACCAACCTATTGGCCAACCACTGGCAGTTCTCTGCTGCTGATATTATTATTTATACTGGCCTTTTCTGGTCATACCTAAGCATTACTACTTGGATCTTCTTGGATGACGGACCATAGGATTCTATATCACAGGACTTATTCATTTACCAAAGGATTCTATATCACAGGACTTATTCACTTTAAGTTCTTTACAACTGGCCAAGGATGGTGGCCAGATACTTAACAAAGGACAGAAGGCACCTCAGCCAAAACAGAAACATTGTGAGTATAACAATAAAGATGAGGACAACAGTTTTAAAAATTCTAAAACAATACAAATCATCAAATCCAATTTAAAAAATTCAGACAAATAAGTGGTTACTCATTTAAGTAGTGACCAGGCTCATCCTTGCTTAACCATATTTGGAACAATCTTCTTAAATGTTATCACAAAGAAATAACCACTTAACAAGATTTAAACTTCTTTGTGTTACATCCTAGTATCTTTTCAGACATTGTTGATGGTTGGTTGGTTGGATTTTATGGCATGTCAACCCTTGTTGGGTTATTTTATGCTGAAGACGTTTTGTTTTATTCATTATTGTTGGGTATTCAATTGTTTTGATTTTACGGCATGTCAACCCTTGTGGGTTATTTTATGCTGAAGACGTTTTTTTATTCATTATTGTTAGGTATTCAATTGTTTTGGATTTTACTGCATGTCAACCCTGTTGGGTTATTTTATGCTGAAGACGTTTTGTTTATTCATTATTGTTAGGTATTCAATTGTTTTGGATTTTACGGCATGTCAACCTTGTTGGGTTATTTTATGCTGAAGACGTTTTGTTTATTCATTATTGTTAGGTATTCAATTGTTTTGGATTTTACTGCATGTCAACCCTTGTTGGGTTATTTTATGCTGAAGACGTTTTGTTTTATTCATTATTGTTAGGTATTCAAATTGTTTTGGATTTTACTGCATGTCAACCCTTGTTGGGTTATTTTATGCTGAAGACGTTTTGTTTTATTCATTATTGTTAGGTATTCAATTGTTTTGGATTTACTGCATGTCAACCCTTGTTGGGTTATTTTATGCTGAAGACGTTTGTTTTATTCATTATTGTTAGGTATTCAATTGTTTTGGATTTTAACTGCATGTCAACCCTTGTTGGGTTATTTTATGCTGAAGACGTTTGTTTTATTCATTATTGTTGGGTATTCAATTTTTAATTTAAAAAAAAACTTTTTTGTAAATTCATTTTTTTATCTATTAACCCATTAGACATTTTGTATTATGTGGATATTCAGTCTATTGTCCTCATCTTTATTGTTATCTACACAACATTGGACACATGATGTAGTGGATATAGGTGTTGAGTTGATACAGTTTTAAGTGACAGTTATCTCTAGGCTGCAGGTTCAATCCTGGCCAAGGGCAACAGTAACATAGATAATTAACATAGCTTAACACTTGTACCCAGTCAAGGTTAACAGAATGAGAACATCTACCCCCGTGGATTGAATAAAAGGTTGCGACAAGAAGGTTCCATAATTTGAAGAGATGGTTTCCAAGTTCGAGGAGGAGGAGGTTCCAAAAATCCGACAAGAAATACCTGAAGCGACGACAGAGGGCAATAGTCCGAATAATCCACATAATATAATTTATTAAGTCTCATCTAAAAAATTCAAAGAAATAATATTTTGTTTTATTCATTATTGTTGAGTATTCAATTTTTTTCAAACTCAATTTAAAAAAAAATCTATATAGGGACCCTAACAGGTTACTACCACTCCAGTTTAAGTGGATCTGGCAGTAATGGCGATGAAGGGGTAGTCCACACTCCCCAAAGCTTCAAAATTGGAACTTCACCACAGATGCAGTTTAACTTCATACCCAACATACAACAATTGAGGATGTTATTACCATAATGTTTCATTCAGCCAATTCATTCTACAGCTTCTTCAGGTGTATAAAATGAGAGGGTAATTCTGTTTTCACACTCACAAAAGATAATCCATAGTGAAAGAGTAGAGGTGGGGGATCTCATATTTTTCACCCCCGCCCACCCCCAAAAATAACTACCAAAAAAACAAAAAAAAACAAGCCTTCCCCAAAAAAAAAAGTTTATTCAATTGGGATGGTTTATTGTAGGATTTTTTTTTTTATTGGTTTCAGGTTTATTCAATTGGAGGGTTTATTGTGGGATTTTTAATTTTTTTTATTGGTTTCAGTTTATCATTGGGAGGGTTTATTGTAGGATTTTTTTTATTGGTTTCAGGTTTATTCAGTTGGGAGGTTTATTGTAGGATTTAAAATTTTTTTTTTTATTGGTTTCAGGTTATTCAGTTGGGAGGTTTATTGTAGGATTTTTAAAAAAAATTTTTTATTTGTTTTTGGTTATTCAGTGGGAGGGTTTATTTGTGGGATTTTTTTTTATTGGTTTCAGGTTTATCAGTTGGGAGGGTTTTATTGTAGGATTTTTTTTTTTTTAGGTTTCAGGTTATTCAATTGGGAGGGTTTAATTGTAGGATTTTTAAATTTTTTTTTATTGGTTCAGGTTTATTCAGTCGGGAGGGTTTATTGTAGGATTTAAAATTTGTTTTTAATTGGTTTCAAGGTTTATTCAGTCGGGAGGGTTTATGGTAGGATTTAAAAAAATTTTTTATGTTGGTTTCAGGTTTATTCAGTTGGGAGGGTTTATTGTAGGATTTAAAAATTTTTTTTATTGGTTTCAGGTTTATTCAGTTGGGAGGGTTTATTGTAGGATTTTTTTTAATTGGTTTCAGGTTTATTCAATTGGGAGGGTTTAATTGTAGGATTTAAAAAAAATTTTTTTATTGGTTTCAGGTTTATTCAGTTGGGAGGTTTATTGTAGGATTTTTTTTTATTGTTTCAGGTTTATTCAGTTGGGAGGGTTTATTGTAGGATTTTTTTTATTGTTTCAGTTTATTCAGTTGGGAGGGTTTATTGTAGGATTTTTTTTTTTATTGGTTCAGGTTTATTCAGTTGGGAGGTTATCGAGAATTTTTTTATTGTTTCAGGTTTATTCAGTTGGAGGGTTATTTGTAGGATTTTTTTTTATTGGTTTCAGGTTTTATTCAGTTGGGAGGGTTTATTGTAGGATTTTTTTTTATTGGTTTCAGGTTTATTCAGTTGGGAGGGGTTTATTGTAGGATTTAAAATTTTTTTTTTATTGGTTTCAGGTTTATTCAGTTGGGAGGGTTTATTGTAGGATTTAAAAAAATTTTTTATTGGTTTCAGGTTTATTCAGTTGGGAGGGTTATTGTGGGATTTTTTTTTTATTGGTTTCAGTTTTATTCAGTTGGGAGGGTTTATGTAGGATTTTTTTTTTATTGGTTTCAGGTTTATTCAATTGGAAGGGTTTATGTAGGATTTTAAAATTTTTTTTTTGGTTTCAGGTTTAATTCAGGTCGGGAGGGTTTTTGTAGGATTTAAAAAATTTTTTTTTATGGTTTCAGGTTTTTCAGTCGGAGGGTTTATTGTAGGAATTTAAAAAAATTTGTGTTAATTGGTTTAAGGTTTTAATTCAGTTGGAGGGTTTATTGAGGATTTTAATTTTTTTTATTGTTCAAGGTTTATTTCAGTTGGGAGGGGTTTATTGTAGGATTTTTTTTTATTGTTTCAGAAGTTTATTCAATTGGGAGGGTTTATTGGAGGATTTAATAAATTTTTTTTATTGGTTTTAGGTTTATTCCAGTTTGGGAGGTTTTATTGTAGGATTTTTTTTTTTATTGGTTTCAAGGTGTTAATTCGTTGGGAGGCGTTTAATTTGTAGGATTTTTTTTTATTGTTTCAGTTTATTCAGTTGGGAGGGTTTAAGTGTTGGTGTTTATAGAGTTTTTAGTGTAATATATATGTATGCAGATATGTATGTATGGTATGAATATGTATGTGTGCCGTGTGTGGTCAAGACCTTAAACCAAACATGATTTTGATTCAATTCAAATATTTAAAAAAAGATAAAAGTGGTAGACAGGAGAGATAAAAAAAAATTAATGAGGGATCAATTAAGTACTTTCAAAGTTAATAATTTTGACTTTTCAGAACTGTGTCCTCAATCATTCTTGTGATTATGTAAAATCCCAATGTTTGGCCGCAGTATTCCTCCAGCCTTCGTCCTCGGGTGTTCCATGTGTATCCAACATATAACAGACCCGCAAACTAGGAAAATATTTTGAATAGTTTTTGCTGTTAATCAATGTGGTTGAAGAAACTTTGAAGAGCTTATCCTAATAATGACGCAATTGTTTTGTGTAGCGGCTATCATTCTGACATGTCACCATCAAGAGCGTCACAATCATTTTAAAAAAAATAAAATTAAAAAAATATAAAATTTACATACCACAATAAAGAATGAGTCAAAAAAATTTACAACAATTTTAAAAAATTAAAAATTTTAAAATTAAAAAAAAATAAAATTTTTTGAAATTACAGTTTTAAAAAAAGTCCTGTAATAAAAAAAAAATTTTTATTTCTTTTTAATTTTAATTTAAAAAAATTTATTTTTTTTTTTAAAATCACAAAAATTCCATACAATAACTTTCAAAAGTACCTAGTGCGAATCAATTAATTTTGTTTTTGTGTTCAATTGTTTTTTTATAAATTGTTGGATCATGACACAATTAGCACCTCAGGCTGCCAACCTAGATTCAAAAAGGACATGTTTTTGGGCTTGTCCAAGTTAACATCGGTTGTTTGTTAACAGACGATTTTTAAGAACACTTTTTTAAACAATTAAAGAACTTCTTTTTTTTAGCTTATTCATGTTTTTTAATTCAATGAGCATTGTTTTTTTTTTTATTATAAAACCTTTAAATGTCAAGACACGTTTAACCACAAGAAATATTAAAGCTTATAAAAGTATATTATAAGGTTATAAATATAAGGCCTAAGCCCTAGCAAATCTTTTTTTAAATAATACTTTTTTAATATTAACTATGCTGTAGAGACACATGGAAAAATAAATAAACCTGTTTTTCGTTTTAAGTTTTTTTTGTTTTTTTTTAAATAACAATATTAGTGTTATCTTTGAGTGCATAAATTAATTTTTTCACATATGCCTACAACAACACGAAATAACTAAATTTTTCTTTTTTTTTTTAGTAAATCAAAAACCCATTTTAAGTATAAAATGTTACTCTTCGAGTTTTTTTACGGCCGGCTGATACTGAAAAAACCGGTGAAAAGCAGAAATTCAGTTCCTTTCCAAAACTGATTTGAAGCTGGATTGCTTAATTAGTTTCAAGGTCCTAAATTTTATACCCCATCAAATATGTGAATGAGAGTGGTGTGTGTCCCTGTGTGGTGTGTGTATATATATATATATAATATATATAATATGTAAATAAAAGGAATGAAATCCGACGGTATGTTAGTATAATAAAGAATTGAGAAAAAAACATAAGTTTAAATGAGTTAAGTGGTGAAGTTTATTGGCCACAACTGCACGTGTTATCGATCTATAAATTAGATATCTTCAGGCATTTGTTGGTATGTGGAAGGTGATAAAAATTTTATCTCAGAATAAGGAGAAAAGGGGGTGAGTATAGTTCCTTGTTTATCGTCTGTTTAAATTTGAAGTCTTGAGAAAAAAAAAGAATGTTGAAAAAATGAACGTTTTGAATATGACGTCAAATATTTCTTGTTTGTGATGTGAGTATTAGAAGTGTAAGTGTTTTGTTATCGAAAAAAGCATTGTCACATTATTACACATTCTAATACTCACACACACAAACAAGAATATTTGACGTCATATTTCAAACCGCACTGCAGACTTCGGCCATTAAACCTCACCACTTACTCATTAAAAACCTGTGTTTTTTTCATTTTTCCATTATACTATAATATATATACTATAATATATATTTACGACATCTGGCAACTGACCTGTAGTGGTCATAAGGTCATCTAATCACCTTAACAACCAGCAACCCTTGAGCACTTTTTTGGAATCTCCATCTTTCTAACACAGATCGTGAGCATGCCTACAAAGTAGAAAACAGCAATAGCATCACATGAACTTTCGGAACCATTTTTTCACAATTCAGAGTTGGAATGGAAGTTAGCTGCCTGCATCTGTTGTAGGCTGCCAAAAAACTGCATCTTTCAAAGCCTCCATGCTTCGCTGTAGTCGCCAACACTATACCGTGATGCACACGCACACATCACACACATGTATATTACTGACTGTACGCTGTTTCATGTTCCTGACACTAAATCATTATTCTGTGTATAGACATGAGACTTTGATGAGTTGTTTGGAGCACCATACACAATAATTTCATTAATTATTATACATATATATATATATTATTTGTGTTGTATATATATGATATATATATTAGTGATTCTGATCAGGTTTTTGATTTAGTGTGTTCCTGGGACTGCTTAAATGGTCCTGGAAAATTCATGGGGTCACAAGTAAAGCCGTCTAGACTCCTACCTTGTACCTCCCTGTGAATTCATTTCTAAGAAACTGTTTCAAATGTATTTACAGTTAGCTGAAATGGTGGGGGAAGAAAAAAGAAAAACACTGGATGCGAGGATATGATTTTTACTGCATCCTTTTAGATTTTTGTGTGTCAGAGATGCAGGATGTGTACCTATCAGCACACACACCACAGCACAATGTATATATATATATATATATATATATATAATATATTTATATCACAACACACAACATATAAAAGTCGTCAAGGTTGTGGCTAAACCGTTAGTAATCAGCCAATCAGCGAGGTAGTCTATCCCCTTTTCACTAGTGCTAGACCAAGGAGATGTTTTAGCATCTGAGGTGGAGCACCACACCTACCATCAGCTCTTTACCACACAACTTCCCTGTGCTACTCATACACTCGAGTTGGCAAGGGCTGGTATCGAACTTAGGAACCTTGCAGTTTCTAGCCGACACTCTACCGACTGAGCTAAAACCGCGACCCTTTATTAATATGTATATATATTACACAAACATATTCTGGGGGGTAATATGGGTGTTATATTTATAAAGGTCAATAGTATTTCAATATCATATAATAGTTAAGGTAGTGTGGACATGCCAAATATATTTCAAAATTATCCATTTGCTCTCCCTCTATCTCTCTCTTAGAGAAACTAAAATATATAACGAGGAGGTTAATCAAGAGAGGAAGAAAGTGATAGGCAGAATGTAAAGTTAAGAGATTGGTCAGTTTTTGACTTAATTACAAATTACAAACTAATTAGAACCAAATTGAAATGAATTTTTGTTTTCAAAACATAACTCAATCCTAAAATTAGGAGATATTTAGTACAACTTTCATATCATTAAACACTAAAACATGTAAAAAAGCTAAAGGAGACAAAAGTTGATTCGTTCAGCCCTTTAGTATATTGTTTATAATATATACTATATATATATATATAGTATATTATTATATACACACATACACACGCGGCATATCAGAATTGTTTTCATTTTGATATCGCAATATCGTGAAAAAGCTAAAATACTTCATGAAATAAAAGAATTATTTTAAAAAATTGAAATGATCAAGTTAGAAGAAACTTAAAAATCAAAATTAAAAATTGAAAAAAAAAAAAGAAAAAAAAAAGAAGAAAAAAAATCAAACCAACCAACACAGAAGAAATTTGCAAAGAATACTAAGCGAAAAAAAAATGTAATCCCTCTTTTTGATGTCACAATGTAGAAAAAAAATAAAATGATCAAATAATGAGGGATAGTTATAAAAAAATAAAATGGCCCCTTTTTTTTATGACCACAATTCCATTTTCTTTTTGCTTCATCAAAATACTTCCAGAAATCATCAATAAAGGGGAAGTGTATGACTAATTGAATAAGAAATCAATCCCTACTTTAGACAATACGATTATACTTATACAAAAATGAACAAAAATGGGGGATCAGTATTTTATACTTAAATACAATTAAAAAAATGAACCCTACTTTATGCCAGATCCATTTTTTTTGCTGCGGGGTTTCTTAAACATCAATTCACCCCTCTTGATAGAGAAGGGTGATGGCTGAATAATTGAAACATACGAAGGTCCAAGTTAATGAGGGATCAGAATATAACTTATATAATTAAAAAATGAACCCTTACTTTAATGACCATATCTATAGTAATATATCTATTTTTTCTATTTTGGTTTCTTAACCATCAATTTCATCCTCTCGATTAGAGAAGTAGAAGTGAAGGCCGAATAATTGGGAGAGTGGTTAATCCTGAAAAATTGAGGAATCAGTTGTCTTGATTTGGATACACTATTGATTCCCCCACTTTATGTTCATGTACTTTCTTGTTTCAGAATACCGAATAACACGATTCTTTATACTTGCTTTTTTCCACTCCATCATAAAACCAAATTCTGGGGGATCATTTTAATTACTTGGTAGAAACTAAAAAACGATCCCCCACTTTAATGCCCATCATTGTATGTAGACCATAAAATGCATAGATTTGTATAATGATAAAAAATATTTAAAAATTAAAATCGCTGGAGTGGTCTATTGTCGGTATCCGTCTGACAGAAGGGAGCCTACCCTTTTTCACTAGAACTAGACCAGGGAGATTATTTTGTGGTCTAAGGTGGGTGCCTTACACCTTACCATTAAGCTCCCCCTTAGCACAGCAGAATCTACACTGTCTACTGCATGCACAGATTGGGCCAGTCCGGTATCAAACTAGAACTCATGGTTCCTGGCGGATGCTCTCCGACTGAGTAACTCGTTTATGGCAATAGAATGTACCATGGCCAAAAAAATGGGGATCAGTTTAGCAAAATGAAAAACGATACCAATGATCCCCCAATTTCTGTCATATACAGTATCTGAAAAATTGGGGTTGAAGTGGGAGGGGGGATCAATTTATTACTTTATTATCCACAAAATTTGAATCGCCCACCCACCGCCTTGTTATATGCCCACCACTAAACAAGCACTAGTTATTTGCAGCTGCAGAAGAAAAAATTCACCATGACAAAAATGAGGGATCAGTTTAAAAACTTGAATTTTAATATAAAATTGAAACCTCAATTTCATGTCCACATCAACACATGATTGTTAATCAAATATGATTAACAACAGTTTTCATTTCGTCCCTTCTGCACTGAGATAATATTATGGCCCCAAAAAATGAGGGATCAGTTTACAAAATACAAAATAATGTGTAAGCGATCCCTTATTTTTGGTCATATCAATTGTAACAATGGCAGAAATAGGCAAAAAGCATAAACTTAAATTAAAAAAAAAAAAAAACACCTAAAGTTTATATATATATTTACATAATATATTTTATAAATATATATGTGCGTTGTGTATGTATGTGTTGTGTATAAATATATATAAAGAAAAAATCGTTAAATAGTTTTTTTTGTTAATTTTTTTTGTCAGTAGGTATTCAATCTTTCTATCTTCGTTCATCGTCATGGAGATATTTGGATCATACGTGAGACGCCTCCTTGCTCACGCTTGTCCGACACAGCTTTTATATAATTTGGATTTATCTGCCCTGCCTTCCGGTTCGTTACGTCGACTATGATTAGCCGTTGTCGACCGGTGGGTGAGGTGGCTTAGGCGACCTTTGGGGAACGGGAGTCTCCGATCGTGCCCCGACATTACTCGTGTCCGACGTCGATATAGGAACTCTCGTACTGGTACGGATTACGTCGGACATTGTCACATGATGTGGTCAACTGTTAAGAATTCAGGGTAGTCCACTTGTGGGCGGATGGCGCTGTTTGGTTGTCGTCGCCGGGCGTAGGTCCAGGGCTGGAGTACACTTTCACAGCCGTTCTTCTGGAGGCCGGTGCGGCTGTTTGGGAATCGTCGCTGGCCACAGGCCCGCTTTTTCGTCTTGGGCGCCGGGATCCGGCAAACCGCGAAGGCCGGGTTACGGGACGTAGGGATCTGCGAGCTGCCGACTGACCACTGTTTCTGCTCCGTTGAGCGTTGTTCCCGGAACACCTTCCGCGACGGACTCTGCATCGGATCGTCCTCTGGAGAGATACGACCGTGCCGGGAACCTGGCCTGAGCGACTGAACCACTAGGGGCAAGATTTCGCGTTACTGTCCAGAGATGTACACGCTCGAGATGTTGTTACCGCGTCTTGGATCGTGCTCGTCATCTCGGCCTAGTCTAGGTAATGGTTAACGAGTCTTGAAGCGGTCTGTTGCTTCTAACATATCCCGTAGTTCCTTCTTGACGGTATCGCCCTCGAAAAAAGGCTTCCATCTTTTCGTACATTTCCCGGATCTCAGGGGGAGCATCCACTCATTGGTGGTCGGATACTGGCGGCACGATACCCGGTTGACCGGATTCAAAGCCGCTTTGATATCCTCAACGGTGAGAGGCTGAGGTCATAAATCACAGATATCAATTGAGTTGGGGGTGACAGAGTCGCCCAGTCTGGATCGGCCGTTTCTTTCATATCTAAGGCTATTGCTACGCGCAGAGGTAGAGCGTTTTTGTTTCCCAGTCTCTGACACAAACGTCTTTGTTGTGGGGCGATCCTAGAGCACGGTGCATCTCCATTAATCTTCAACACTGGCGGTTACTGGCTGACCGCTGACGGTGGAGAACCGGTCGGGTCAACTTTGCGAACCGGGTGCTATTTTTGTAGTTGTGTTTCTTAGCGGTACTGTGCGTGTTCTTCTGGCGGTCTCGAGCGCAATCCCGTGCTAGGCATCAATATTCTCGACAACCCGGTGGGGGGGGCCCAATGGCCAGACCACGCCGTGTTTGCCTTTGCAGAAAGGGCTGCCCAATACCACACTTGACCCCCACCTTGCGTTCGCGATACAGTAATCAAAATCGGGGGTCCCTGAATTAGCGTTTCCTCTTGACTGCCGACGATGACCGCGTTTGTTCCGGCGCCATTCCGCTCTGCATAGCCAGTCGGATGAGATGTTATTGTCGTGTATGACGTTCGATCGGAAATGTCCCTTTAACGGCCAAAGCTGAACTTTTGGCGTACGATGAGAGCGGGCTGATAAGCCACTCTGGCAGCAGAGAGCTTGGGTTACGGGCCTTCCTGGAATGGAAGTTTCGTCCTCCGACTTGTCCTCATCTGCTGAAATTGAGTGATCATCAGTTAAATTAGGCGTTTCCAGATTCGTAAAAAATCTGCAGCTCTCGAATTCCCGGGGTGGATGATCGCGGGTTTCCTATTTTTGATAAGGTCTGCGATCTTGAACTTGGGGTGGGTAGCCCGCTCTGCAATAATGGCCTCGTTTTAAGAAGAGTTGGATTTGTTACACCGTCCCTCTATTTTGTCGAGGGGTTAAGTTTTTACTTGAATTTCGTTCCTGCTTAGGTGTGTTGGTAGGTGATCTTGTTGGCTTTAAGCCTCGCAGATGGGTTTACGTGCGCGGATGAGATTCCTGAGTGCTAGCAGAATGTGCCTCCTCCTGGGAGAGACTTCTTCATCGGATCTTTGATTCCTCCATCAGCGCCGTTGGGGTTGGTGCTAGGCCTAGGAGGAAACTTAACCCTGTCGTTCCCCGCTGGGCTTCACACCAACTGTTGGAATCCTTCGGGACAGCATTCTCTCCGGGTTGATTGGTAGAGGTTGGGTGATGGAGACCGGATCTCCTGCCAATGTCAGGGCTGTGATCTGCACATTTGGCTGGCAGGGGGTTGTTTCCGGGGAACTCGCCCCCTGCCCGTTAAGATTTGGCAGAACTAATTTTTTGGGAGGATTCTGATGTTTACTAAAGTGCTGCCTATTCTCTCCTTCTGTTTGGTCGGAGGGAGGACGGGAGGACGATGAATGACTCGAGCTTTGGGGTTGTTTCCTTGGTGTCGTGATCAATGGGTTGTTGAGTCAAAGTTTTTTAAACTGCTCTAAACTGTCAATTACTGATTTGATCCATGTTCCAGTCTGCTTCCTGACGACTTCGACTCGGAACTGTTCAATTTTTTCTGAAAGAAGGACTCAAGATCGAGGACGCTGAAGGAGCGTGAAATTAAAAGAGAACAAAAAAAAACAAATAAAGATTCCAGTTTGTAAAATGTATGGACTAAGGTAACCACTAAGCACCCCAGCTGGGAGATGTTTTGAAGAACCTTTTGCTTTTTCACCATATAACTCCCGGGTTGTTTGTTTTACAAAACAACAATAGGATATTTTTGCTTAGAATTTCACTAAAGATTTTTTTTAAGTTGTTCATATATATTTACAACCCAAAGGCCTTTTTTATACTAGAAATAGTTTTTGAATTTTAATTTTTTAAAAAGTTATTTATTGGTAACTTGGATTCCCAACATCCTTTTAGTTAAATAAACATAAAAAAATGGTATTTTCATTTAAATAACATATCTGCATTTTTTTCTTCTGATTCTATAAAAACTAATTCTTATATAAAAAGCGTGGTCTTTCATTAAAGTTTTTTAAAAACTTAAAAAAATCGCTATTGGAATTGGGAAACAACAGTGAAATAAACTTTTCTTTGTTTTTTTAATTAAAGATCGGAAAAACTATTTTAGTATTTTAAAAAAAACCGTGCCTTTGGGTTGTAATAAATAGTGAAATAGACTTTTAAAAATCTTACAGTGGAAATTCTAAATGACAAAAAATCATCTGTTGTTGTAAACAAACCAATCTGGGAGTTTAGTGGAAAAGCAAAAGGTGTTCCTTCAAAACAGATTCCCAGCTGGGGTGCTATTGGTTATACTTGGTCCAATCAATTCGATGTAATACTATAGCCTTTACTCTTATCTTTGACTCAAAGTGGTACCCGGGCGTTTTGGGTTAAAGGGGACAATAAATGTAAATAGTGGGTAAGTCCATCAATAGGCACCTCATGTTGTGAACTGTTTTTCAAAGGAACGAATTTTGTGCTTTTACTCGTTTGTTAGCAAACAAAATCAGGAACATAAAATATTAATTTTTTTCACATATGCTAATGATTTACAACATAAAAAGAAAAACATTCTTTTTTAATTAGAGAATCAAGAACTAGTTTTGGTATAAAAATGTGTCTTGGTTTGTATGAAATTGTATGTCAAAATTCGTCTGTTGATTTTTGTTTACTCTAACAACTGGTGAAAGCAAAAATGTTGTTTCCAGTTGGAAAAACAGTTGCAACTGGGGTGCCTGATTGGTGAATTGGATCCATCAACGTGTGTTTCATCTTTACATAGATTGTGATGTATTGTTGTTAATCACAAACGCAAACCAATGATATTCCCTTTCTCTTAACTATTCAAATCCTAAATTTGTTATGTGAGTAGATGCGTGCAGTCTGTGTGTGTGTTTGTCCAACAATGTTTAGACCATTCCATGGTTTGGCCCATTTTTTTTTTTTTAAGGCAGGCCCTAAGTAGAGAAAAAAAGTCAGTCTGTGCGCTGGAGAAATCACACACACATCACACAAAACCTCACATGAGCAGGATGCGACACAAGGTCAATTTCTTAGCGGGTTTTTAACCAGGGTTTTGAATTACAGAGTTTCGTTTCTCTAGAACCAGTCTGCCTAACCAAGGTTAAAGAGCCTAGTCTATCCCTACACATTGTATCATAAGCTGAGGGAGATAGGATTCTATACCGTTTCCCTAGGGTATTAAAGCGTGAAGTGAATCAATTACCACGTCCAGGGTATATATTACCTACGTGAAGGTAGTATATAATATAACTAGCTAAGTACCCGAAAGTAAATGACCGAACTAAAAAAAAAAAAACACTAAAGAGTAGTGGGGAGAAAATAAGAGAAAATGATTATCAAAATTAAGAAAAAAAAAAAAAAAAAAAAAAAAAATCGCCGAGAATTGTCTAATTGAATGCAACGGTCGAATATAGCCGTTATATTCCCGAGACACCACTAAAATGAATGAATTAAGTAACTATAAAGTTTTTAAAAAAGGTTAATAAAAGACTCTTTGTACATATGAAAAAAAAATTTCAATACTGATTAAAAACAAAGTTAAGTATTATAATCGTTAAATAAGATGTTTTTTCGCTGATTAATTGCTATTACTATCGCAGAACCAAGTTAACGGAAGCTAAGGATAAAGGTAAAAAAACAAAAAAAACAGCTTGGCCTGGAGAACACACACACCAAGTAAAAAAAACAGACCTAAAGAATGGAATTAAAGCTTTATTTCTTTTTTTATTTCTTACCCTGAGACTGGACGAAGGCAGGGAAAGAAAGTTGAAGCAGGGGCGGCTCGTTTAGCGTGACGTGGGGCGTCTTACCCCCAGATGAAAAGGGGTAACATCTTCGATGAAGTGTTTTGCTGGAGACTGAACCGGTGTTCTGTGGAGATTCTCTGTACTGGAATGCTGGGCTACAGTCGGACCGAATTGGTTGAGACCTGTCCTCGTTCTTTACTGGAACGCCTACTCACAGGGGACCTCAAACAAGCGGGGGAGTGCGTGGCTTAGAACGTCCCCAACCCTGTTTGCTACCAGACAGGGGGGGTCTTTTTAGGGCTTCGCTGGTTGATAATGGTAACAAGGATGGCCACTGGAGCAATCTGGCTCGGCGGACTGTTGGCGCTTGACCACTGGCGATTGGTTGGTTTGAACTGCCACGGTGACCTGGGTCAAAGAGAGAGAATGTAGGGGGTTAAATTATAATGACATCAAAATAGCATTTAAGAGTGACATGTAAGTGCATGTATAATAACCACCAACAACCCCAAAGTGTGATACAAGGTCAATTTTTTTAATGATGTTACGGTATGAAGGACTATTTGCTACGTTAAATTCCTACCATAAATAAATTGAACCCCCATTTTATGTCCGTGTTTTGTATTAATGTTTTATTTTTCTTGCAACCGTTATTTTCAATAACACAATATATTTTATTTATTTTTATTATTTATTATTCATTTCAATGTGCGGCATTCTCAAAGTTTTTATTTTGGTGAAGAATGTAAAAGTGGGGCTTGGTTTTACCATTCAGGGCCTAACTTGGAATCCTCCTTTAAATGAACCGTAATTTTGTTTTTTTGTCATGATGATAAAATCTGACGTTTTTATTTTAGAGTACCAAAGCCACAAAAGAAAAGAAATAACAACAAAGGGTAATATTCAATCTTTTTACTCGTAAAATTCCTGGCATAAATTAGGCTTGGGCATTTTATGGTAGGATTTACGAGTAAAAGTTGAAGTGAAAAAACGAACCCCCAACTTTAAAATTAAGCATTCTCACAAAATAAAAGCTTTTAGAAATTACGAGCAATAGTCCTTCAATTACATGTTTACATATGTCTAAAAACACAAAATTTTCACAGTATTTAGGAGGCAAACATACAGATTACATGTTTCACAAGAAATGCAAACAAGTTTTGCATCGAAAATAACTTCACATTTTTTGGTCATCCTGTCTTGAATATAATGAGGTTTTGTGGCCGAAAAAAATGATATTGTGTATAATATGCCAGACCTTAAATTTGGGGCATGAAAAATCTGAAAAAAAAAAAAAAAAAAAATAGGTGTGTCTTATACATAAGTAATTATGGTATTTAGCTCAACCATTCTGGAATATATGCACCCCATACTATATATATATATATATATTATATATATAGCTACATACATACCACACACACACACACTCACATACATATATACATATAACATACACATCACACACATATATACATAATACATACACACTCACAAACACATATAATAGCATATACACACTCACATATCATATCATATAATACACATACATACATATATACACATACACCATACATATATACACATGACTTACATATATACACATACTCACAATATATACACATAACTCACACTCACATATATACACAATACTCACACTCCACATATATCACACTCACATATTAACACATACTCACATATATCACATTACATATATATCACATATCACACTTACATATATACAACATATAACACACACATATATACACATATCACCACTCACATATATACACATATATAACTCACACATATACACATATATACCACTCAACATATACAATATATACACTCACACATCTACCACATATATACACTTCAACACATACACACACTCACCTATACACACTCACACATATACATTCACACTCACATATATACACACTCACAATTAATACATATATATGCACATACACATACAGACACGTATGTATGTCGTGGTGTATACACAATCGCAGTGACGTGTTAGTCGCTTCGTCTTAAACTGATTGACTATTGAGTTGGATATTCTTTTTTTCTTTCCTTAATGTCCTTTCAATCATGAAATTCCTCGATTTTACCTCATAAATCCCCACCACCAAACAATCCCTCCCCCCACTTCTTCTTCTAACGCACAATGCACCTGCTTCGTTCACCGCAACACTTAGAAATGAGTACATATCAAGTTATCTTTTGTCGATTATTTTTCTTTCTCTCTCTTTGAAATGTACGCTCGTAATCAGACATGTCCATTTTTTTTTTATTTTTTTTTTTTCCACACGACAACACACAAGAAATATTTTTGTCCGTGTTTCAACAAGAATAATGAACATCAGAAAGGAGCCATGCATTGGCAAAAGAAGGGTCGTTGGTGGAGGATTTGAAATATACACAACCGTGGTACACGTACATGACGAGAGTTACTTATCCAGTCTTCAAACCTGTGTTTAGTGACCATTGGACCCAGTAAGATTTTATAATCACTGGCGTGAATACCAAGGAGATAGCACCCTAGGCAATACCTACCTCTCGATCTAAACGGGCAGGTTGGGGTTTATTGCTCAGTACCTGAGGTGCCCTCCAATAGAGGAATGCCGAAGGGATACAATTGCAATTTTTACTAGCACACTGGCATTGAGCTTTTTTTTTTTCCACACAAGCTTTGGTTGTGTGTAGCTCCCCATGGCCAAATCGGATTTTGTGTTCACTCTGTCATGGTGAGACTGTCAGAAAATAACTACATACTTAGAGTTTGGAAGGCGGGTATAAAAATCTGAAACACGTGTACACCTCAAAATTATCAGAATGTTTAACAATTTTCAATCTTAAATATTCAGGATAAAGAAACGTTTTCCTATTTTTTATTTGTGAAAAACAATTTAACGCATTTAACATAATAAAATTAGAAAAAAAAATAAAAATTTTGTGGATTTATTTATATATATATATGTTAAGAAATGGAAATTGGAATGAATCCGACAATATGAGGAAGAAAGAATAAAAGAAAGAATAGAATGGATAATAAAGATGAATAAATCAATAATCAACTTACCATGTGTTTCGGTCAGTTCATTCTGTGTGAAAATAATTTTTGTACACAGAGGAAGATCAACCTTCATCAGAGTGAAATTTTATTTTTGAATAACAAATTTTTTCATTCAAAAAAAATTTCACTCTGAATGAAGGTCGAATTTTCTGTTGCAGAATATTTTACAGAGATGAATCTGACGAAGCACTAGTGTGTAGTGATATTGTTAAATCATCATTTATTATTCCGTTCCTGTTCTTCTTTTCTTATTCATTCTTCTCATATATATTATATATATAATATATATATATATTAATTTTTTGTTGTTTTTTATTTTTACAACTGTGAAAAATTTATTCAAAAATCTTTTAGTTGACCCCGATTATCTTAATTCATAAGGTTACAATGTTGTATTCTTCATCATTACTGCCAAGGTTCCACTCTGACCCTAATGGTTGTACCCGTTAGTGTCCCTTATAGTTAAATAGAAAAAAAAAATTAGTTTAATAAATGATTGATTTAAAAAAGAAAATCTAATACCGCATCAAGATTCATAAATTTTTCAGCATAAAATAGCCCACCAAGGGTTGCATGCATAAAACAAACCAACCCAAATTTTATTACACCCTTGAGGTTTACATGGACCCTTTGAGAAGCCCCTGCAAATAGGATGATTAGATGATCGCCTATAACTGGATAAAGCAGTTGGTCGGTGACAAATTTTTATCAATTTTCAGATAAGATATCTTAGGTTGGGCGTGTGAAATTAGAAAACTGTTGCTGTCAGATTTATTTTGGATGATTAAAGAGTTCTTGTTAGGAGAAACCCCACCACGCATTTTCTGAAAACCCCCACCAGACATCACCGAATACTTTCCAGACAAACTGAAAGAATGAGGATTATATGAACTCCCAAAAAGATAACCGACGCAAAAAAATTTCCAAAGATTTTTATCCAGAATTCAGGAATTTTTTTTCCCGTCCTATCTAAAAAATTACAATCTGCCGCAACCTTTCTTGCAGATTTCATTAACTTTCTAATGCATGTTTTTTAACCATAATATTATGTCATATTAATTTCATTATTATTACTAGCAAAAAAAAAAAACAAAAAAAAAACGCCCTCCAGGCAGTGTAAAAATTAATTTTTTGAAAAAATATTGCCTGACGGGGAGGGAGTTAAAAATTCAATGTTCAGAGAGTTTGTAAACCCTAAGTAAAGGAAAAATCATGCAATTCATTAAAGGGGTAAAAAATAAAACAATTTGGAAAATGGAAACTTAGTTTCTGTCCCTCAAATAAAATGTTGTGTGAATCAGTTAATTCTTAATCAAACAATTATTTTTGAATATTCTTACAAATGTACATATTTATTTATTTATAACTTTAGTTAAACTTCTTACTGAAAAAAAAAGGACGAGAGTAAAAAAAACAACAATTTAAAATTGCTCACTTCAAATTTGAGTGTAATATAACAAAGAATATTGTGACATAAGCTGTGACACAGTTTTGTACAAACAGACAATACACAATCTCGAATTATTAAAATAGAAGATCTATACTATAGCAGGACCTGTGGATATACTAGCAGTATGATATCTAATTATTACAACATTTGATATGTTTTACTTAAGAGCTATTGCAAAATATTTCAATATGTAAAAGTTATTAATAATCTTGATTTAAGCTCTCTCTACTGTTTTTTTATTCTTTCCTTCTTTCATTAAGTTTTCAATTGAAACAGATTAAGCGGTTAATTAATTCATAATGCTCACGCCTATCTCTTTATCTTTCCCCTACCTTCTTTCTTATTATATTCTGTGTAGCATGTCTTTTTTCCTTTCTTTCATTATAATAAAACCAGAATAGCCCATTATATAGCTGAAGTGACAACACTCACAAGAAATACAAATTCAGTGGGGTCAACGCAACCACCAGATGATCAGGTTTTTCTTTTTTAGCATTTAATCTTGGATGAGTTTGGATCAGTTCATTTTTAACGTCAGAGGTTGTTGCACAAAATGATAACAGGTCGTGCATTAAGGATTATGAGTACTGAATATATAGTATGGTGTGAAACAATATACAGGAAAGGTGAATAAACAAACACCGAACAATCTATCTTATTTATAATGGTGATTGTGTGTTGTCTGTAGCCAAAACTAATATTACTACGGCAAGTCACAATTCCGCTAGTTATTTACACCACATAGTCCAGAATTTATTTTTATTTAAATCCTGCAATTATACACAATTGCTTTACATAATTAAATCTTTTTTTGGCCTTANTATACTCCTTTCCTACCTTTCTTACTTCTATCTTCTAGCGTCTCTTCTAGCGTCTGGACTTCATCTGGGGACTTCGTGTCTGGTCTTCCATTGGGGATTTCTCTTTATCAGAAGCCCTGTGTCATTGGTAGTTTTTTGATAATAACACAAGACTTCGATTTAACTTAGATCATATTTTATTCTGAAATCCCCACCAGACTACCTGCGTAGATTGAATCGGCTGCGTATATAACACGACTTACCACCGTCGTGACTTTGGCCGATCTGCTAAAAATCTCTTTCTAATCTAAACCGCAAGAAGGTCTTCTCCACCGATTCTCACGGTATCCACCGGAAGGATCAGGACTGAGGTCAAGCCTTGTCATTCAATCCTTCAAGGCCATGGGCTGCAACTTATAACAGCCATTTTGGTTTCTACACTACTGTACATAAATATTAGGAATCTAATAATTATGTAACAAACACACACATTTTTAAGTTTAAAATCTTGGGGTGCATATTATACAAGAGAACTAAAATTTTTTTTTTTATATTTGTGTCTCCATATTTGGGACAGCATAACCAACAATGTATAAAATTATAAAATTTATTATTACTCTGAAATATTTGGCTTTTTTTTTGTTTTGTCATAGCCAATTTTTTTTTAATTAGTCTTACCATGGGATAAACTTTTGCATCAGAAATTCTATTATTATTTTCTTCTTTTTTAACTATTTATCATTATTTGGGGTTTTCACACCTGCCATAGCCGGTGGTTCACTGGAGACTGAGTGACAGTAAATCTCCTCAGGTCTCCAGGACTCTTCTGATATTATTATTATTAGGCATAATATAAGAATTTAAAGTCTGTTGGCTGAAAAGTTCATAGTCTGACTAAGATACTCTCAGCGAATGAGACTAAATGAGGTTTATTTTTTTAATTAAGTGTGGTCCACACACTTCATCAATTGGTGTTGCAATGCTTGGATCCCATTGGTAAAAAAATAAAATCAACAGCAGATATGACATCATCATGAACTTTTCATCCCAGAACAACATTTTTTATAAAATATATATGTATATATATATGTATATAGTTTGTGTGTGTGTCTCCATATTCAAGATAGCATGACCAAAGGTAAGTTATATATGGTCCAAACTTTTCAGTTCACCCTTGTATAATTGATGTGTGTGTGTGTGTATGATGAACTGTAATCATTTGTGTATAACACACATTTTTTCCATACATTTTTAAGCCTAAAAGTTAAGGGTGTGTATTACACACAAATACTAAATATTAACATTTTATCTGATTATGTGTATCACCATATTTAGGATGGTATGACTGAATGTAATTTATATCTATGACCCAAACAACCGAATATGTAACAAACACTTGTTTATACAATGACAGAGAAATATGAAATAATGAAATTTATTGTGTACAGTGCTCAGGTGCACCACAACTCCTCAAAGTCCATGTCTAGTACATAGAAAAATTTATTAGTGTCAGGAACATGAATAGCATACATACATGTGTGTGCGTATGTGTGTGGAGGGAAGTATCAGGTATATTGTTGGCGGATTACAGGAAGCATGGAGGCTTTGAAAGATGCAGTGTTTCAGCAGCCTCCAATGGATGCAGGCAGTTTATTCCATGCCTCTGCAACTGAGCATGAAAAAATGTTTCCGAAAGTCATGCGAGCTATGCTGTTTTCTGACTTTGTAACACATGTGGGAATGTCTACAAACATGGAGATCAAAAAGGTGCTCAAGGTTACTGTTAATGACCTTGTGAGCATTTACCAAGTCAGTTGCCAGACGCCTGAGTTTTAATGAATCCTTTCATTGGAAGGTGTGTTTTTTTTATAATGTTGTTTCCCTTAGTGTGAGATTATTTTTGCTAAAAGTTTCTTGTATTTTTGTGTGAACATGTCTGTGTATTTGCTCAAAATACTATGTAAATGTTGTGTTTCAAAACATAAGTAAACTGTATCAGTTTTATTTTTAGTTGATACTAATTTTGCAGGTAAGTCTTATTTTTCCTAGTATGAGTTTATTTTGGCCAGAATCTTGTAGCATTTGTGTGCGTGAACATGTCTGAGTCTTTGCTCTAAATAGTTTGTAAATGTTTTGTTTCAAAACATAAGCAAACTGTATGAATTTTTATTTTTAGCCGATACTAAGTAACTGTTACTGGGTTTCTCTGAAAATGTTAAGTATCTGGCTGCCATCCTTGGCCAGTTGAAAAGGACTTATAGTATGTAAGTCCTGAACTATAGAATCCTTTGGTAAGTGAATAAGTCCTAAGTTTTGGAATCCTATGTAGTGTCAAAGGTCCAGTGATATAATCCTATGATCCGTCGTTCACGAAGGCTCAAAGCAGTATGTTCAGGTATGACCAGAAAGCCAGTATAAATAATAATATCAGCAGCAGAGCACTGCCAGTGATTGGCCAATAGGTTGGTCACATGTTTATTGGCGAGTCTATAAGTAGAAGTGGTCATTTACCACACGCCTTATATACCAAAAAACTCCAACAAAGACCTACCTGTAAAATAAGACCTTGCATGATTTTTATATAAGCCTTCCACTTAAAATAAGCCCTAGTTGAGAGTGGCAGACAGACAAAAGAAATAAGCATTCTTCGCAATAACATCATGGGATGCAAACACTCAACATCCCTCGAAAATAAGCCCTAGTGTTATATTTCAAAGTGAAAATTAATATAAGCCGTGTCTTATTTTCAGGGAAACAACAGTAAATAACAAGAAACACAAAAATTCAAACTCTTCATTATTGACTTAATGAAAATTACTTTTACCAGTTTTTATAATCCGAAAAAAAAAAAAATCATGAACGAAGTATTTGCATACAAATATACATATATAACATATAATAGAATTTTTATTAGTAGCGCTATCTATATATCAAGCCCGGGACTTATTGAGTGATGTGTTATCGTAAGATAGAATTTGGCTAACCCACAAGGGGTTAATATGCCATTAAAACAAAATAACCAAACAACTAATATAAAATTCAATCCCAGATCTGGGGCCCCAATTGTTAATATCACCCATAGCTAAAGGGAGAAAAAAGATAATGACTGTCTTTACTTTAGCTGATATCCTCCATGTGCAATCACATTCAATCACTCTTTCAGGATGGGCCTTTTCAGGTGACACACATCAGCTAGGGAAGATGTTAATTGTTTTATTATAGTAAATTCTGCCTTGTCCTTTTTTTTTAAATTAGCTGGACCCATGGAAATTCCATGGTAGTTGATAATAAATATTATCATCATCTTATGTCTCTATCCTTCCTTCCTTCACTTGTATCTCTTCATTCATTTATTTATTTATTTCAAATACAAAAATTAAATCTATTCCATATTATATTTGTCTGAATTTTTGAGATGAGGCTTGATGATTGGTATTATTTAGATTTTTGGACTGTTGTCCTCATCTTTATTGTTAAATACACAATTTATATACAGAAACTTATTGGTCTGAATTTTTGAGATGAGGCTTGATAATTTGTATTATTTAGATTTTTGGACTGTTGTTCCTCATCTTTATTGATATATACACAATGTTTTGGCCAATGTGACCTCCAGCCTCCAACCTTATTCAGGTGTTTCTTATCAAACTCAGGAACCTCTTGTTGAATCCATTGGGGTAGATTGTTGATAAAATAAAAAGAATCTCAATATGAGTAGCAGTAAAAAAAATCCTATATAATATTTGTAAATGGAAATTCGGTAATTTATGAGAAGTGCGTCCCGGTCTCCTGCCTCAAAAATTGCTACCCAGTGACTATTAAAATAACGACCCAGCTCAATCTATTCAAAACTATCCATCTTCATATCTATCTATCTATCTATCTCAATTTGTTCATATTTATCTATATTACTTTAAATACTAAGATTTTTTTTTATTCAGGTTTGTTTAATGTCTTGTTTTTAGTTTAAATAAACAAGAATTACGACAAAAAAAGATGCGACCCCCCCCCAATACATTTACTTGTCGAAAATATTTATCTATCTATCTCCATTTGTTCATATCTATCTATATTATTTTGTTTGTTTATCTATCTATCTCAGTCTATTCCAAACTATATATCCATCTTCATATCTAAACAAGAATTACGACAAATTACGATAAATAAACAAGAATTACGACGAGCTGGGGTTGTTATTTTGATAGTCACCAGATAGCAATTTTTGAGGCAGGAGACCAGGACGCACTTTCTCATAAATTACCGGAAATTCTATGTAAAAAAAGGTTTATAGGTTCCATAAATTCATTTTGAATTGTCTATTAGGACACATGGCATAACAGATATAAGGTTTGAGTTAATACAGTTCTAAGAGACAATGATCTGGTGGTTGCTTGTTCAATCCTGACTACAGGTGAAAATAACAGAATACTTGTATCCAGTCGTGGTTAATGAAATGCAAAATCTACTCCAATGCATTATATAAAGGGTTCCATGAGAACTCCCAAGTTTGACAAGAAACACCTGTTGGATTTTTCTGATATAAGGTGTGTGCCAGATGGCTACTTGTACTTATGGACTCGCCAATAAACATGTGACCAACCTATTGGCCAACCACTGGCAGTTCTCTGCTGCTGATATTATTTATACTGGACTTTTCTGGTCATACCTAAGCATTACTACTTGGATCTTCTTGGATGACGGACCATAGGATTCTATATCACAGGACTTATTCACTTACCAAAGGATTCTATATCACAGGACTTATTCACTTTAAGTTCTTTACAACTGGCCAAGGATAGTGGCCAGATACTTAACAAAGGACAGAAGGCACATCAGCCAAAACAGAAACATTGTGTGTATAACAATAAAGATGAGGACAACAGTTTTAAAAAATTTAAACAATATAAAATCATCAAATCCCAATTTTAAAAAATTCAGACAAATAAGTGGTTACTCATTTAAGTAGTGAACAGGCTCTTCATTGCTTAATCATATTTTGAACAATTATTCTTAAATGTTATCACAAAGAAATTAACCAATTAACAAGATTTAAACTTCTTTGTTACATCCTAATATCTTTTCAGACAATTGTCGATGGTTGGTTGGTTGGATTTTATGGCATGACAACCCTTGTTGAGTTATTTTATGCTGAAGACGTTTTTTTTATTCATTATTGTTAGGTATTCAATTGTTTTGGATTTTACTGCATGTCAACCCTTGTTGGTTATTTTTATGCTGAAGACGTTTTGTTTTATTCATTATTTTTAGGTATTCAATTGTTTTGGATTTTACTGCATGTCAACCCTGTTGGGTATTTTATGCTGAAGACGTTTTGTTTTATTCATTATTGTTATGTATTCAATCGTTTTGGATTTTACTGCATGTCAACCCTAGTTGGGTTATTTTATGCTGAAGACGTTTTGTTTTATTCATTATTGTTAGGTATTCAATTGTTTTGGATTTTACTGCATGTCAACCCTTGTTGGGTTATTTTATGCTGAAGACGTTTTGTTTTATTCATTATTGTTAGGTATTCAATTGTTTTGGATTTTACTGCATGTCAACCCTTGTTGGGTTATTTTATGCTGAAGATGTTTTGTTTTATTCATTATTGTTGGGTATTCAATTTTTTAAATTTAAAAAAAAACTTTTTTGTAAATTCATTTTTTTATCTATTTAACCCATTAGACATTTTGTATTATGTGGATTATTCAGTCTATTGTCCTCATCTTTATTGTTATCTACACAACATTGGACACATGATGTAGTGGATATAGGTGTTGAGTTGATACAGTTTTAAGTGACAGTTATCTCTAGGCTGCAGGTTCAATCCTGGCCAAGGGCAACAGTAACATAGAATAATTAACATAGCTTAACACTTGTACCCAGTCAAGGTTAACAGAATGAGAACATTCTACCCCCGTGGATTGAATAAAGGGTTGCGAAGTTCTTGAAGCACCCGACAAGAAGGTTCCATAATTTGAAGAGATGGTTCCCAAGTTCGAGGAGGAGGAGGTTCCCAAATCCGACAAGAAATACCTGAAAGACGACAGAGGGCAATAGTCCTGAATAATCCACATAATATAATTTATTAAGTCTCATCTAAAAAATTCAAAGAAATAATATTTTGTTTTATTCATTATTGTTGAGTATTCAATTTTTTTTCAAACTCAATTTTTAAAAATCTATATATGGGACCCTAACAGGTACTACCACTCCAGTTTAAGTGGATCTGGCAGTAATGGCGATGAAGGGGTAGTCCACACTCCCCAAAGCTTCAAAATTGGAACTTCACCACCAGATGCAGTTTAACTTCATACTCAACATACAACAATTGAGGATGTTATTACCATAATGTTTCATTCAGCCAATTCATTCTACAGCCTTCTTCAGGTGTATAAAATGAGAGGGTAATTCCGTTTTCACACTCACAAAAGATAATCCATAGTGAAAGAGTAGAGGTGGGGGATCTCATATTTTTTCACCCCCGCCCCCCCCTAAAAAAAAACAAAAAAACAAGCCTCCCCCCCAAAAAAAAAGTTTATTCAATTGGGGATGGTTTATTGTAGGATTTTTTTTTTATTGGTTTCAGGTTTATTCAATTGGGTTTATTGTGGGATTTAAAAAAATTTTTTTTATTGGTTTCAGGTTTATTCAGTTGGGAGGGTTTATTGTAGGATTTAAAAAATTTTTTTATTGGTTTCAGGTTTATTCAGTTGGAGGGTTTATTTTGGGATTTTTTTTTATTGGTTTCAGGTTTATTCAGTTGGGAGGGTTTATTGTAGGATTTTTTTTTATTGGTTTCAGGTTTATTCAATTGGGAGGGTTTATTGTAGGATTTAAATTTTTTTTTATTGGTTTCAGGTTTATTCAGTTGGGAGGGTTTATTGTAGGTTTTTTTTTTATTTGGTTTCAGGTTTATTCAGTTGGGAGGGTTTATTGTAGGATTTTTTTTATTGGTTTCAGGTTTATTCAGTTGGGAGGGTTTAAGTGTTGGTGTTATAGAGTATTTTAGTGTATATATATATGTATGCAGATATGTATGTATGTATGAATATGTATGTGTCCGTGTGTGTCAAACCTTAAACAACATGATTTGATTCATTCAAATATTTAAAAAAAGATAAAAGTGTAGACAGGAGAGATAAAAAAAAAATAATGAGGGATCAATTAAGTACTTTCAAAGTATATAATTTTGACTTTTCAGACTGTTGTCCTCATCTTTCTTGTGATATGTAAAATCCCAATGTTTTGGCCGCAGTATCCTCCAGCCTTCCTCGGGTGTTTCCTGTGTATCCAAATATAACAATGACCCAAACTAGGAAATCATTTTGAATAGTTTGGCTGTTAATCAATGTGTTGAAGAACCTTTGAAGAGCTTATTCTAATAATGACCGCATTGTTTTTGTACGGCTATCATTCTGACATGCACCACAAGAAGCGTCACAATCATTTTTAAAAAATTAAAAAAATAAAAATTTACATACCACAATAAAGATGAGTCACAAAAAAATTAAAAATTTTAAAAATTAAAAATTTTAAAAATTAAAAAGAAATAAAATTTTTTTTAAATTACAGTTTTAAAAAAAGTCTGTAATTAAAAAAAAAAAATTTTTTATTTCTTTTTAATTTTTAAAATTTAAAAAAATTTTTTTTTTTTTTAAATCACAAAAATTCATACAAATAACTTTCAAAGTACTAAGTCGATCAATTATTTTGTTTTTGTGTTCAATGTTTTTTTATAAATTTTGGATCATGACACAATTAAGCACCTCAGGTGCAACCTAGATTCAAAAGGACATGTTTTGCTTTTCACAGTTAAAATCCGGTTGTTTGTTAACAGACGATTTTTAGACACTTTTTTAAAAATTAAAGACTTCTTTTTTTACTTATTTCATGTTGTTAATTCAATAGCATTTTTTTTTTTTTAATTATAAAACCTTTAATGTCAGACACGTTTAACACAGAATAGTTAAAGCTATAAAAAGTATATTATAAGGTTATAATAATAAGAGCTAACCCTAGCAAAATCTTTTTTTAAATAAATACTTTTTAATATTAACTATCTGTAGAGACACATGGAAAATAAATAAACCTGTTTTTCGTTTTAAGTTTTTTTGTTTTTTTTTAAATAACAATATTAGTTTATCTTGAGTGCAAAATTAATTTTTTCACATATGCTAACAACAACAACACGAAATAACTAATTTTCTTTTTTTTTTAGTAAAATCAAAAACCATTTTAGTATAAAAATGTTACTGGTTTTTATCGGCCGGCTGATACTAAGAACCGGTGAAAAGCAAAATTCAGTTCCTTTCAAAACTGATTTGAGCTGGGATGCTTATTAGTTTCAAGGTCCTAAATTTTATACCCCATCAAATATGTGAGTGAGAGTGTGTGTGTCTGTGTGTATAATATATATATATATATATATATATATATGTAAATAAAAGGAAGTGAATCCGACGGTATGTAGTATAATAAAGAATTGAAAAAACATAAGTTTAAATGAGTTAAGTGGTGAGTTTATTGGCCAACACTGCAGTGTTTCGATCTATTAATTAGATCATCTTCAGGGCATTTGTTGGTATGTGGAAGGTGATAAAAATTTTTTATCTCAGAATAAGGAGAAAGGTGAGTAATAGTCCTTGTTTATCGGTCTGTTTAAAATTTGAAGTCTGAGAAAAAAAAAGAATGTTGAAAAAATGAACGGTTTGAAATATGACGTCAAATATTCTTGTTTGTGATGTGAGTATTAGAATGTGTAAGTGTTTGTATCGAAAAAAGCATTGTGCATTACTTACACATTCTAATACTCACACCACAAACAAGAATATTTGACGTCATATTTCAAACCGCACTGCAGCTTCGGCCATTAAACTCACCACTTAACTCATTAAAACCTGTGTTTTTTTCAATTTTTCATTATACTATATATATATATATTATATATATATATACGACATCTGGCAACTGACCTGGTAAATGGTCATAAGGTCATTAATCACCTTAACAACAGCAACCTTGAGCACCTTTTTGATCTCCATCTTTCTAACACACGTGAGCATGCCTACAAAGTCAGAAAACAGCATAGCTCACATGACTTTCGGAAACATTTTTTCACATTCAGAGTTGGAATGGAATTAGCTGCCTGCATCTGTTGTAGGCTGCCAAAACACTGCATCTTTCAAAGCCTCCATGCTTCCTGTAGTCTGCCAACACTATACCTGATGCACGCACACACACACACACATGTATATTATTACTGTACGCTGTTCATGTTCCTGACACTAATACATTATTCTGTGTACTAGACATGAGACTTTGAGGAGTTGTGGAGCACCATACACAATAAATTTCATTATTATTATATATATATATATATATATATATTTATTTGTGTATATATATATATATATATATATATTAGTGATGCTGATAGGTTTTTGATTTAGTGTGTCCTGGGACTGCTTTAAACAAGTCCCTGGGAAAATTTATGGGTCACAAGTAAAGCCGTCTAACTCCTACCGTGTAACCTCTCCTGTGTAATTCATTTCTAAGAAACTGTTCAAATGTATTTACAGTTAGCTTGAAATGGTGGGGGAAGAAAAAAGAAAAACACTGGATGCATGGATATGATTTTACTGCATCCTTTTAGATTTTTGTGTGTCAGAGATGCAGGATGTGTACCTATCAGCACACACACACACATATATATATATATATATATATATATATATATATATATATATATATATACACACACACACACAAATAAAAGTCGTCGGGTTTGGCTAAAGTTAGTATCAGCCAATCAGCGAGGTAGTCTATCCCCTTTTCACTAGTGCTAGACCAAGGAGATTGTTTTAGCATCTGAGGTGGAGCACCACACCTACCATCAGCTCATTTACCACACAAATCCCTGTGCTACTCATACACTGAGTTGGCAAGGGCTGGTATCGAACTAGGAACCTTGCAGTTTCTAGCCGAACACTCTACCGACTGAGCTAACCCGACTCTTTATTTATATGTATATATATTACACAAACATATTTTTGGGTAATATGGGTGTTATATTTATAAGCAGATAGTATTCAATATCATATATAAGTTAAGGTAGCGTGGACATGCAAATATATTTAAAATTATCCCATTTCTCTCTCTATCTACTCTCTTAGAGAAACTAAATATATAACGAGGAGGTTATCAAGAGAGGAAGAAAGTGATAGGCAGAATGTAAAGTAAGAGATTGGTTAGTTTTTGACTTAATTGCAAATTACAACTAATTAGAACCAATTGAAATGGAATTTTTTGTTTTCAAACATAACTCAATCCTAAAATTAAGGAATAATTTAGTACAACTTTCATATCATTAAACTAAACAGTAAAAAAGCCTTAAGGAGACAAAAGTTGATTCGTTCAGCTTTAGTATAATTGTATATATACACACATACACACGCGGCATATCAGAATTGTTTCATTTTGATATTCGCAATATCGTGAAAAAGCTAAAATACTTCATGAAATAAAAAATTATTTTAAAAAATTGAATGATCAATTAAGAAAGAACTTAAAAAATCAAAAATTAAAAATTGAAAAAAAAAAAAAAAAAAGAAAAAAATCCAAACCAACCAAACACAAAGAAATTTGCAAGAAAATCTAAGCGAAAAAAAATGTAATCCCTCTTTTATGTCCACAATGTAGAAAAAAAAATAAAATGATCAAATAATGAGGGATAGTTATAAAAAAATAAAATTGGACCCCTTTTTTATGACCACATTCCATTTTCTTTTTGCTTCATCAAATACTTCCAAGAATCATCAAATAAAGGGGGAAGTGTATGACTAATTGGAATAAGAAATCAATCCCCTACTTTATGACCAATACGTTTATACTTATACAAGAATGAACAAAAAATGGGGGATCAGTATTTAACTTAATACAATTAAAAATGAACCCCTACTTTATGGCCAGATCCCATTTTTTGCTGGGGGTTTCTTAAACATCAATTCACCCCTCTTGGATTAGAGAAGGGTGATTGGCTGAATAATTGAAACATACATGAATGGTCAAGTAATGAGGGATCAGAATATAACTTAATATAATTAAAAAATGAACCCTTACTTTATGACCATATCCTATATATATATATCTATTTTTCTATTTTGTTTCTTAACCATCAATTCATCCCTCTCGGATTAGAGAAGTAGAGTGAATGGCCGAATAATTGGAGAGTGGTTTATCCTGAAAAATTGAGGAATCAGTTGTCTTGATTTGGATACACTATTGATCCCCCACTTTATGTTCATGTACTTTCTTGTTTCAGAAATACCGAATAACACGTTTCTTTCATACTTGCCTTTTCCCCTCCATCATAAAAACAAATTCTGGGGGATCATTTTATTACTTGGTAGAAACTAAAAACGATCCCCACTTTATGCCCATTCACTGTATGTAGACCATAAAAATGCATAGATTGTATAATAAAAAATATAAAAAAAAATTTAAATCGCTGGAGTGGTCTATTGTCGGTATCAGTCTGACAGAAAGGGAGCCTACCCCTTTTTCACTAGAACTAGACCAGGGAGATTATTTTTGTGTCTAAGGTGGGGTGCTACACCTACCATTAGCTCCCCACTTTAGCACACAGATCTACACTGTGCTACTCATGCACAGATTGGCCAGTGCCGGTATCAAACTCAGAACCTCATGGTTCCTAGGCGGATGCTCTTCCGACTGAGCTAAACTCGTTTATGCATAGAATGTACCATGGCCAAAAAATGGGGTATCAGTTTAGCAATGAAAAACGATACCAAATTGATCCCCCAATTTCTGTCATATACAGTATCTGAAAAATTGGGGTTGAAGTGGAGGGGGGATCAATTTATTACTTTATTATCCCACAAATTTGAATGCCCCACCCCCGCCTTGTTATATACGCCCACACTAAAACAAGCAAGTTATTTGCACTGCAGAAGAAAAATTCACCATGACAAAAATGAGGGATCAGTTTAAAACTTGATTTTAATATAAAATTGAACCTCCAATTCATGTCCACATCACACATGATTGTTAATCAAATATTGATTAACACAGTATGTTCATTTCGTCCTCTGCACTGAAGAAATATTAGTGGCCCAAAAATGAGGGATCAGTTTACAAATACAAATAATGTGTAAGCGATCCCTTATTTTTTGGTCATATCATTGTACACAATGCAGAAATAGCAAAAGCATAAATTAAATTAAAAAAAAAAAAAAACACCTAAAAAGTTTATATATATATTTACATATATATTTATAAATATATATGTGCGTGTGTGTATGTATGTGTATGTGTATAAATATATATAAAGAAAAAATCGTTAAAAGTTTTTTTTTTAATTTTTTTTTGTCAGTAGGTTTCATCTTCTTCATCTTCTTCATCGTCATGGAGATATTTTGGATCATAGTGAGACGCCTCCTTGCTCACCTTGTCCGACACAGCTTTTATTAATTTGGATTTATCTGCCCTGCCTTCCGGTTCGTTACGTCGACTACTGATTAGCCGTTGTCGACCGGTGGTGAGTGGCTTAGCGACTTTGGGGACGGGAGTCTCCGATCGCTGCCCGACATTACTCGTGTCCGACGTCGATATAGAACTCTCGTCACTGTACGATGTACGTCGGGAATTGTCACTGATGTGGTCACTGGTTAAGAATTCAGGGTAGTCACTTGTGGCGGAGGCGCTGTTGTTGTCGTCGCCGGCGTAGTCCAGGCTGGAGTACACTTTCACACCGTTCTTCTGGAGGCCGGGCGCTGTCTTGGGAATGCCGCTGCCACAGAGCCCGCTTTTCGTCTTGGGCGCCGGGATCCGGCAACCGCGAAGGCCGGGTATACGGGACGTAGGGATCCGACTGCCACTACCACTGTTCTGCTCCTTGAGCGTCCCGGACACCTTCCCGACGGACTCTGCATCGGACGTCCTCTGGAGAGACGACCGTCGGGAACCGGCCTGAGACGACTGACCACTAGGCGGCAGATTCGCGTTACTGTCCAGAGATGACACGTCGGTGTTGTTACCTCTTGAATCGTCGTCGTCATCCGGCCTATCTAGGGTAATGGTTAACGAGTCCTTGAAGCGGTCTGTTGCTTCTACCATATCCCGTAGTTCTTTCTGACGGTACGCCTCGAATAAGGCTTCCATCTTTTCGTACATTTCCGGATCCTCAGGGGGAGCATCCAACTCATTGGGGTCGGATACTGGCGGCACGATCCCGTTGACCGGATTCAAAGCCGCTTTGATATCCTCCAACGGATGAGAGCTGAGGTCAAAATCACAGATATCAATTGAGTTGGGGGTGACAGATCCCCCACGTCTGGATCGGCCATTTCTTTCATATCTAAGGCTATTGCTACGCGCAGAGGTAGACGTTTTGTTTCCCAGCTCTGACAAACGTCTTTGTTGTGGGCGATCCTTAGACCACGGTGCATCTCCATTATCTTCAACACTGCTGGTACTGCTCGACCGCTGACGGTGGGAGAACCGGTCGGCACTTTGCGACCGGGCTATTTTTGTAGTTGTGTTTCTTGCGGTACTGCGTGTTCTTCTGGCGGTCTCGAGCGCATCCCTGCTAGCATCAATTCTCGACACCTGCCCCATGGCCAGACCAGCCCGTGTTTCCTTTGCAGAAGGCTTGCCCAATACCACACTATGACCCCCACCTTGCGTTCGCGATACAGTAATCAAATCCGGGGTCCCTGAATTAGCGTTTCCTCTGACTGCCGACGATGACCGTTTGTTCCGGCGCCATCGCTCTGCATAGCCAGTCGGATGAGATGTTATTCGTGTATCTTCGATCGGAATGTCCCCTTTTACGGCCAAACTGAGACTTTGCGTAGATGACGAGCGGGATGATAAGCCACTCTGGCAGCGAGAGCTGTTACGCCTTCCTGGAATCGGAGTTCTCAGTCCTCCACTTTCCTCATCTGCTGAAGACTGAGTATCATCAGTTAAATTAGCGTTTCCAGATTCGGTAAAAATCTGCAGCTCTCGAATTCCCGGGGTGGATGATCGTCGGGTTTCTATTTTTGTAGGGGTCTGCGATCTTGAACTTGGGGTGGTAGCCCTCTGCATAATGGTCCCTCGTTTTAAGGAAGAGTTGATTTGTTTACCACCCCCCTCTATTTGTCGAGGGGTTAAGTTTTTATTGAATTTCCGTTCCTGCTTAGGTGTGCTTGGTAGGGATCTTTGGGCTTTAGCCTCGCCAGATGGGGTTACCGGGCGGGAGATCTGAGTGCTAGCAGTGCCTCCTCCTGGGAGAGACTTCTTCATCGGTATCTTTGATTCTCCATTCAGCTGCGTTGAGGTCTGTGTGCTAGGCCTAGGAAGGAAACTTAACCCTGTGCGTTTCCCCCTGGGCTTCACACCACTGTTGGATCCTTCGGGGGCAGCATTCTCTCCGGGTTGATTGTAGAGGTTGGGTGATGGAGACCGTATCCTCCTGCCAATGTCAGGGCTGTGATCTGCACATTTGCTGGCAGGGGTTTGTTTCGGGACTCGCCCCTGCCCGTTAAGATTTGCAGAATAATTTTTTGTGGAGGGATTCTGAAGTTTACTAGAAGTGCTGCCTATCTCTCCCTTCTGTTTGGTCGGACGGGAGGACGACGATGATGACTCGACGCTTGGGGGTTGTTCCCTTGCTGTCGTGATCAATGGGTTGTTGAGCAAGTTTTTAAACTGCTCTACTGTCAATTTACTGATTTGATCCATGTCCAGTCTGCTTCCTGACGACTTCGACTCGGAACTGTTCAATTTTTCTGAAGAAGCACTCAAAGACGAGGACGCTGAAGATCTGAAATTAAAAAGAAAAAAAAAAAACAAATAAGATTCACAGTTGTAAAATTAATGGACTAAGTAACCACTAAGCACCCCAGCTGGGAGATGTTTTGAAAAGAACACATTTTGCTTTTCACCATAAACTCCCGGTTGTTTGTTTACAAACAACATATGATATTTTTGCATTAGAATTTCACTAAGATTTTTTAAGTTTGTTCATATATATTTACAACCCAAAGGCACTTTTTTTATACTAGAATAGTTTTTGATTTTAATTTAAAAAAAAGTTATTTATTGGTAACTTGGTCCCAACATCCTTTTATTTAAATAAACATAAAAAAAACTATTTTCATTTAAATAAACATATCTGCATTTTTCTTCTGATTTAATAAAAACTATTCTAATATAAAAACGTGTCTTTCATTTAAAGTTTTTAAAACTTTAAAAAAATCCTATTGAATTGAGAACAACATGAAATAACTTTTCTTTTTTTTTTAATTAAGATCGAAAACTATTTTAGTATTTTAAAAAAAAATGTGCCTTTGGGTTGTAAATATATATGAAAAAACTTTTAAAAATCTTACAGTGAAATTCTAATGCAAAAAAATCATCTGTTGGTTGTAAACAAACAATCTGGAGTTTACAGTGAAAAGCAAAAGGTGTTCCTTTCAAAACAGATCCCAGCTGGGGTGCTTATTGGTTACTTGGTCCAAATCAATCATGTATAACTATACCTTTACTTTATCTTTGACTCAAAGTGGCTACCCGGCGTTATCTGGGTTAAAGGGACAATAATTAAAAGTGGGATCAAGTCATCAATAGGCACCTCAGTTGTGAACTGTTTTCAAAGGAACGGAATTTTGCTTTTCACCGTTTGTTAGCAAACAAAATACTAACATAAAATATTAATTTTTTCACATATGCTAATGATAACAACATAAAAAAAAACATTCTTTTTAATTAGAATCAAGAACTATTTTGGTATAAAAATGTGTCTTTGTATGAAATTATGTCAAAAATCGTCTGTTGATTTTGTTTACTAACAACTGGTGAAAAGCAAAATGTTGTTCCTTGAAAACAGCTTGCAACTGGGGTGCCTATTGGTGACTTGATCCATCAACTGTTTTCATCTTACATAATTGATTTATGTTTTAATCACAAACGCAACCAATGATTTCCCTTTCTCTTACTATTCAAATCCTAATTTTTATGTATAAGTCTGTGTGTGTGTTTGTCCAACAATGTTTTAGTACCATTCCAGGTTTGGCCCATTTTTTTTTTTTTAGGCAGGCCTTAGTAGAAAAAAAATCAGCTGTGCCTGGAGAAAACACACACACACACAAAACCTCCACATGAGCAGGATGCGACACAAGGTCAATTTCTTAAGCGGTTTTTAACAGGTTTGAATTCAGAGTTTTCGTTCTCCTAGACCAGCTGCCTAACCAAGGTTAAAGAGCCTAGTCTACCCTACAATTTATCCATAGCTGGAGGGAGAGTAGGATTCATACCTTTCCCTAGGGTATTAGCGTGAAGTGAAATGCAATTACCACGTCCAGGTATATATTACCACGTAGGTATATATATATATATACTAGCTAAAGTACCCGAAAGTAAATGACCGAACTAAAAAAAAAAAAACACTAAAGAGTGAGTGGGGAGAAAATAAGAGAAAATGATTTATCAAATTAAAAAAAAAAAAAAAAAAAAAAAAAAAAAAAAAAAAAAATCGCCGAGAATTGTCTAATGAATCAACGGTCTAATAATTAATATTCGAGACACCACTAAAATGAATGAATTAAAGTAACTTATAAAGTTTTTAAAAAGTTAATAAAAACTCTTTTGTACATATGAAAAAAAAATTCAATACTGATTAAAAACAAAGTTAAGTTATTATTAATCGTTAAATAAGATGTTTTCGCTGATTATTGCTATTTACTTCGCAGACCAAGTTAACGGAAGCTAACAGATAAAGGTAAAAAAAAAACAAAAAAAACAGCTGTGCCTGGAGAACACACACACACAAGTAAAACAAACAGACCTAAAGATGATTAAAGCTTTATTTCTTTTTATTTCTTACCTGAGACTGGACGAAGGCAGGGAAGAAGTTGAAGCAGGGGAGGCGGCTCGTTTAGCCGGTGACGTGGGCGTCTTACCCCCAGATGAAGGGGGTAACATCTTCGATGAGTGTTTTGCTGGAGACTGACACGGTGTTCTGTGGAGATTCTCTGTACTGGAATGCTGGCTACAGTCGGCCGAACTTGTGTGACCGCTCGTTCTTTTACTGGAACGCCCACTCACAGGGGACTCACAGCGGGGAGGCGTGCTTAGAACGTACCCACCCTGTTTGCTACCAGACAGGGGGGTCTTTTTAGGGCTTCGCTGGTTGATATGGTCAACAAGGATCTGGCCACTGGGAGCACTGGCTCGGCGGACTGTTGGACGCTTGACCACTGGCGATTGGTTGGTTGAACTGCCACGGTGACCTGTCAACAGAGAGAGAAATGTAGGGGGTTAAATTATAATGACATCAAAATTAGCATTTAAGAAGTGACATGTAAGTGCATGTATATAACCACCCACAACCCCAAGGTGTGATACAAGGTCAATTTTTTTATGATGTTTACGGTAATGAAGGACTATTTGCTCGTAAATTCCTACCATAAAATAAATTGAACCCCCATTTTATGTCCGTGTTTTTGTATTAAATGTTTTATTTTTCTTGCACCCGTTATTTTACAATACAAAATATATTTTATTTATTTATTTATTTAAATATTCATTTCAATGTGCGCATTCTAAAAGTTTTTATTTTGTGAGAATGTAAAGTGGGGGCTCGTTTTACAATTCAGGCATAAATTGGATCCTCCTTTTATGACCGTAATTTTGTTTTTTTGTCGACGATGATTAAAATCTGACGTTTTTATTTTAGAGTACCAAAGCCAAAAAGAAAAGAAATAACAACAAAAGGTAATATTCAACTTTTTACTCGTAAATTCCTGCCATAAAATTAGGCTTGGGCATTTTATGGTAGGAATTTACGAGTAAAAAGTTGAAGTGTAAAAACGAACCCCCACTTTAAAATTAAGCATTCTCACAAAATAAAAGCTTTTAGAATATACGAGCAAATAGTCCTTCATTACCATGTTTACATTATGTCTTAAAACACAAAATTTCCACAGTATTTAGAGCAAACATACAGACATGTTCACATAGAAATGCAACAAGTTTGCATTGAAAATAACTTCACATTTTTTGGTCATCCTGTCTTGAATATAATGAGGTTTGTGGCCGGAAAAAAAATGATATTGTGTATAATATGCAGACTTAAATTTTGGGGCTGAAAAATCTGAAAAAAAAAAAAAAAAATAGTGTGTCTTATACATAAGTAATTATGGTACTTTAGCTCAACCATTCTGGAATATATGCACCCCCATATATATATATATATATATATATATATATACATACATACACACACACACACACTCACATACATATATACATATACATACACACTCACACACATATATACATATACATACACACTCACACACATATATACATATACACTCACACACATATATACATATATACACATACATACATATATACACATACACTCACACACATATATACATATACACATACATACATATATACACATACTCACATATATACACATACTCACACTCACATATATACACATACTCACACTCACATATACACACTCACATATATACACATACTCACATATACACACATATACACACTTACATATATACACATATACACACTTACATATATACACATATACACACACACATATATACACATATACACACACATATATACACATATATACACTCACACATATACACATATATACACTCACACATATACACATATATACACTCACACATACACACACTCACCTATACACACTCACACATATACATTCACACTCACATATATACACACTCACAATTAATACATATATACACATACACATACAGACACGTATGTATGTCGTGTGTATACACAAATCCAGTGACGTGTTAGTGCTCGTCTTAACTGATTGACTATTGAGTGGATCATTCTTTTTTTCTTTCCTTAATGTCCTTTCAATCATGAAATTCCTCGATTTTACCTACATAAATCCCCCACCACCAAACAATCCCTCCCCCCCACTTCTCTTCTAACCACAACGCACTGGCTCGTTCACCGCAACACTTAGAAATGAGTACAACAAGTTAATCTTTTGTCGATTATTTTTCTTTCTCTCTCTTTGAAGATGTACGACTCGTATCAGACATTCCATTTTTTTTTTTTTTTTTCCACACGAACAACAACACACGAAATATTTTGTACGTGTTTCAACAAGAATAGACACAGAAAGGAAGCCATGCATTGGCAAAAGAGGGAGTCGTTTGGTGGAGGGATTTGAAATATACAAATACCGGTGGTACACGTACATACGTAGAGTTACTTATCCAGTCTTCAAACCCTGTGTTTAGTGACCATTGGACCAGTAAGATTTATAATACTGGCGTGAATACCAGGAGATAGCACCCTAGGCAATACCTACCCTCTCGATCTAAACGGGCAGGGTTGGGTTTATTGCCCAGTACCTGAGGTGCCTCAATAGAGGAATGCCGAAGGGATACATGCAATTTTTACATTAGCCACTGCATGAGCTTTTTTTTTTTCCACACAAGCTTTGGTTTGTGTGTAGCTCCCCCATGCAAATCGGATTTTGTGTTCACCTGTCATGGTGAGATGTCAGAAAATAACTATATACTTAGAGTTTGAAGCGGGTATAAAAATCTGAAACACGTGTCACACCTTCAAAATATCAGAATTGGTTAACAATTTTCAATCTTATAATATTCAGGATATAAAAACGTTTCCTATTTTTATTTGTGAAAAACAATTTACGCATTTAACATAATAAAATTAGAAAAACAAAATAAAAATTTTGTGGATTTATTTATATATATATATGTAAAAATGGAAATTGGAAATGAATCCGACAATATGAGGAAGAAAGAATAAAGAAAAGAAAGAATAGAATGGATAATAAAAGATGAATTTAATCAATATCACTTACACATGTGTTTCGGTCAGTTCATCTGTGTGAAAATATTTTGTACACAGAGAAGATTCAACCTTCATCAGAGTGAAATTTTATTTTGAATAACAAATTTTTTCATTCAAAATAAAATTTCACTCTGATGAAGGTCGAATCTTCTGTTTGCAGAATATTTTCACAGAGATGAACTGACTGAAGCACATGTGTAAGTGATATTGATTAAATTCATCATTTATTATCCGTTCTGTTCTTTCTTTTCTTTATTCATTCTTCCTCATATATATATATATATATATATATATATATATATAATTTTTTGTTGTTTTTTTATTTTTACAACTGTAAAAATTTATTCAAAAATATTTTAGTTGACCACGATTATCTTAAATTCATAAGGTTACAATGTTGTATTCCTTCATCATTACTGCCAGGTCCACTCTGACCCTAAGTGGTTGTACCCGTTAGTGTCCCATTTATAGGTTAAATAGAAAAAAAAATTAGTTTAATAAATGATTGATTTTAAAAAGAAATCTAATACCCATCAAGAATTAATAAATTTTCAGCATAAAATAGCCCACCAAGGGTTGACATGCCATAAAACCAAACCAACCCAAATTTTATTCACCCCTTGAGGTCTACATGGACCCCTTTGAGAAGCCCCTGCACTAGATGATTAGATGATCGCCATAACTGATAAAGCAGTTGTCGGTGACAATGTTATACAATTTCAGATAAGATATTCTTAGGTTGGGCGTGTGAAATTAGAAACTGTTGCTGTCAGATTTATTTTGATGATTAAAGAGTTCTTGTAGGAAGAACCCCCACCCACCCATTTCTGAACCCCACCAGACATCACCGAATAATCTCTACAGACAAACTGAAAAGAATGAGGATATATGAAACTCCCAAAAGATAACGACGCAAAAAACATTTCCAAAGATTTTTATCCAGAACTTCAGGAATTTTTTCCCGTCCTATCTAAAAATTACAATCTGCCCAAGACTTTCTTCAGATTTATTAAACTTTCTAATGCATGTTTTAACCATAATATTATGTCATTATTATCATTATTATTACTAGCAAAAAAAAAAAAAAAAAAAAAAAAAAAAAAAAAAAACGCCCTCCAGGCAGTGTAAAAATTAATTTTTTGAAAAATATTGCCTGAGGGGAGGGAGTTAAAAATTCAATGTCAGAGAGTTTGTACCCTAAGTAAGGAAAATCATCAAATTCATTAAAGGGGTAAAAAAAAAATAAAACAATTTGAAATGGAAACTTAGTTCTGTTCCCCTCAAATAAAATGTTGTGTGCATCAGTTAATTCTTAATCAAACAATTATTTTGAATATTTTATACAAAATCGTACATATTTATTTATTTATAAACTTTAGTTAACTTCTTACTGAAAAAAAAAAGGGACGAGAGTAAAAAACAATTTTAAAAATTGCTCACTCAAATTTTGAGTGTATATAACACAAGAATATTGTGACATAAGCTGTGACACAGTTTTTGTTACAAACAGAAATACACAATCCCCATTATTAATAGAAGGTGATATACTAGCAGGACCTGTGGATATACTACAGTATGATAATCTAATTATTACAACATTTGATATGTTTACTTAAGAGCTATTGCTAAATATTTCAATATGTAAAAAGTATAATAATCTTGATTTAACTCTCTCTCACTGTTTTTTTATTCTTTCCTTCTTTTCATTAAGTTCAATTGAAACAGATTAGCGTTATTAATTCCATATGCTCACCCTATCTCTTTATCTTTCCCCTACCCTTTCTTTCTTATTATATTTCTGTGAAGCATGTCCCTTTTCTTCCCTTTCTTTCGTTATAATAAAAACAGAATAGCCCATTATATAGCTGAAGTGACAACACTCATAAGAAATACAAATTCAGCGGTCAAGCAACACCAGATATATCAGATTTTTCATTTTTACATTTAATCTTGGATGATTTGGACAGTCTCATTTTTAACCAGAGGTTGTTGCAAAACGATAACGGTCGTGCAGTTAAGGAATATGAGTACTGATATAAAGATATGTGTGAAACAATATACAGGAAAGGTGAATAACAAAACACCAACAATCTATCTTATTATAATGGTGATTGTGTGTTTGTCTGTAGCCAAAACTATATTACTACACAAGTCACAATTCCCCTAGTTATTTACACCACATTGTCCAGAATTTATTTTTATTTAAACCTCAATTATTAACACAATTGCTTTACATAATTAATATTTTTGGCCTTATCTGCATACTAATAATATACAATTGTATTTATATATATACAACAAAATAGTGGTTTCCAGTGTGAATGGGAAGGCTAATTTGCATATTGATATTAAAAATTTGATTTTAATAAATATGTGCTTAGTATTATTGATTTCTAATTGTTTGGTCTTATTTTAATGAATATGAGCAAAAATCTTGGGAATAAATCTTAAAAGAAATCCATTAACAAGAAGAAATAGCTGTAATTTTATTCTTTACTTCAGGAAAATTCAGCAATTAAATATTTTAATATATAATTCCCCCTTCGTTTCGGATCTTTATCTACCTTCTTATTTAGTTTCATTAGCCTTTCTAATTTAATATGATATTTTATTACATTAAAGTTTAAATACTTGCACCCTACGGAGGGTGCATATATTTACTAGTTCAATCAATATTTCATCTCTGTTAGTTAAGAAACTTCAGAAAGACTATTTGTTTATACAGATGTTGAGATCCAGAATGTTAGTCACTATGTAACGGTGACTCCTCCCACTCCGAGTGGACCTGAGAGTAATGGCAATGAAGGGGTGCTCCACACTCCCCAGATTTCCAGAACTGGAGTCTCACCATCTGATGCATTTTAGTGTCATACCCAAGACACCTACATTTTTTTTTGGGGGGGGGGTTCTTTACCTCTCTGTAGGGAATTGAACATTTGGTTTGTTTTACGGCATATCAACCTCAGTGGGTCATTTAATGCCGACAAAATTTTGAAATAAAAATTCATTCTTAACGGATTCTCAATTTTTTTTTTATAAACTCAAGTTTTTCTATTTAACACATAGATGGGACACTAACAGGTACTACCACTCCGGGTCAGAGTGGACCTGGGACAATGGTGAAGAAGGAGTGCTCTACATTCCCTAGACATCCAGAACTGGAACCTCACCATCTGATGGAGTTTAACGTCATACCCAGGACATGAAGACCCTCAGCCACTGCCTTCTAGTATTCCTATGATAAAAAGGGTTGGGACAATCATATAGGTGCTAGGGCTAGACGTGACCAGCTGATTAATCAGAGTGGGCCTCTCCAACCAACCGTCTAGCCCAAGTAAGGCCCAAAGTGGAGTATTGCATCTCATGGACTGCTCAACCACCAGGGTTCTATCCTTAAGCATCACGGCAAACAGGTGACCCCTTTGGGGGAGTCTTACCCCTCTGCAGAGGCGCAGTCGGTGTATTCTAAAGCCCCAACCGACAGGGCGGTTGGAGGGAGGTAGTGATTTTCGAGAGTGGCTTGTTAACCTTACATAACCACAATGTGTAATTCTCTAAAATCTCCAAAGAAACTAAATCCAACCTTGATTCACCGATTTTTTAAAAATCCGGTTCCCTGACCCCCCCCCCCCTGACCGCTATAAACAAGTGTAAACTATTTAGCTAAATATAAGTGTTGGGAGAGAATAGGTGGGGGCAGATAGTATAGTAACCTTCAGACCCTCCTCAACACATTACTGCTAGCTAGACTACTGTACACATATTTAGGGGGTTGGCTGAAGTCTAGGTCGACAAATGCAGGTGCTTTTATAAAACGAGATAATGATTGTAAAATGAGTATGAAGAGTGAAAGAAAAATGGAAATCGGAAATCCGAACCGAAAAAAGAGAAAGTTTTTAAAATGAAGGAATGGAAAGGAAAAAAAAGGAAAGAAGAAAAGAATAAAGGGTAAAGAAAAATAGAGAGAGAGAAAAATGAAGAGAAAATGAGAGATTAGTAAGAAAAGAAATAAAGACAAGAAATATTAATGAAGAGAAATAGACAAAAGGGATAAAAAAGAAATAGAAAATACAAATAAAGAAAATAAAAAGAAGAGAATAAGAGAACAAAAACGGGAAAAAAGAAGAAATAAGAGAGAATGAGATAGAAAAAATATAAGAGAGAGAAGAGGAAGAATGAAAGATAAAGATGAGAGAGAGAAGAGAGGGAGATAAAAGTATAAGAGAGAGAGAGAGGGAGATAAAAAGAGAGATAGAGATAGAGAGGGAGATAAAAAGTACAGAGAGATAGGAGAGGAGATAAAAGTACAGAGAGATAGAGAGGAGATAAAATACAGAGAGATAGAGGGAGATAAAAATACAGAGAGAGGGAGAGAGAGATAGAAGATAGGAGAGGGAGAATAAAAGTACAGAGAGATAAGAGAGGGAGATAAAAGTACAGAGAGATAGAGAGGAGATAAAGTACAGAGAGATAGAGAGGGAGATAAAAGTACAGAGAGGATAGAGAGGGAGATAAAAGTACAGAGAGATAGAGAGGGAGATAAAAAGTACAGAGAGATAGAGAGAGATAAAATACAGAGAGATAGAGAGGAGATAAAAGAGAGAGAGAGAGGGAGATAAAAGTACAGAGAGATAGAGAGAGATAAAAATAAGAGAGAGAGAGAGAGAGAGATAAAAATAAAGAAGAGAGAGAGATATAAAAATAAAGAGAGAGAGAAGATAAAAATAAAGAGAGAGAGAGAAAAAAAGAGAGAGAGAGAGATAAAAATTAAAGAGAAAGCGAGATAAAAATAAAGAGAAAGAGAGAGAGAGAGATAAAAATAGAGAAAATGAGAGAGAGATAAAAATAGAGAGAATAAGAGAGAAGATAAAAATAGAGAAAGAGAGAGAAGATAAAAATTAGAGAAAGAGAGAGAAGATAAAAATGAAGAAAGAGAGTAGAGATAAAAATAGAGAAAGGAGAGAGAAATAAAATAGAGAAAGAAAGAGGAGATAAAAATAGAGAAAGAGAGAGGAGATAAAAATAAAGAAAGAGAGAGAAGATAAAAATAAAGAAAGAGAGAGAAGATAAAAATAGAGAAAGAGAGAGAAAGAAATAAAAATAAAAATAAACAAGCCAGAAAAAAAAGAGAGGAGAAAAAAGTTAGGGTGAGAAAAAACAGGAAAGAAAAAGACAACTATGGAAAGAGAGGAGAGGTGGGAGGTAGAGAGGGAAGGTGGGAGGAGGAAGAAGAAGAAGAAAACATGGAAGAAAGGGTAATGAAAAGAGAGAAGAGAAAAGGAAAAAAGAGAGAAAGAAAAAATAAACAGACTGAGAAAAAGAGATAAGAGGAAAGTAGGGGAAAGGAGAGCAAGAAATATAAAAAGAAACAGAAAAGATAAAGAAAAATAAACAGAGTAAGAGAGAGGGCGAGGGTGAGGGAGAGAGAGGTAAGAGGGGGTAGAAAGAGAGGTAGAGAGGTGGGGGTAGAAAAGAGGGTAGAGAGTGGGTAGAAAGAGAGGGTAGAGAGTTGGGTAGAGAGGGTAGAGAGTGGGTAGAGACGAGGTAGAGAGAGAGTGGAGGGGGTAAGAGAGAGAGAGTGTGGAGTGGGGGTAGAGAGAGTGTAGGAGTTAGAGACGAGAGAGTGGATGGAGTAGAGAGAGAGAGTGGAGTGGGTGAGAGTGGATGGGTAGAGAGAGAGTGGAGTGGGGTAGAGAGAGAGAGAGAGAGATGGAGTGGGTAGAAGAAGGAGAGAGGGGAGAGAGAGAGAGGAGTAAATAGACAGAGTGGAGGTAGAAGAGAGAGAGAGAGAGGAGGTAAGTAGACAGAGAGGTGGAGGAAGAGAGCGAGAGAGAGAAGAGAGACGAGCGGAGGTAGAGAGGAGAGAGAGAGACAGGTTAGAAGAGAGAGAGAGAGAGCGGAGGTAGAGAGAGAGAGAGAAGCGAGGGTAAGAGAGAGAGAGAGAGACGGAGGTAGAGAGAGAGAGAGAGAGAGCGCGAGGTAGAGAGAGAGAGAGAGTAAGAGAGAGAGAGAGAGAGAGGAGTAGAGAGAGAGAGAGCGGAGTAGAGAGAGAGAGAGAGAGAGAGAGAAGAGAGAGTGAGGAGAGAGAAGAGAGAAAGTGGAGTTAGAGAGAGAGAGAGAAGAGAGAGGAGGTAGGGAGAGAGAGATGGAGTAGAGAGAGAGAGAGAGTGGAGGTTAAGAAGAGGAGAGATGAGGAGAGAGAGAGAGAGTGGAGGTAAGAGGAGAAGAAGAGAGAGGTTAGAGAGAGAGAGAGCAGGTAGAGAGAGAAGAGAGAGAGAGCGTAGAGAGAAGAGAGAGAGAGTGGATTAGAGGAGAGAGAGAGAATAGAAAGAAGAGAGAGAGATAGAAAGAAGAGAAAAAGAAAAATAGAGAAAAATGCAAAGGATAAAAAGGAAGAAAAGATAGAAAGAAAAATACATTGAGAGAGAGAGAGAGAGAAGAAAACTTCTTTTTATTTATCCTGGGGTGGGTGGGGATTGAGAGGAGTTATGATGGGGGGTTGAGGCGTGAAATATTTACATGACTAATTTTACTAATTATTTCTTTAGCCAAGATTATCAAAACAATTGGTATATCCCTTGTCAGTTATGACAGGGTACATCCAACGAGGTGTTTACTTCATTTCACAGGTGTAAACAAACTTCCCAATATAACCGACTTAAAAAGTAAAAAGGGATTAAAATAATGCAGCTTTTCAACAGTCCAATTTATGATAATCCAGTAAGAATGTCTAAAGGGCAATCAGGTAACGATCCAAAATAAAATATCAGAAACAAAATGTTTTATTTCTCTGAATGTTTGAGATGAGGCTTGATGATGACTATTGTCCTCATCTTCATTGTTATCTGTACAACGTTTCGGCCGATGTGCCCTCCGGCCTTCTTCAGGTATTTCTTGTCGGACTCAGGAACCCAACAATAAAGATGCGGACATTAGTCCGAATAACGCAAATAATACTAAATGTTTTAATGAAATATTTCCAATATACAAGGGTCATTCAATAAATATGGTTAAATATTGCTTAAGGAGTTGACAATAGGAAGCACAGTTTTCAGTTGTACCTTTTCTTCAAGGAAATCAATAATGATGGGTCCTTTCATGTCCCAGAAGAGAGTCATTCAATAAATATGGTGAAATATTGCCTAAGGAGTTGGCAGACAGGAAGCACTGTATACAGTTGCACATTTTTCAAGGAAATTAATGGTGATGGGTTTTTCATGTCCCAGAAGAGGGTCATTCAATAAATATGGTGAAATATTGCCTAAGGAGTTGGCAGACAGGAAGCACTGTATACAGTTGCACCTTTTTCAAGGAAATCAATAGTTATGGGTCCTTTCATATTTCAGAAAAGGGGTCATTTAATAAATATCTATATATTAATAATTAGGAAACGCGTGGTGTAATGGTTAAAGTCATGGGAAATGGACACGTCGCCCCGAGTTCAAATCCTGGTCGTGGTAATTGCATTTCACTTAGCGCTAATACCCTTGGGAAAGGTATGAATCCTACTCTCCCTCCAACTATGGGTAAATAGTAGGGGCAGACTAAGCTCTTTAACCATGGCTAGGTAACCAGTCTAGGAGAAGTAAAACTCTGAATTCAAACCTGTTAAACTCCGCTTAAGAAATTGACCTAGTGTCGCATCCTGTTCATGCGGAGGGGTTGGTAAAAAAAAAATATATATATAATAATAATCATGTTCCTTAATTGTATGACCGTTACCATCTTGCAACACCTTCTGGTTAGAAATGAGTCCGTCCAAATCAATCAAGATGAAATGTAAAAATGTAAATCCTGATTATCTGGTGCTGATTATCCGCCAAATTCTTATTTCTTATGATTGTCGTCACCTTAGCTAAATAATGGACCATTCTCTTAAAGACTGCCTAAGGAAACTTCATATACAAGTGAAATACATGCCACCAGGATTCCATCCTGCAGCATCACCGGTTGATACCTACAGCACACAGGTGGCCCCATTCAGGGGAATTTCTTACTCCTTTACAGAGGTGAAGTCTGTGTATTCTACTGGGGCTGATTTTATGTGTTTTAAACAAGATGGAGACATCTCCATACAAGATGGTAAGCCTCGGAAATTAGTATTTCGGTCAAGACATGCTTAAAGCACTCGTTCCCACTAAATCACTGAAGTTAAGCAGCAATGAGCCTGTCCATTCTATCTATCTCTGCTTGTTTATATCAATCTATCTCTCTCTGCCTTAACTCGAAGCGTTTTGTCAAAGTCTGGGTGGTGCAGCGATAAGCCTGTTCAACACTTAATTGGGTGGTCACTTAAGCAACAACAGGTACTGTAATTAACCAGAGACCTTTGTTTATCAAAGATGACTTGATTCGGCATTAAATAACCTAAAAAGGGTTGATATGCCATAAAACAAAACCAACCAACCAACAATTACGTTTTGCACAATAGCTTTCATCTTGGATTAGAAACAAAGAAAATGGCCAAATAATCGGGGATCAGTTTATAACAAAGTCAATGTAGAAAATAGATCCCCCACTTTTTATTGTTTTTAAATAATTATTCCCAACAATAATATTACAGTCAAGTCATGCAGAAAGCACCGGTTCCTGCCAGTTTGGTTTATTTTGTTCTACGGCATATCAACCTCGGTGGGTCATTTAATGCCGACAAAGTTGTGAAATAAATTCATTCTTAATGCATAATACAATTTTGTTTATAAACTCATGTTTTTCTATTTAACCCATAGATGGGACCCTAACAAGTACTACCACTCCAGGTCAGAGTGGACCAGGGAGCAATGGTGATGAAGGGGTGCTCCACATTCCCCAAACCTCCAGAACTAGAACCTCACCATCAGAGAGAGTTTAATGTCATTCCAAGGACATGTAGACCCTCAGCCACCGCCTTCTAGCACCCATATGATAAGAAGGATTGGTGGTTGCCATAAGGGCAATAGGGTTAGGGCAATCATTTAGGTGCTAGGGCTTGACGTGGCCAGCCAAGGTTCCTGCCAGATCACTGAAGTTAAGCAGTAATGAGCCTGTTTAATGCTTAATTGGGGGACCACTTAAACAATAGCAGGTACTATAAGCAACATATGCCCTTTATCAAAAATGACTTGATCTGGCATTAAATAACCTGAAAGGTTTGATATGCCGTTAAACAAAAACAACATCTGAAATTAGTAGAGTAGTTTACATACCTAAGTAGTAATATCTCATCGTAACTGATAGTATCTGCAAAAGATGAGATACTACTACCTAGGTATGTGAACGGGTCTACTAATTTCAGAGGCTTGACATCTCTTAAGGACTCGCTTGAAGGAATCTTCAAGTGAAAACTTGATAAAGTATCAATCTCACACTAACACTCGTCTTTTTTATGGTATGGGAGCACTGATGCGTAATAAATTTCCTTGCCGTTTTCATAGTTTATGGTTTCATAACTCTTCCTATCTGAAAATATCTTGTTCCAAGGGATGAAGATCCCAAAGTGGGTAGGAACAACATCCGGTTGGGTGTGGCAAGCATAAGTTGCATGATTAAAATTTTTCAACTGACAACCGAGTCTGCTGGTATTGTGAGATACCGCTGAAGTACTCTCGGTAAGAAGTAGCGGTAATGATATTCCAGCAGCTAAGATCTGTCTGACCCCAGGGGTCTCTGAAGATGAAGATTTGCTGGAGGTATTAATGCAGATGCATTTCATAAGTCTGCAGATATTTTATATATTATATGCATTTTTCCTATTATTATTATCATCATTTCAACTCCATCTGATTATTTTAATAACATAAATCCGTATACATTTTGATAAACAGACCGAAACACATGTGTAAGTGATATTGATTAAGTTATATCGATAAAATTCATTTTTATCCATCTACATTTCTTTTCTTTACTCATTTTTGCCTCATATTGTCGGATTCATTTCCCATTCTCACACACACACACACACATATATATATATATATATATATAATAATAATAACAACAATAATTCATTCACTTATACATAATTGTAATATTAATATATATTAATCATCACATAATCAGTTCCAACAATAAAACAACAATTTTCAAAACTTTAAATACAGAACTCTTACTAAAAAATTTTAAAAAAATAAAAATTTTCACTTTTTTTGATTCCCCCCCCACACACACACCCAGACTTCTTTCTCTTCTCTTAATATAAAAAATAAAAAATTCTCCTGACACCCATGACACCTCTCTTCCCAATACACACACACACACAACACACACACACACACACAACCTTAAAGTTTATTTCCGCTGTCGTTCATCTAAAAAAAAATGTATACACACACAACCACACACCTAAAAAATGCACAATGTTTCCTTTCGATACACACACCTATACCGTCCCATACTCACGCCATAAAAAAGAATATTTGACATCATATTTCAAAACCTCAAAATTTTTTAAACAGACTGAATAACAATAACTACCACTCGCTTTTCTCGATATTCTGTGATAAGTAATTTCTTATCACCTTCCATATACCAACAAATGCCCTGAAGATGATCTAATTAATAGATCGAAACACTGCAGTGTCGGCCAATAAACTCACCACTTAACCCATTTAAACCTGTGTTTTTTCATTTTTCCTAATATACAACATACCGTCCGACTCACTTTCTTTTCTTCACAATATATA
>CM042178.1:14647028-14657028 GCA_023376005.1 Doryteuthis pealeii
TTTACCTCATTCTGTCAGATTCATTCCAACCCCCTTTTCCACATATATATATATATATATATATATATATATATATATTGGAGGCGCGTGGGCTAGTGGTTAGAGTGGATGCGCGTGGGCTAGTGGTTAGAGTCGTGGAAAATGGACTCGTTGATTCGAGTTCAATTCCTAGACGAAGCTGTTGGCATTTCACATAGCGCTAATACCCTTGGGAAAGGTACGAATCCATATATTCTCCCTCCAGCTTTGGATTAAATAGCAGGGCAGACTGGGCTCTTCAGCCTTAGTTAACCAGTCTAGGAGAGGGATAACTCTGAATTCAAAATTCCTGAGGTCGGTCGTTGATTGGGTCTGTGGCAACCTTTGATGCACCAATTCTTTCCTATCGACTGTGCCAAAAAGTGTGGATGGTCCAACACAAGCCTTCACCACTATAAACAAATCCCTGTGTGGGAGTTCATTGTGTGTATGAACCCTCATACGTCGAAAATCGACAGGAGAGTCCATTTTTTAATATATATATATATATATATATATGTTGAAAGATAAAAGGAAAGAAAATGTTAAATGGATAAAAATTATTTATTGGAATGCTGACACATGTTTCAACCAAGAGTTTGTCTTTGTATACGTTGAATTCTATTATTAATTATTATTATTAATACAAAATAAAATAATGTGAATCGGAGAAATTTATATTGAATAAATAAATAAAATTACAATAATAATAAAACACTTTCTGCTTCAAGATCCATATACAGCTTAATAATATATACTAGCAAAATAAAAAACGCACTCTAGGCGATGTAAAAATAGATTTTTGAAACATATTGCCTGAGGGGTGGGAGTAAAAAATTCAATGTCAGCGAGTTTGTACCCTAAGTAAGTAAAATCATCAAATTTATTAAAGGATCAAAATTTATTAAAGGATTAAAAAATAAAACAATTTGAAATGTAAACTTTAAATATGTATTAAAATAAAACAAACTATATATAGATATATAATACCAGTCATGTATTTATTAAAACTTGTTTTAAAAAACAATGAGGACTGTCTAATGCTGCATGTTCAAATTTTGAGGGTATTTATTCCATGTTATGATGATTTTGGGTAATGTGACGTAAGCAGTGACATAGTTTTTGTTACAGACAGAAACCGGAAGCGAATCTCCATTATTAATAAATATATGAAATATTTAAACTTTTTTTTAAAATAAATGTTAGATGTCACTGAATATCCTCCATAAACCTTCAAACCGTAAGCGTCTCTCAAATTTTTCAAAAAAGCCCCTTTTTTTCGAACCCATCCAAATTCTATGTATTCTTACTGTCTTATTTTCAAATATCAAAATATCTTTCCCTGATGATGACCATATTTTTGTATGTTTAAATTTTTTTCTATTATTTTGGTTTGGTTTGTTTCATGGCATATCAACCTCAGTGGGTTATTTAATGCCAATGAAGTTTTGAAATAAATAAATTCTTAATGGATAATACAATTTTGTTTATCAACTCATGTTTTTCTATTTAACCCATAGATGGGACCCTAACAGGTACTACCACTCCGGGTCAGAGTGGACCAGGGAGCAATGGTGATGAAGGGGTGCTCCACATTCCCCAAACCTCCAAAACTGGAACCTCACCATCAGATAGAGTTTAACATCACTCCCAGGACATGTAGACCCTCAGTCACTGCCTTCTAGCACCCATATGATAAAAAGGGGTTGGGGCTTGCCATAAGAGCAATAGGGTTGGGAAAATCATATAGGTGCTAGGGCTTGACGTGACCAGCCGATTGATCGGAGGGGGCCTCTCCGACCGCCCGTCTAGCCCAAGATAGGGCCAAAGTGGAGTATTGCAAGTCATGTCTATTATTTTATTTTGTATTTAAAATAATAATAAATAGAATACAATGTATACAAGGACAAACTTTTCGTTGAAACATGTGTTAGCATTCTAATAGATAATTTTCATCCATACAATATTCTCTTTCCATTTATCTTTCAATATAATTGTCGGATTCATTTCCATTTTTTCAACTTATATATGGGCAATTTCATGTCAAATCATCCAGAAAAAATAAAATTGTCACTCACCCCCTTAAATTTTTCTGAAATTTTTTTCAGGTGTGGACTATGTTAACATTAGACGATCACCAAAATTTGAGCTTCCAATTCCGAAATTAGCCTAGGGGGGTTTTTGGGTGACAAAAAATGGCGACTTTTTGTAATCTATTTTTGTCTGTAAAATGAGTTCTAGAACTTCCCTACTACTAAAAATTGGATTATAAAAGCATTTTTGGCCATGAAATCCAAAAATGCTATCAAAGAGTCAACATTTTAAGTTATTGATGATTTCTGATTTTTTCCTAGCAAGAACAAAGTTTTGAAATGAATTCATTCTTAATGGATACTCAATCAATTTTTTTATTAAGATATTTTTCTATTTAACCCATAGATCAAAAAAGTTCTCAAATGCTGGCCAGCAGAGCAAGATGAAACCCAAATGAAATTAAGATCTCAGTTCTTTTTACGTTGGTCTCATTACTAAAAGTTTCATTTATCAAGTAAGATACAAATCCTCAAATGTGTCAAGATACAAATCCTGTTTCATCAGACGATCGTATCTTAGCTGATTAATGAAAATTTTAGTTATGATAAAAAAAAAGACATGAGATCTTAATTTCTTTAGGTTTTATATATATATATGCGTATATATATATAGTGATGCTGATAGCTTTTTAATTTAGTGCATCCAGGGACGTACATATTTGCTTTGAATGAGTTCACAGGAAAATTAATGGGTCCCAACTAAAGTTGTCTAACTCCTACCTTGTAATCTATCCTGTGTAATTAATTTCTAAGACAGTATTGAAATGTATTTACAGTTAGCTTGAAATGGTGAGGGAAGAAAAAAGGAAAACACTGGGGACACAATTTTACTGCGTCCTTTTAAATTTTTGTGCATCAGAGATGCAGGATGCATACCTATCAGCATCTCTCTCATATATATATATATATATATATATATATATATATATATTGTGCCAACATGAACAACATGTTCTCCATTCTCTGGGAGAGGCGCCTTCGCTGGCTTGGACATGTCAGGAGAATGGAAAATGGCAGCATCCCAAAACATCTTTTGTACGGCGAATTAGTAAAAGGCTCCCGATCAGTCAGTAGACCATGCCTATGATTTAAAGATATCTGCAGGAGAGTCATGAGGATATGCCATATTGACAAAATATTGGCGGTAGATGCAAAAATAGAGCAGCCTGGTGCATGGAAAGGGGTGAAGCAGAGAGGAGAGTAGCCTTGACAGCAAAGAGAGCCAGAAAGAGGGAGAAAAGACAGCAGCCCCAGAAAGCATCACAGTTTGTATGCATTCTGTGCACCAGAGTGTCACTCAAGAATTGGCCTACAGAGTAACTTGCGCAGATGCAGATAATTTTTTTTTTTTTTGACACTAGGCCATCGTCCTTAGTGGACGAAAATGTGCCAACAAATGTAAATATATAATATATATATATATATATGTGTGTGTGTGTAAGTTAGGGTAGCAGAGACAAGAGAATATTTTTGTGCATAGATATACATGTTCTGTCAATGATATGGTGTTGTTTAGTTAGATTTTATGGCATGTCAACTATTGGTGGGTAATTTCATGCCAAAGATGTTTTGCTTTATTCATTCTTGATGACTCAAGTTTTTAAAACTCAATTCTTTAAACATTTTTAAACTCATTTTGTTTCAGTATTATCTGCATTATTTGTACTATTGTCCTCATCTTTATTGTTATCTGTACAACGTTTCAGCCAATATGCCTTGTCGAACTCAGGAACCTTCTTTTCATAATCGGGAGCCATCATGGAACTTTGAACCTAACCTTTTATTCAGTCCACGGGGTATCCTGTTCTCATTCCACTAACCATAGCTGGGGTAGTAATTATTTTTCTATGTTACTGCCTCTACTCAGGATTGAACCTGGAATCCAGAGATAACTGTCACTTAGAACTGTCTTAACCTAACTACCTTATCCACTAGGCCATGTGTCCAATTGGACAATCCAGTGTGAATTTTGGGAACTTATAAACCTAATGTCTTGTTTTTGGCTAGAATATCTACCTATTCATTTTATGTATGATTTTTTTTACCTAGACTCATATTGTTTTTTTTTGTTTTTTTTAAAAATCTGATCAAGCCTTTTTAATTATGGTTCTATCACTCCGAGTCAGAGTGGATCTGGGAGTAATGGTGATAAAAGCTACTCCACATTCCCCAGAGCTCCAGAACTAAAACCTCATCATCAGATACTTTAATGTCATACCCAGGACACTAAGATCTTCAAGCCACCACCTTCAAGCACATATATGATAAAAAAAATAAGTATTTTGCCATAAGGGCAATAGGTTTGAGAATCATATCGGTGCTAGGGCTTGACATGACCAGCTGATTGACCAGAGAGGGCCTCTCCGACCAGCCATCTAAATTAAATAAGGGCCTAAGTGGAGTGTTGCATGTCATGGTCAGCTCAGCCACCAAGGTTCCATCCTTAAGCATCCTAAATAGAAGCATTAATATCATCAAGAACCACTAATTAGAATCTTTCACTCCTTCCTAAATAGAAGCATCAATATAATTATGGACTGCTGTTAACTATGAAATGCTAATTAGAATCCATCACTCCTTCCTAAATAGAAGCATCAATATAATTATGGACAGCAGTTACCTATGCTTTTGGGGGGGGGTCATCCTGTAGGAAATGCTAAACAGAATCCTTCACTCCTTCCAAAATAGAAGTATCAATATCATCAAGGACCACTGTTAACAATGAAATGCTAAATAGAATCGTTCACTCCTTCCTAAATAGAAGCATTAATATCATAATGGACCGCTATTAACAATGAAATACTAATTTGAATTATTCAACTCCTTCCTAAATAGAAGCATCAATATCATTATGGACAGCTGTTAAAACAGGATTTCTATAGGTTCCTGTGTTGTCTGGTTTTTATATATAAAAATCCTGAATAAATATTTTATTCACATTCCAAACGCAATTTCCTCGTTACTAGGAATAGAAAATGTAAAATGACCCATTATGAGGTTTTTTTTTGGTATTGTCTTATCATTTAGAAATCAGATTCAACTCAGAACGGAGGGAGAAGGGGCTTTCATGTTTGTTAGCCGGTTTTTATGATGAAGGAAACACGAACATTACACACACACACACACACACACACACACACACACACACACACAGAATAAAAAAAATCTGCCAGTCATTAGATGAATATTCTTAAGTGTTTAAAAAAATGCAGGGCATGCAAACTATATGAAAGTTGGTCATTTATAAAAGGAAACATTTTAAAGTATATATATATATATATATATATATATCACAAATCTTTGCTAATCCAAAAAGCAAATAAATTTACTTCTGGGTTAAAAAAAATCGATTTAAAAAGTGCTCAATAAAAAGAGCTAAATATACGGTTTTTAAAAACGAATGTTATAAAATTTAAACTAAAATTAAACTAAAGAAACTAAAAATAGCGGAATGCAGAGACCCAGGGAAGATATTGAACTCGCGATCTGAGTTGATAAACAAATGTAGGCATTTGAACAAGCATAAACTGTGTCAGGTAGGTTCTGGCATTACGTAGGGTGGCACACCCACTTACTTAGTAATGGGTACAACCCGGATATTAATAAAAGTAGATGGCCAGAATAAGCAATAATTCCCTGAAGAATTGCTACGGCAAGAAACTGCAGTTGGAATATTTTATAACATTTGTTTTTAAAAACCGTATATATATTAGTGCGTATGGTTGGCACTATTATACTTGAAAAAGTGGTAGTAATCCAACGTACAGTATTATTAGAAGAGTGCTCAATATCTGTGATAGAGCGTTGATAAATGAATGAATGAACAAATAAAAGGTTTAGCTTTTATTTATTTACATGGGAACAATATTTACAACCAATGGTTTCCTGCTAACGCATTCGTCAGGTAATCAAAATAATTTTTTTTTAAAATGATAGAAATGGTGTAAATGGTTAAATGTGTACGTTTTTTTAACTGTATTCTCGTGTTGCAGGTTTACGTGTTTACATGATGTCTACAAACAAAAAGTACATTCGACATCATGTAAACATGCAACATGAGAATTCAGTTAAAAAATGCACACATTTAATCATTTCTATCATTTTTTAAAAAACTATTACCTGACGAATGCGTTAGCAGGAAACCATTGGTTGTAAATATTGTTCCCATGTAAATGAATAAAAGCTAAACCTTTTATTTGTTCATTCATTCATATATATATATATATATACATATACATATATATACACACACACACACTTCGTAGGTAGTACACCAGGTAATTTGGTATTAGGATGATTCTAAGCTCGTCCTTTTTTTCCAACAGTAAAATATTAGAGAGTTCAAGTCTGATTTGAGAGCTCGATGTTTAATTTTTTTTCTAAACAGAGCAATATAATTAGTAAAGAAAAAAGCTTAATAATCGGCTATTATGTAGTTATGGTCCCATTTCCACTCACAGGTAACTGCATAATAGCCGATTTTTAAGCTTTTTTCTTTACTAAATATAGTGTGTGTGTGTGTGTGTATATATATATTATATATATATATATTATATTTGCGTGTGCATGTATATATATATATAAAAAAGTTGTTGGGGGGCCTAAAGTCGGTATTCTGTGTGATAAAGTGAGGAGCTGATGATAAGTGTGGCACTCCACCTCAGATGCTAAAACAATCACCTTGGTGAAAAGCGGATATGTATGTGTGTGTATATATATATATATATATATATATATATATACATATATACATATATATACGGGAGTAAAATCAGAAAATCAATCCAATAGTATATGGACACATGTAGACAAATACATGAGGTTTCATTCATCCTGTGAAACATCCCAGGTTTGTCTACATTTCTCCATTATTATATATATATATATATATTCAAACAAATTTCATTAAATAAAACAGCATCCTTATTATTTTCAAGTTTTTAATTCTTTTTTTTTCTTTCTAATGATTCTTTTGATCTTACAATCTTAAAAAGCATTATTTCTTCAAAATGAGCCATTTTTGGCTGACCAAGTACTTTCGGTTCATATCCAAACCATTATCAAGATAAAGTATATGACTTTCAAAAACCATTTTCCTATGCATTTTTATTGTAAAAAACATTTTCTTAAGCATTTTTATAGTAAAAATCTTTGTCCAATGCATTTTCATAGTAAAAGTCATTGTCCAATGCATTTTCATAGTAAAAGTCATTGTCCAATGCATTTTCATAGTAAAAATCATTGTCCAATGCATTTTCATAGTAAAAATCATTGTCCAATGCATTTCATAGTAAAATCATTGTCCAATGCATTTTCATAGTAAAATCATTGTCCAATGCATTTATATAGTAAAAATCATTGTCCAATGCATTTATAGTAAAAATCATTGTCCAAAAAATCATTGTCCATTGTCCAATGCATTTTTGGAGTAAAAATCATTGTCCTATGCATTTTTATAGTAAAAATCATTTCCAATGCATTTTTATAGTAAAAATCATTTCCAATGCATTTTCATAGTAAAAATAATTGTCCAAAAGAAATTTTTATCGGTCAGTTTGAACTGAAATTGGCCAAACATCAAAATCTTTTCTTAATTTCCCCTTTAAGCAGATCAGACAGGATTAATATAACCAAATTTCATCGAATTTCAATATTGTAAGATCTTTTGTATCAAGAATACAGAAATATACTAATTACTTTAACACACACACATACACATTAATCAAATATTAAATATATCTGCATCATTATATATAAATAGATCTAAGTCCATCCATTTACGTATACTGTTGAGTGTAACTGCCTTTATACATGAATATGTATGTGTGTATGTATTAATGAATATTCACATTATCTATACTAGTACAAAATAAAAAAAAACGCCCTCTGGGCGATGTAAAAATACATTTTTGAAACATATTGCCTGAGAGGTGGGAGTAAAAATTCAATGTCAGCGAGTTTGTACCCTAAGTAAGTAAAATCATCAAATTCATTAAAGGATTAAAAAATAAAACAATTTGAAATGTAAACTTTAAATATGTATTAAAATAAAACAAATTATATATAGATATATAATACCAGTCATATATTTATTAAAACTTGTTTTAAAAAACAATGAGGACTATCTAATGTTGTATGTTAAAATTTTGAGTGTATTTATTCTATGTTATGACGTTTTTGGGTAATGTGACATAAGCAGTGATGTAATTTTTGTTACAGACAAAAACCGGAAGCGAATCTTCATTATTAATAGATGTACATAATATTTATATTAAACCAAGTAAATGCTCTTTTCATATATATTTTTGTGAATACATACATATATAACCAGTCATATATATATAAAATGAAATCACTTTTGAAACAGCTGTATGATGTTCTATGTAGGGCGCGATATTTGCCGAGTTCGCTTGTCATGATTATTTTCAATAATTATCGAATTTCATACGATATATGCATTGTAATTGTCTTCAAGCAAAAAAAATAAAAGTAATAATATACTTTACTCAATAATGCTTCTAAAGCAAATTATCAAATCTCATTTTATATATATATATATATATATATATATATACATATATACACATACATACACACACACACAGTGATGCTGGTAGCTTTTTAATTTAGTGCGTCCTGGGACACATGTATTTAATTTGAACGAGTCCCCAGGAAATTTTATGGGTCCCAACTGAAGTTTCTTGATAAATTGTAGAGTTTTTTTTTTATCTATGAACAACTAAAGCCATCTAACCACTATCTTGTATGCCATACCATGTAATTCATTTCCAAGAAAATATTGAAATGTATTTACAGTTAGCTGGAAATGGTGGGGAAAAAAACAAAACAAAACACTACGACACATGGATATAATTTTTCAGCGCCATTTTAGTTTTTATCTGTCAGGGATGCAGGATGAGTATATATGTGCAGAAAATAAATGCACTTATAAGAAGTATATATATATATATATATATATATATATATTGAATTTGATAATTTGCTTTTGAAGCATTGTTATGTAAAGTATATTATTAATTATATTTTTGAAGGCAATTACAAATTCCCATCGACAGAGATCAAGCCGGGAGCCCGGCATGCAGAGTCAGAAGCTCTACCTCTGGGCCACCAGCATGTAGCACCTGATACATGCCGAATTTGGCCTGTCATGATAAATACGCCACGTGGCACACTTTATTCGCTGGGTTTGCTTGTCATGATTATTTTCAATAATTATCGAATTTTATACGATATACGCATTGTAATTGCCTTCAAAAATATAATTAATAATATATATATATATATATATATATATATATATAGATAAAAGGGTATGAAAACACAATGTTGTTAAAATGAATATATTTTTATATCATTTTCATTGCTAATATTGACAATATTTCGATTTATAAAAAATCATCATCAGAGCATAATGATAATTAGGTCCATTTTTAGATGTAAATGTTTTTAATCCAGACTCATCGAGAGAGAAACAGAAAATGAGTCTGGATTAAAAACATTTACATCTAAAAACAGACCTAATTATCATTATGCTCTGATGATGATTTTTTATAAATCGAAATATTGTCAATATTAGCAATGAAAATGATATAAAAATATATTCATTTTAACAACATTGTGTTTTCATACCCTTTTATCTATACATATACCATCGGATTCACTTCCTTACTCTTAACTCATATATAGTCTTTCAAAGCCTCCATGCTTCCTGTAGTCTGCCGACACTATATCTGATGCCACTCTCCACATATGCACAGACACGCACACATACATGCATGCATATTATTACTGTAAACTGTTCATGATCCTGACACTAATACATTATTCTGTGTACTTCACATGAGACTTTGATGAGTTGTGGTGCACCT